>WKFP01014827.1:879956-910423 GCA_011057875.1 Pterocles orientalis | reverse complement strand
CCCCGGAGCCTTCTCTTCTCCAGGCTGCACACCCCCAACTCTCTCAGCCTGTCCTCGCACGGGAGCTGCTCCAGCCTCGGACCATCTCCGGGGCTCCTCTGGCCCCGCTCCACCAGCTCCGTGTCTTTTTTATGTGGCGGCCCCACAGCTGAACGCAGAACTCGACAGATGTTTGAGTAGGTCCCCAATTCCTTGGTGCATGTGACATGGTCACAATTTATATTTTTGTAAGGTATATTTATACTTGAACTTTTTAAATCTTCAGTTAAAATATCACCACCTAACTCGTTTTAAAACTAATCTCTGTCCCCTCCAGTTGTTTGTTTCGAATGACATCATTAATCCTTTACGATGCTGTAGAGCAAACTGAAGGGTAAAGCAAAGATGTTTGTAACCTTGAGGCACTTTTGTTGCTTTATCACACTTATCGACTCTATACAAATATTTTCCCAAGTATTCAAGGTACTGTGTGGATCCAAAACATTTTGGAGCATGTGCTGGAGCTTGGAACCTGAGGTTATAGAGTGTCTGAGATCTCAACCTGTTGCGTTCTCCCTGCTGTGAGGCAAAGGCACTGTGCTGATGGCTCCGTTGGTCGTATTTTGGCCCCAAACTCTCTTCTTGTACATAGTTCTAGGAGGAGGGTGATACGTGGACTTCTGATTCCTAAGTATGCAATTCCTTTCCCTGTTGTTGGAAAGTGGAATAGGAATGGAAAAGAGAACAAAAGAGAAATAATCATTATGCCAGTGTATAAACCCATGGTTTTTCCATGTGGTGGTATGTGTTTCTGTCAAAAGAGATGTAGCAGAACTGGAAAAGGTTCAGGGGACAAAAAGTGTGGTCAGAATTATGGAGTATCTTCTGTAAAAGGAACAACAGGGTGCACTGGGACTATTCAGTGTGAAGAAGAGATAACCTAGCAGGGTGTGAGGGGTCTACAGAACGGTGATAGGCATGGGGAATGGAAAAGGGATATTTTGCAGAATATCTCCCCTTATAAGAAGTAGGAGCCAGAAGAAAGGATTGAAGTGGAAGCCAGTTTCAAAATAAATCAGAAAAGCTGGAATAAAATAAAAGACTGTTGTTCTCCTTGCCAAAGGCTTTTCTGCATACAGAAGATTTCTCAGGCTGAAATGGGGCCAGGAGAAATAGCTTGGAGAGAGATCCAGTGAGAGTTATTCAAACCACTCAGGAAATCCTGCAAAAGTCAGCGACTAGGACAGGATAGGTAGCTAGAACCCGTGTGCTGATTGGAAACTACAGCAGTCATCGCTGAAAATGGTGTTGAAAACCGTAGAATTGCAAGCCACAGTTGTCATTAGCTCCCTGTTGAGAAAGATTTGTGATGTGAAATAGTAAATTAAAGGTGCATGTGAGTCGTTTGCTGCTGGACAATGAAGTTGGGCAAGTTTTGCAAACTTGATACGTGTTGTAGTAATCACACCTAACCTGCTCTGAAGTTGCACGTCAAAAAAAAACAACAAACCAAACCAAAACCCCAAAGGAGGCAAAATGACTGATTGCACAGTGAATGCTGTAAAATAGGCAACAGCTTTTTCTGGATGTGTGTCTGGCTTGGCGTGGATGTGGGAGATGCTCTGTGCTTGGAGAACAGATGGGTTGAAGGCTGGGGAAGGACCTCTTACTGCTTCCACCCCGGGGCAGCACAGCTCTGTCTCTGGCTGCGGTACGGGAGTTATCCAAGCCTGGCTGGATAGCTGTGGTTATTCAAAATGCGTTCAGCAAGGCTCTCTGACCACAGTTTGTACAAGCTGATTTATGATCCGCTCCAGCGTTCACTGTTGTATCTCAGGCTCGTCTGTCATGTATCACTTCTGACTGTTGCATTATTCTGAAACCTTGCATTGCTTTAAAAAAAAATAATAATTGCTGATTCAAAAGCTGTGAAGAAAGAGAAAAATTCTGCTGCGTGCAAAAATAAGTGTAGCTTTGCTTGTTCAAAGAGTTGCTGTGCAATGGCCCCATCCAACTTCATGGTGGAGATGGGAATTTCCACCTTAGGTGGGTGCTGTGCAGCTGTCGTGGTGCTTCTTTAAGAGACGTCAGTGCGTGTGTCTGTAGGACGTTAGGAGGCTCTCCCAAAAGCCAGCTTCAAGGATAGAGAGGCTGTTTATTTAAACAGGATCATGCTCCCGCAGCCCTTAAAGCAGGCAGAGGTTGTCTGCCTCGTGATGCCCTCTAGCTCTGTGTTCTGCCAACCACAGCCGGGGATCGCAGGACGTTTCGAGGATGTCTAAGAAAACCGTGGGGCTGGAGAGTGATCAGGTCGTGGACTTTGCTGTGCGTGATGGCAATTCCTTTGCACAGCCAGCAACGCGGCACAGACGCTCTGCCTCAGCATTTATTGTAGTTACTTTATTTTCGACAGTGACGTACCGTGGTTTTTGGGAATGGGTGCGCGTCAAGTAGGGCATCAATGGTGAATGACTAACCACACATCTGTTTGGCCTCTCTGGATATAAATTAGTTTTTCTATAACAATTTTCTCCGCTATTTTCTGGAGTATTGTCTTTTTTGGGGGTGGATAGGAAAGAGTTATTCTCTTCTGCAAGTGAGAACCTACCATCATTTTATTGGCTACTGGCAGATGAGAAAATAACTCTTGCAAATTCTATATTGCCATTATGGACAGCCGTGGTTCAAAATAGATTAATTTTAATGATCTTCTAGGTACACTTAGAAGGCATTTATTAGTTTGGGCTTTTGTTGGAAAAGGGTTAAGGGTATGTTTCTGTGGAGCTGGGGAAAGGAAGACTAAAGGGCTGCTTGTTGAATTGGTTTGTTATTTGAATGTAATTATTTTTTGCTCCTGAGCAATTATAGATTGTAAGTTTAAATAATCGTCAGGGTGCCTACAGCTTTCTATTGTTGTCTAAAATATAAGGTTGTAAATAAAATAAGTAATATGAGATTACTTTCTCTGAATGTGTCTATGGCAGTTAATTTAACTTAGCAATAGTTATCAAAAATAAAAAAGAAAGAAAAGGTAAGATTTCTATTCCTTGCAGTAAACAAACTTTGTAAACAAGTTATTATTTTTCTGCAGCATAGCCCTACAAGTGATTCTTATTTAGCTGGTAACAAAATGTTTGTGGTGCTTTGCTTTTATAGTAGCAGAATATATTTTGTTTTCCTTCTGTATATTTCAAGCTCCCTAAGGTTGCTGAGAGATTCCAGAGATTTTCACAAGACGAGGGTAAGGCTTTGCTGTTATTGCAGAGCTGAATTGATATGAAAGATGCAGCTTCAAGAGAATCAAATGGATTACACAGCCCTGATGCCATCTCTTATTTTATGTGTACATCAAGTTCCACTTGAGCAGCAGAGCACTAAAGTGTGTCAAATGACCGAGGATGATCTAAAATGAATCTCTGCCAAGTGTTGGAATGCTTAGAGCAAAAGGAAGATCACAAAATGATTTGAAAGCCTCGAATCAATGACTGAACTAAAGATGTGATGCTTTGCAATGAAGCAAATAATCAGGTTGATGATAGGACCGTGTAGCTCTATCTCAATCTCTTTCACATATTATTGTACCAGAGGTTCTTTTTGTCCCTTACAGACTTTTGAAAGGTAATATATTAAGAAACTACTCCCTTCTTCAAAGGAGATAGAAAAGTGGCTAGACTGAATTTATCTGTGCACAAGCTGGCATAATTTATTCTTTATTTACTGTATCCTTTGCCATTCTGCTGTGTTGATTCAGATTAAGATTTGATTTGAGTTTTGGATGCTTCAGAGGTGTGCAAAGAACTTCTGATGCTTTTATTCGTACTCATCACATTTTCATTGATCCTGTAGTTTATTTAGAAAGAGAAATTAAAAAGAGTCAGAATTTTGAGCACAAACCCTGATTTTTTTTCTGCCTCCTTGGGACACTTCGTCATCGTCTTTGTGACCAAGAAAGATTGAGTCCCTACAGTACTTCTTAAGATTGGTCTTTAATCGATTAGACACGAAAGACATACAATTTTAATCCAAATATTCTGCACTTAAGGACTTGTTCTTACTTGGTGAACAGCACTTCTCTGCAGGCCATATCCATTTTGGGTGCAATATTGCTTTCTGTGGGATTCAGTTGTTCCTGGGAAATTATGCCAAATTGTTCCCAGCCCTGAGCATTCACTCAGTTGCATTCCCAAATCCCCAAACACTAAAGAAAACATGAGGTTGTTGGTTTCCAATTCCTGAATTGTACAATTTGTGACAGTTCTATTTCTTTTTTTTAATGGGATGCACCAATATGAATGGCCCTGGAAGTACAAAACTAAACTTTTGGGGGAGGTTGCTGGTTTGTTCTGCATTTGTACCCAGAACCCAGCACAATGGAGTTCAGATCTGTGATGAAGGCTTTTGTGTGATGTTTTGAAAATAGCAATACCACTAATGATAGAAACAAGCCTCAGAGAGAAAATATTTTAGAGCCTGCATTCAGGCTTGAATTCCCAAAGCCACCTTCTCATCTCATTTTTCCCAGTCCTACACCTATCTAAATCTAATGGAATCGATTACTGGTACAGTGCCAAGTGAACAGAATTAGTTCCGTTTCACGAATGAAATTCGATCAAAGGAAAAAAAAAAAGAGGGAAATCTTCAAGTGTGAGACGTTGAACTTTTTTTTTTTTTAATGAATCCTCTATTTATTGTGAAACATTTTTGATTTCTCTTGTCCCGTGCCTAGTCTTGACTGGTTCCATCCTCAACCTAACAAATATCAAGATAACCGGTTGTTTTATCCGGCTCAATGTGTTAAAGCAATTGCAATGTTCCAAGGTATTTTTTGCATTTTTGGAAACAGTTCATTATTTTGTCTTATTTTCTCATTCTTACATTGCAGCTATACTCCACTGACAGGAGAGAAATAAGCTGAAAGTTGCTATATTTTATCTAGGCAAAGTTTTACTGAAGAATACAAACCAAACTAAATATGGGAAAGAGAAAGTTAGAAAATACATCATTTTATCAAGTGGTGTTTCTGTCACCCAACAGTCATAGCCTGAAAAAGAGATATTTCAGACAAAGACCTGTTAGTTGGGATCCTTTGGTATTTTTCCAGATTCTTTGCTTTGCTTTGGGACCACTCATACCTCAGTCGTGGTGTACTTCAGGTAATAATTCATAAATTATGGTTCATGGGAGGCTTAATTATTGTGTGCAAAATGCTTTGATGTGTTTTGGACGAAAGGCGTTAAATAGATGGGAATTACTATGGAATTATTTGCTTTCCAGAGGAGGCAGAAAACAGGGTTCCCCAGATCCAAACGTCTGCTGCCAGGCTTCCTCCTGCAGCACATCGCCACCCTGGTGTCCTTCTGGGGCCTGGGGGGTACAGCCCGTGACATGTATGGATATATTTGACCCCTGCGCATCTTCCAACTCCTTTTAACCTTTTCGGAACGTTTCGGTGTTCGGTGTTCGTTGTGGTTGTTTACAGCCCAGATGGACAGAGCGGTTCAGGTGCACTCGCAGGTGATGCTGCAGTCATCTTCCCAGCTCTGCTGGGTGCAGACACCTGTCACAGGTACAGGGACATTCTGGGGCATCTCTCAAAGCTCAGAAAGTTTGCCTTCTGCTGCTTTTACATATTCTCCCTTCCAGTGTGTGATGACAACCTTTCAGGTCAGCACAAATGATTTTCTGACTGGGCCGTATCTTCCCGTTTCTGGGGATTAGAGGCAAGAAGTTTTCCGACCGAGGATGATGATGGGATTTTCTTACTATGTGGAGTCCCCACAAACCAGTTTTGCTGACCTTCAGGATAAAATTGGTTTAAATATTCCTGCACGTTGGGTGGGGAAAGAATACTGAGGCAGTGAATAAGGCCATCTTTGAAAGTATTTTAATGCACTGACTTGTGTATATCCCTGCTCTCTGCTGGTTAGGATCAAAATTGCATTTAAATCGGAGTATCTGATACCTATCATACTCAAACTGTGAAGTTTAAAGCAACTATAGTTTGTGGCTTATTGACATTCTTGATATTGGCTTCAGATTTATTTAAATCCTGTTGATTTTGTATTATTTATAACTTGTAACATGCTTTTATGGTGGATTGAATAAACACATTTTAAGAATCATTTTCCATCTCTCTCTCTCTATTGCGTTTCCCAGTTTGGGTGCTGTTGTCTTAAAAAGTCAAGCTTATACTTATGACACGTGATGCATATTTTTTGCGCTAAGAACATGGCAGTTTTTCTCTTGACAGTTAAATATTCCTTTTCTATTATGATAGCCTGCTTTTCCCTTTACAATAATTCTAATCTGTTGTGCAGATTTTATACAAACACCCATCCATCCATACACAAACATGTGCCCGCACACACTTCCAGTGTCAGCAGGAATTGCCGGGATATTTGTTAATTTGAATGAATATGAGGCTTCTGCTTCTCCTATAGAAAAAAGAAACAAACCCAACAGTTTCCCTGGGAATTCATGCAGTGTGAACAGAACCCGTCTTGGCAAAATGGTGAGCCAAGAAATTCCTCTTTAGTTGCTCTGTTAGGCAAACTGCATTTTAAATTTCTTGCCGAGGGCTTTGTTTGACTTGCCCCAGGCAAGCTGTTCAACATATTTATCAACCCTGTTGTAGCATTAGAGCCAACGCTTATCTAGGAAGATCATCCGCTTAATGCCATCTGTCATCAGGAGTTTTATTTCTTTCAGCTGAGCTTGCTCTCCATTTCAGGTTTGGGTTTTTTTTATATTCCTCCCCATCTTTTCTTAGTTGATTGTTTTCCAGTGATCTCAAATATTCGATGATTGCTCAAATATTCTATGGTTACTGCATGTCAAACCCCTAAAGACGTGAATAATACAATTTTACTTTAAATCCTGATTGATAACATTAATCCTATATGCATCCAGATGGCTCCCCAGCGTGCCCTACATATTGCGGTGTTGTAAAAGATGATATTGAATTTCAGTCTGAATCTGGAATTCTTTCCGAATTCTTACCAGGAATTTGAAAAAATTCAGAGCAAAGACTCTGTGTTTTTATCCTGGTGCCTATGAGGACATGGCTTTGATCATTTTAGATTTTCAGGCCTTTAGTAACTGTTGTGTAAGTGCTCAGGCAGCATGAAAATGTTCCACAATTCACGCACTTTGCCTGGGATTGTGAGATCCAGTTCTGCTTTTGGATTTGTGTCCACAATCCCAGTGAAAGCTGAAGCGACTGGCATATTTCCCTGTAGAGAACAAAATTTCACTTTCTGGAAGCCTGTTGAGTTACATAAACTCAAGAAAAATTATTGCAACCAGGTGTAGAGCCACAGCGTAGAGACTAGGTTCAGGTGGGACGTTCTTATGGGTTGCCAGGACGTCCTGATCTCTTATTGTCCAAACTGGGAGTCTGCTGGGTCCTACCACAGCTTCCTTGTTGCCCATCTTCTCTTTGCGTGAGGGAACACGACCAAGGTCTCATCCTGACTTTCACGGTGAAGCCAAGGTATCTACTTCAACCTGTGGAGTACTAAAAATTAATGGTCCCCACAGTTTTGGAGTACACAGCATAAATAAATATCTTTTTGGCTCAGTACTTAGAAATATCAGTACTTGGACTGACTTCAATCAATCAGCTGTACCAACTGCTCCACACAATTTTTTAAAGAGAAAAATGCCAATCACACTCAGTATTTGGCAGAAATGTCTGAAATGAGCATTATTATATAGGTATATAACTTGCTGAGGTTCAATTTATTCCTTCCATTTAGAGGGGGAAAAAATCATTTCAGTTCAAAACAGCTGAGCATTTCCTTCTCCAGATTTGATAGAGGTAACTAAATCAATCGTATTCAAAATCTGGGCCAAGTCCTATCCTGGCCAAGAGAAGCAGGGATACTGGCAGCTGTGTCTTCCGCTCCCGGCGAGATGCTGGCTCGAGCAGGATGCACGGAGGTACGCCGGTGGGATGTACTCTTGGCTGTCCTTTACTGCTTCGATGTATGGGAGCAGCCTGTGCCCCCAGCTACTTTTGGCTGCGTGCTGGAGCATTTGAGCAGCTGGCAGAATCATTGCTTCCAGGGTTTCAGAACATAAGCTGGCACAAGAGCTGGTCTCCTCTGTCTAGTGTGCTCCTGAGTTTTGGATAGATCCTGTCCTGCTACTTCCTCCGAGCTGGGCTTGGGGAAGAGGTTTCCAGGGCACGTTGCTCTTTGTTCTCCCAGCATACTTGCATGTTTTATTTTTCTGCCTATATATTTAAAGCTGACATTTTCCCCAACTTAGTGGAATCATTCGTTGTAAAATATTGTTAACAGAAGGAGGAGCAGGATCCATATCCTTTGCAGTTCATCTTCTGCACTGAAGCGTTGCTATCAACCTGGCACCGAAACAGCTTCTTAATCTGCTGCGTGGAAAAGTGCCTTGAAGTGTGGGTGGAGGGATTGCGGGCGGTGAGCCAGGAAAAACTTGGCACGCCGAGGAAATAATGCATTCATCCTTCAGAATATGACAAAAAGTGTCTTCTGGATGTCCTGTTGGGCTGCTGGGAGGGCAGGAGAGAGAGAACGCTTGTAAATAAAGCTGGCAGGAGCGAAAGGTCGTTGGGTAGGCAGACGTCAGGTTGTGTGTGCACCTGATGCCCGGTGGAGAAGGATGTATCACAAAGGTCAAGGACAAAGGCACAAAAAAAAATAAATGCTCTGCTAATAAAAATACTATACTTGTACATCTTTTAGTAAAAATATGAAAATTAGCCATTATGTAAATGCAATACACCTGCTGTGAGTTTAAGTGGAAGCTGAGAGTCCCTGAAGCATCACCCTCCTGTAGCAACTGTGGAGCTCAGCAGTTAGTGGGGAATGGGTGCATCTTGTGAGGTTTTAGTTTGGGTGAGGAATGCCCCTCTGATGCAGATTTGGTGGGTGCTGGCCTCTTCTCTAAAGTAACAAGTGATGGGACAAGAGGAAACGGCCTCAAGTTGCACCAGAGGAGGTCTAGGCTGGATATTAGAAAAAATTTCTTCACTGCAAGAGTGCTGAGGCATTGGAACAGGCTGCCCAGGGAAGTGGTGGAGTCACCATCCCTGGAGGGGGTCAAGAAACGTGTGGATGTGGTGCTTGGAGACATGGGTTAGTGGGTTGGGTGCTGTTGGGTTGATGGTTGGACTTGGTGATCCTTGAGGTCTTTTCCAATCTTAAAGATTCTATGATTCTGTGATTTACTGCTTGTGCCAATTTACACAATGGAATCATAAATAGGAATTGACAACCTGCATGGAAACGGGGTATTGTTCAAAGATACGATGGGAACAGACGTTGGAGAAGGGGAATAGAAGGAAGGCAAGTAGACGTTATCTCTGCAGGATCATGCAGATTCTTGTAGGAGCACAGAACACGTCTTGAACGTTGCATAATTTTCAAACAAGTTTTCCAGCCTGTTTTCAGTTCTGTGTGATGAGTGTTGCATGCAGTACACAAAATAAAGTCTCTAATAATGTTACTAGCTATGAACATTATTATGAGGATAGTTAACTTTGTAATTAGGATTCATCTAGCATATGCTGCAGCACAGCCTTGTACAACTGAGCTAGTCGTGCTAGTATCTGCATAGCTGGGGAAGAGAAATAGAAAATTTTCAGACACAAATCACTGTGTTTTGGTGGATTTGGTTCAACTACAGATTCAAAGACTTTCAGGTTTTTGCAATGTCTGCATTATGGACTTGTTTCTTTTGCCTCAAAATATGTAAACAGTTAATCTGAGATGTTCGGGATGCTTTTCGAGTGATACGTGTCTCTCCTGAGTCCTGTGTCAGCCTTGTGGAGATAGATGTCTTGGATATCCTAAAGCATCTCAAATGATCCTGGATGTCTCCATTTAGGCAAATAAATTAATCCCTGGAAGTGTGAGCTCCTGTTGCAGTCAATGCAGACCTGGTCAATATGGATAAAGGAATCTTCAAAGCGCTTCATCTCCCTGGAAATCAACACCTGGGGCTCAGTCCTGCTGGGTTTATCTCTGTGAATATTTCAGATTTATTACAGATGATCGTTGGCAATGGGAAGCTTATCTTTCTTATCAGGGTAACACTTTGTTTTCATTATTTTAGAGAAGCACCTCAGTTTTTGCGATGTTTTACAAGTATGCAAATGATCTGGGTTGCCTATGGAAACACATCTTCCTCGGCTGAGCGTGGGGCTGTGTACAAAGAGCTGTTCAGAAGATAGGGATCTGTACGGATTTATACAGAGAATAGTTTGAGCAAATGAATGGAGATGCTAGAAAGGAATAGAGGTACTAGCATTTATTCCCAAATTGTATGATTAATATTATTTATAGGGATGAATGAACCTTTAAAGATTGCCGTTTGAATCTGTTTGGTTTTGAAGTTCAAAAGCAAAAAAATCTTTAAATGCCTTTTGAAATTCCAGTTAAGAGTCAGTCAAAACCCGTCACTGAAAGAATAGTTTTGTTTTACAAATTAGCAATTAAAAAGTGACAAATATCTTCAGTGCTTAAACACTCTTCTGCAATACCCATTATGTTCAAATAATAATTTTTCTGGGAACACGAGTATGTTCCCTGGTATTTCCCTTTTTTCTTTCTCTGAGGAGTGCCTCTGGAAGCTCTCTATCTACCTCTAAAGCCGCACTCACTCCACCAGCGCTGGGGATTATGCAAATTGTTTCATGAGTACTTTAAAATCACATTCATGTTTTCTAGTTTCAAATTATGAGTGGCTCATTTTGCTTTTATGTTTCTATTCCTACTGGTTTTTACTCTTAATTTTCCTCTTTTATTCAATGATTTAAATTAATTATTTTAATTATTTATTTCTTCAGGTTTCTTACGAGAGTGGTGATAATTAGAGAAAGTAAACTTTTTGGTACTACAGGAGGATGTAAAGTCTTGAACTGAGATTATTTCCTGATTTTACTAATCATTGTTTGTCCTAAATATGGCTTAAGGCAGCCGGTGGCCTGGAGAACAGGGTTCATAGACTGACGTGTCCTAACACGTATTCTGTGGGATTTATTGTTAAGATTTCTCTCCTTGTGACAGTTTTGCTGTAGGACGTGGCACCACTTTAGCAGAATAACACACATCAACCGCTGAATGTATTAATACCGTGGCAAGCAATTTGGTATTGTATTGTTGTAAATTCTGTCCCTTTACTAGCAGGTTGTTTTATTATGACAAAGATTTCAGTTTTCTCTGTTCTCGTGGATGTGCGGATTTATTGTTTGCGCGAGGTGCCGGCGTACTTGAGGAATGATGAGAATAGTTCACCAAGAGAATAAAATGTCTCTGAGAGGGAGGAGGGCAGAATGAATTCAGACATAAACTTGTTACAGAGAAGAAAAAAGTGAAAGAAACTCTGATGAGGGTGTAGGGCACCAGGTTATATCCACAGGTCAGGGAGGGCTCTCAATGAGAGAATCCCAAATAATATTGTTGATCAAGGAGAACCATTGACCACTACCCTGGTGGTCAGTAATTTCCGACAGTGCAGTTAAGGATTTCTTGAGCATTAACGT
The DNA here is from genome assembly GCA_011057875.1 of Pterocles orientalis. NCBI lineage: Eukaryota > Metazoa > Chordata > Aves > Pterocliformes > Pteroclidae > Pterocles > Pterocles orientalis. Next base: position 898,920 of record WKFP01014827.1, on the reverse strand, counting down.
TCTTCAAATAAATAGGAAAATAATGAGCATTTCTACTTTGTATTTGAAGTTGGACCTATATCTGAACTCAAACCTTAGTTTGGGTTTTGTCCTTAATTTTAGGTTACTCCTTTGCACTCAGGCGTGAGCCTAGGAATATGTTGTGGGGAAGATTTTGGGTCTGTGTTGTTCCTTGGCATAGATAAAATAGCTCATTGACCACATCTCAGCGTGTCTGTCCAGCCAATGTTAGTTTGATAAATTGGCTACAGAGTCCTTCCTGCAAGGGTCGCGGCGTCACCCGCTGGGGTTTGGGGTTGTGTCCCTTGTAACATTGAGGGTGCACAGCACTGAGGTGTTAGTTTTGGGCTGAAGTTTATTTTCAGTGCTTTGGATACAGACTTAGGTTCTGGTAAACGACCCAGAAAACAAAAGCACCCTTGGAAGCAGTCTAACATAGCCTGTCTGCCCACTTCTGTCGGAGTTCCGATGCCCTCTTCTGCTCTCGCCTAAATCCAACCACCAGGAAACTCTGAGCCGTGCCTGTTCTTTCAGGCCAACATGTTTGGGTGAACGCCGTCAAGGGAGCTAGAGAAGAACCTAATGAATTCCGAGACCACCAAGTTTAGACAGTCCTAAAAATTCAGTAGAGTAGCTGGGCGGTGTGTGTAGTTAAATATCTAAATGTGAGGTGGATGAGACTGAAGTGGATCCTGCCTCCTTCCTCTTGGGGTTACATATCTAAATACAAAATTTTCTTTTGTTGACAGAGTAAATTATGATTATCAGAAGCAGCAAAGTCTGTTCGAGCAGACTGGATGGCCGTGGAAAAGCTGTGTTTCTGACTTTTCACTATCTTGTGACGAAATGAAAATACCTTTTTTGGAACCCGTGGTAGACTTGATACACAATAGACCTTTCACATAATTAAACGATTGTCCCAGACATGATTTTTTAAAAATTCTTCTTTCTCTTCTGCGATGACTTAACAAAATCAGATGCTCTTTTTGGATAGATTCTTCACCACAGTACAGTTCTGTAATGCTTCCAAAACGTCCTCCTGGATAAGGCAGTATGTAGATGTAGTCAAGACCTAGCTACGTCTCCAAGGCTGGAGATGAGGAGTGACTGCAGACAGGAATGGTGGCGCTCAAGGGTTTTATTTTAACAGACATTTGCCCTCATACCACAAGCTTGTGTTTGCTTCTGAACAAATGCCTGCCCAGTGTAAAAGAGTCAAGAATTTCCACACCCTCCGTGTTACAGTGTGGTTCATGGGTATAGCCTGCATCCTTGGCATCACTCAGCTGTACTGCGATGGGAATTTCGGCAGGCTGCAGGGAACGTACCTGCGTTCACAGTCAGTTCTACATGTACGGATGAGAAAAATGGATAAAAATATACCTCTAAGCAATTATTTGGTTCTAGATTCAAAGGCTGTGTCTAAACTATTTGTTCAACGGCTGGCTTCACAATGGACCAAGGAGCACTGCCCAGCTCATTCCTATAATTTGGAAAAATTTCTCTCAAATTCAAATTCTAGATTGTTCTTTCTGCAAAACTGGGAGGAAATTTTGAAGAGGTCCTACAGCTGTTTTTCACCAGCCTAATGTAGTTGAGGAACCCAAGCCTAGCAGCCATAGCTATCTCTGTAGTCAAGGGAGAATGACTAATTTGATCAGGAATTTATATTTACTGTGTGCTGAACTGTCCTCAGGAGACGCCTGCCTCTTTCTGTGGTCTCCAGGAGCAGGCTAGGCTCCTAATTTATGTGGCTTGCTTAAACACCTGAATCAGAAGGAGAAATCTGGGTCATTACTTCTGTGGTTTAGGTGCATTACAACTGCAGAAAGAGGAGCTGGTTAAAATAATTTAGTTTGAAGTTAATTTCTGAAGTTTCAAAGAATGGAATATGCCTTTGTGAGCCATGGTAGTTGACAGAAGGGACTGCTTTGTTCTAGCTGTACTTTGAAACAATATTTCTGTAATTTTTTAACCCAATGCCATCAATGGAAAACCCATCATGGATCATTGATTCCCAAGGATAATTAATATTTAGCTTATTTTTTACTGCCTTTCACTTCAAATGTCTTAGTAAGGGAGTAATAAAGGAAGTATGTTAGCACTGAAAGAGGAAATACGTTGCCCGTAATCAGGGATAAGCTAAACAATACTGGAGTGTACATGACGTGGTTCAGTTTCAGGAGTCATCCAAATCACGGCTTACGTCTCTTAACTGTTTGAGCCATCAGAGAATGGTGAATGTTACTCTTGTTTGTTCCTCCCCTCCGAGTTTCGTACAATATGTGCTTGATTCCTGTCACCAGGACAGTGTTGCTAATTCACACCTGTTGGCAGTCTGCTGTCCTTTGGTAACGTGGGCGAACAACTACCAAAATTTTGTCGTAACGTCAAATATCTCCATGCTTAAATTGTTAAACCAAACCATTTTTCCTCCTGTATATCATATAATTTAACCCATTATTACTGTCCCCTCTAAAGACTGCCTGTGCCCAAAAGCAGACAATAAAATAACTGTCTGCCACTAATATTTATTTATTTGGGTTGTGCTCTGATGGAGAATGGATTTCTCAGTATAATTACTCCGTGTGTAATCTTGGGAAACATTTGACCATCGTGTGCTGGCTGTACATGTTACTCCCACTCTGGACTATATCAATTAATGTGCAAGTGAGTGGTTTAGCACCGAGCAGATTCTGACCTGATGCTCTCTACTTTGTGCCGTATCCAGGTATGGGCTGTTTCTGGGGAGCCGAGAGGAAGTTCTGGAGGCAGAAGGGAGTCTACTCCACCCAAGTGGGCTATGCAGGAGGGCATACCCCAAACCCTACCTACAAAGAGGTCTGTTCAGGTGAGTCTTTCTCTTGGTTTTGAAGGATTGTGAGTAGAATCCTGTCAGTTTATGGATGACAACAAGAAGTGAAATGAGTGACTGCAGCAACTGAAGAGATTGGGTATTTAGTCAACCCTGGACTGGATTTGCATCCTAAACTGTAATGAAATCATAGCGTCATTAAGGTTGAAAAAGACCTCAAGGATCATCAAGTCCAACCCACACCACCCAACCCACTAACCCATGTCCCCAGGCACCACATCGACACGTTTCTTGACCCCCTCCAGGGATGGTGACTCCACCACTTCCCTGGGCAGCCTGTTCCAATGCCTCATCACTCTTTCAGTGAAGAAATTTTTTCTAATATCCAGCCTAAACCTCCCCTGGTGCAACTTGAGGCTGTTTCCTCTTGTCCCATCTCTTGTTACTTTAGAGAAGAGGCCAGCACTATCACCTAAAATTAATGAGTTAATGTGTGTACAGATATTCTGAGGAGAAGAAAAAAGTAATTTCTTCAGGAAATGAATTCTGTTTCAAACTTCGTGTTCCTTAGAAAAAGCATGAGTTTTGATTTTACTTTTGTCTGTGTATGAGCATGAACTAAAATCAGAAAGCACACATTAGTTCTTTTTCTTTCCATATAACTAAGAGGTTATATGGAGAACTCAGAATTTCTCATTTGCATTATTAGTAATAATTTGTTATATTTCTGTACAGTTCAGTGCACAGCATCCTATCATTTCCACGCCAAACCCTTACATTTATTTTTCATTGCACGCTGATACTAGTCCTTCTCCAGTGCTAACAACCCAATGCAGTTTGTGATCTAAAACATAGAACCGCTGGCAGCCAACTGACTAATGTTGCTGCTGGTGGAGAACATCTTGGAGGTTTTCTTTTTGATTTATTTTCTTGTTAACACTTTTTATGCCAAGTGCTGCAGTTGATGTACTGTTCTCACTGACAATCTGTTACATAGGCTGGATGGAAAGAGTGTAGAAAGTTCAGTGGCACAAACAAATAATGGACACTTCAGCAATTGTGCAGAAGTGCTGCAAGGAACCCAAAAAAGCAGAAGATTCCTGGAAATAATAAAAAATGTGAAAAGACATGTTTTAAGGTGGTATTTCTTAGACACACTGAACTCAAATTGCCTTAAAAATGCTCAAGAAAACATGAAGATTAGGGAGGGAACTTACAACAGCATGCATGCTCCTGGTTGCAAATGTTTAGTATACAAAAATTTAAAATATCTAGAACAAAAAAAAGAAAAAGGATGCCATTAACTGATGCGTGGATATCCAGAACTCCTGCAATAAGAATCTTCACCCATGGAAGGATCGGCGGTGCCTGTCTTATTGATCCAAGTGATGCATTACTTCCTGGTACTTCTGCTCTCTTGTATTTTGTACTTTCATCGTTTGCCTGCATTATCTGTAATTTTTATAAGCAAATATGGTCCAAGACCTTTCTGGTAATTATTGTACACTCTGTTTAATGTCCTGGCTATTGAATAATTAGTTTATTTATACAGAACAGGGTTGTTCAGCACAGCTTCTCTGTCCCAACGCACTGACAGTTCCAGTACACTGAGGGTGGTTATGATGGGCTGTTGAGTATTTCTCCAAAGGTACTGAACACTGGCTGTCGGCCAAGGGGAGATGTGAGCACAGGACGAGGTGGTGTAGCCAAGGAGGTAGAAAGAAGGCACCATCTCTTTAATTATGTGCAGTGTAGGCTGGTTTTATATTTCAGAATAGCTCCATAGTATTGTGAGCTTTGCGTTTGATTGAGATACTTGAAAGATTTTTTTAGGTACTTTATGTGTTGCATTTTATCAGTAGTGAACAACAATAAAAATAGTAATTAAATAATAAGAATCCTGGAATAAAGAAATGGGAAAAATCCTTGAAGTCTATTTGCTGATAGTTTTTTAGTTAGATTTGCATTGGAAAACCACAGCTAAGGTTATTTTTCTAGTGTTTGGGGGTTTTTTTTAGTACAAATTTGCATTATAGATGTTTATATGCCTCCAGAAGCTGGACACTGGAGGATTTTTTTCACGGAGTTATCCAGAACCATAAAGACATATTTCAGAGCCTTGTCTGTAAGAACATAAATGGGATGTGTGTGTGCTACACATTTCTATTCCTAGTTTTGCAGCTGAGCTGAGGTGGAGAATTTACTGATTTCTGCATGCTATTTTTTTCCTACTTAGCTTCCTCTAGCTTTACTTTATTCTGATTTTATTCAGATTTTTTTTTTTTGGCAGGATTTTTTTTTTTTTTCATCTTTGAACATACTTTTTGGAAGTCTCGTTAAAGAGAGCTCTCAAAAGCTCCCCTAAGATATTGCCATCTGGTTGCTTCTGGTTGCCATAGTTTTCATTGGGAAGAACAATTTCCTATGAAATAGTAGGATTCAGTTATGCACCGTGTGATTGCCACTTTCTTATTCATCTGTTCTGGAAAGATAATATCTATGGTGAACACTTAACACATGATGTTCTCTGAATCCAGCTCTAGGAAGGACATCAGGGTGGTCTAAACAGTATCTACTTGGCAAGTCTTTGAGCTTTGCTTTCAGCTCATGCAGTCCTGAGAATCTGTGCAGGAAGGTTATTATAGTCCAACACCTTTCTGGCACTCTACTCTGGAGAAAAAAAGCAACAGTTTTTTGGATGAAATATTCAGCACTTCTTCTAAAAGCACACTGTCAGCTAGACTTCAGGCAAAATTGGGTGGATTTACTCTTTTCCCCATGCTGAGTCACTCAAAACATATCAACCAGTGGGGTTTTTTATTCAGTTGCCTAAATGTAGGATCATCGGGTCCCACCCCCTGCCATGGGCAGGGACACCTCCCACCAGCCCAGGTTGCTCAAAGCCTCATCCAGCCTGGCCTTGAACCCCTCCAGGGATGGGGCATCCACAGCTTCTCTGGGCAACCTGGGCCACTGCCTCACCCCCGCACAGGAAAACATTTCTTCCTCACATCTCATCTCAGTCTCCCCTCTTTCAGCTTCAAACCGTTCCCCCTCATCCTGTCCCTGCACCCCCTGATCCAGAGCCCCCCCATCTCTCCTGTAGCCCCCTTTCAGCACTGGAAGGTGCTGGAAGGTCTCCCCGGAGCCTTCTCTTCTCCAGGCTGCACACCCCCAACTCTCTCAGCCTGTCCTCGCATGGGAGCTGCTCCAGCCTCGGACCATCTCCGTGGCCTCCTTTGGACCTACTTCAACGGGTCCATTGGGGGTCCTAGACCTAAATGCAGTGCTCAGGTATGTCCTTGTCCACCCCTGCACTCAACTCATGGTAGAAGGCCATCAGATGAGTCAGGCGACTAACCAGTCAGGCTTTCTGCTTGGAAAGCCAACCTTTCCTACACTACAAGAAATAAAGTTCCTGCTTGTTGATGCACCAGCAGCAAAAAGGAACAGGAATATGTTCCACGTACACTGGCTCATAGAGCCCACAAAAGTTTTTGTCTTCTTATATATTTAGGATGGTCCCTAATGAACTTATATCTTGTTTGGAGACCTCTGAGGACAACAGTGCCTTAAATATAGTTGATCTTAAATCCTACACCAACATAACACCAACACCTGTGTTTAAATACCTCTAAATTGAAGAATTACTGAGATGGAGGCTTGGAGCAGATTGATTACAATTTGATATTCAGCTTCACTCTTTATAGTAAATTTTTTAGTCTGGATGTGAGACAGGTCATTTGAAGATTCTCCTATCAGTTGGGTGTGGTATTGCCTTGCTAAACTAATGTTTAAGAGACAATTGAGTTACTTTGAAGCTTATGAATACAGTGGTGGAAATAATTTTTACATTTTTGTGGTGATAACCGTATAGATGAAAATCTGAAAGTGCATTCTGGAGTGTGTGCAGGATTTTGAGCTATTTTCGGTGCGTTAGCCTAGTACATAAATACGCCATTTTTGGCCAGCATTAGACAACCCAGGATGTTCATTCAGTATGAAACATCTTTTCATATTTTGCTTACAGATGTTCAGAACAATTCTGTTTATCTGTATATTCATAAGCTTTTTGAAATCTGCATAGCTCAAGTGGCACTGAAATCAGAAGGGAAAGGCTCTGCTGTTGTTATTCATAAACTGGTTGTGTACAATTACCATATAAAATATGCAGCTAACGATGATTTTCTTAAAAACAGGACAGTTCATAGGCTTATGGTTCAAGCTGTTAACATCTAAGCAGGTCATTTTATTTTGTTTCGGGTTTTTTTTTCTTTGTTTATCTTCAGTGACTATAATGCAAGACAAATAGATGAATATGCCTGTTTATTACCCAATAATAGTTAGAAGGCTTAGTGAACACAACGGTATGCTTAGTTAAACCAATTTGTAGTCTAGTCAACTCTCAGCACCTTTCTGAAGTGTATTCTCTTGTACACGTCACATTTCTTAATAATTAACAATGCAATATTAAAGTATGCCACATGGCTTGGTTTCTGTGTTGAGCTACATAGAACACTTTATTGTGGAGTTATTTCACATTTCCTATGCAGCAGACCCATGTTTTTTCCTGAGGAATGGTATTGCCTCTTGCATACCAGTTACTCTTTTGACTAATTCTTATGTGTAGGAGCTCCAGTTCTCCTTAAAGGAGATCAAAGCTTCCAAAGGTCATCCAGGAGACTTTTAAATAGCTGATGGAAGAGAGTGGAGAAAGGCAGAATTAATATTTTGCTCAGTTACCGCCTATCCCTTTGGTCAGCTGGTGATTTACAAAGTTAATTCCGTCTCTACTTCATCTTAGTTAGACTTGAAAGAGAGGGCAAGACATTGCAGTCCACAGGGGGTCAGTGGTTAGCCTGTCTTTGCTTTAAGGAAGAAAATCATAGAATCCTAGAATCACAGAATGGCCTGGCTTGAAAGGGACCTTAAGTATCATCTCGTTTCAACCCCCTGCTGTGGGCAGGGTTGCCAACCACCAGCCCAGGTTGCCCAAAGCCTCATCCAGCCTGGCCTTGAACCCCTCCAGGAATGGGGCATCCACAGCTTCTCTGGGCAATCTGGGCACTGCCTCACCACCCTCTGAGTGAAAAATTTTCGCCTAGTATCCAACCTAAATCTCCCCTCTCTTAGTTTAAAACCATTCCCCCTCATCCTGTCACTATCAACCCCTGTAAACCGTCGCTCCCCCTCCTGTTTACAGGCTCCCTTCAAGCACTGGAAGGCCGCAATGAGGTCTCCCCGGAGCCTTCTCTTCTCCAAGCTCAACAAGCCCAGTTCCCTCAACCTTTCCTCATAGGAGAGGTGCTCCAGCCCTTTGATCATCTTTGTAGCCTCCTCTGGACCTGCTCCAAGAGCTTGTTCCAAAATGGGTGCAGAGAGTTTGGCACCATGATGTGGGGCTTGTTTGACAGTCGTGCATAAACAGAGTCATCATTACAGCCAACAACAGGAAATCTGAGTAGCATTTCTCATGAGTTATTAACATCAATATATACAAAATGTAATATAGGAAAATATTTCCTCCTCAGATTTCCTGTTCTCTACAAAATGTGGATGAATGCCCTATGACAAACTATCAGTATGTTGAGACAGTGCCTTACATTACTTGAAAAAATCTTCATTTAGACATCACAACACTATTCCAAACTGGGTCTGACTCTCCAAAATGTTTCAATGTATAATTAAACTACAAATATTCCCTTCACTTTCTGTAGCTTATAAAGGGATCTGAAGGTTTTCATGAACAGAAACTAAGTCCACAAGATTAAAGTTTCCGAGCAGTAATGAGAATGGCTCAGAACATTTTCTTTTATTATTACATTGCTGTCAAGAGAATAGATTCCTGTTGTGCCTGTCTGTTCTTTTTTTTTTCTTATAAGAACAGAATACAGGAATTTTAATGACTTATAGGTTCTGTGAAGAATATCAGTGTTCGTCATGCCCTTGATCTGTACAATGTGCCTTGATTCTCTTGGCCAATTCCTCCACCTTTCCCCTTTTTTTGCCTAGTTCAGCTGTAAGGAGGGAAGGAAGGGTCAACCATTCAAAGTACAAAATACTGTCTAGATCATGTGCTGAGGATATTCGTGTTTTGTGTATTTTTTGTAGCAATTGAAGAACAAGATCTTGTAGAAAAAATGTATTTTTTGTTAACTAGGCCACAGTTAGAGTAAGTTATGTCTTTGTAATCATGAGACTATAGTCCTAGGATCCTCCTGGATGTGCAGACAAAATCTTGATGTAACCCTGTAAACTATAATTTGTCCTTGATGCAGTTGCTAAGTCATGAAATAAAATGAATGTACCAATTTCACTTCAAAAAAATCATTTGGAAAGGTGATAGCAGGTGCTGCTGCGACGTTAAAACCTTGGCAACAAGAAATATAACAGAGGCATTGAATTTCAGTTACCTGCTATATTGCGGTTCTACCTAGAAAATTGTCTGTGTTGACATGACTGACATGTTCTTTTCCAACAAAAGAGCTTCTTGTTGACCGCGAAAGCTTCTTTATACCTTAGTATACTAGGGTACAGAAATGTGTTCTGTAGATTCATCATTGAAAAATAAAAGGCAGAATAAATATTTTTACCAGTCGTTGTCTGAAAACCAGAAGTATCCCTGTCTGTAAGGGATGCTCTGCTGGGGGAGCTCTGCTACACCTTTAACCAAGGTTAAGTTTACATTTCCATTGCAGAATTTGACTTCTCAGGGTTAATATCTTGGCCAAGTCAGGCTTGAAAAAAATTAAACTGATATTTATTATTTAGATACCTGATTGTGCCTTTTGGCAAATTTAAAATCCTAATAGCCTCATTGCTCTCCTCTGTTCCTTTCATTTGTTTTATTTCAGCATTGCCCGTAAGCACAGGCTTAGCTAGCAGTAACAGTATAAATACAAAATATATTATTTATTATTAACAACTTTATTTGAATTGTGTTCCACTGAGATGTGTTGTTGCCACCTTTCTCATCTCCTGGTTTTATTAAAGAGATATATAAGATGAAAATGTCATAGCCCCAGAGGTTGAAAGAGCCACTGCAGAGCAAGTCAAAGACAAAATCTTCTGACCTGAAGCCTACACAAAGTTCCCAAAGGACCATCATTTTTCAGAAAGGGCTCTGTGCAGGATTAGGCTGAGACGTTCACCATGTCACTGTGTCTGAAAACATTAAAAAATGCAGCAGGGAGCCACTTCTCATTTTAGGCATGTGAACATGGTGTATTTGTGAAAAAGATGATGTTACCAAAGGGCTCACTGTTGTTATTATGGCCACAGGGGTTTTCTTATGTTTTATTTTTGCTGCGGAGACACTTGGAAAAAAAACCAAACCACCAAACAAGGCCAAGCTACTCAGTCTACCAAACTGTCCTGGCAGAGGTAGCGATTGCTACAGGTGGTGACTCCATTGGGGTCACCTGTGGATATTCGTGTCCATGAGAACCATGCTTGGTATGTAATATTTGAAATATCGTGCTCAAACCCATTCCTCAAGAAAGAGGAAAAACAAGAAGCAAAAGAATGTCATGAGGGATAGAGATTGGAGATGGAAGGAACCAGGGAGAAGCTACCACTCTTGGGAGAGCATGGCTCTGGAAGTGAGGCAGATGGTAGAACATGTTTGTGTTTCCCCTGGATTTCTTGTTTATTGTGGTGTGTTTTGCTGCTCATACTGCTTATTCCCCTGGCTGAACTCTTCATTTCTTTAGTGGCCCATGACTGAAATGCTTTGGGGGTGATATGGATATTTCTGAGAATATATTTTTCCTGAAATCGAGAGCCCACTTTGACCTGCTCCCTTTATGGAACCTGTTCCTATGCTGGCATATAAAGTTTGAAAATTGAATACTGTCTCACCAAGATGATTACATTTTTGAATAATTCAATAATTCTACAAGTGACCTGCATAGTTTCTATGTCTTGGATGAATGATGAAAGTATCTAATTACAGGAGTTTAAAATTCTTTTGTGCTCAGCCATGCCCAAGAAGACGGTTGTATCTCCATTTATAATAACCAAAAATTATGATAGTCAAGTTCTGCTCTGTCTTACATTTCCAATCTCACAGCCTCTCACATGAGTTTCTCCGGGTGAGAAGAGTTTGGTCCATGAGTAAGACAAGAAATCAGTCCAGTGACAGGAGAGGTAGAGCCTTCGGGGTCCTCATGGCTGTAGTGTGCTGTAGCAAGTTTTCGCATTTGATGTGAAGCAACAACAGGGTAAATGACGCCTTGAGAAGGATTTGGGGAAAGCCAGAGCTCAAGGGAGTTCACAGAATTGCTCACAAAAATTAGGAAAGGTCATACAATCCCTTTGGGGGTGTGACACATCGTAGTAGGCAACTGCACTCTATTGCTGGGTTAGAGACTTGCAAAGGGAAGACAGTCACTAAGGAAATAGCTTGTTTTCAGTTGGCTGCTTACACGGAAAAAAATAAACAAAAATAATGCTTAGGTCAATTCATTATTTTGTTTTCTCCTGATTAGTTTTGGCTAGTAGAAAAACCAAAGAAATGAAGAAATTGGGACCAAGTAGAACACTGATATTGTTTTAAATTGTTCCTGAAGTTTTAGGAAGGATTAAGGTAATGGAAAAATATTTTAGAATTGCACTTTGGCTTGAACTAAAAGAAAAATTAAAATATTTCATTGTGAAAAGAACAGCCCCCCACTTTTCCCAGTTCTACAGTGGCATCCATTAAGTGAAACCATCAACAAAATTGCAAAAATTTTTGATCAGCCTGAGGATGCATTTTGGGGGAAAAAGGCTCTTAAAATAGCAAAAGATTACAACTGTACACCACAAGAAATATTTTCTAAGAAAAATCAAGCAGTTTGTTTAAGGAGTCCTAACTTATCTTGGTAAAGCTAAGAAAGGAAGGATCCTTCAGGGAACTCATCTTTTAATTGAATCACCGATGATTCGCTGTGGGCTAGGACTTGAGTACCTCCATTGTAGGTGTATCCTTTTTAGAAGAGACAAAAATCTTTCAAATGCTTAAAAAATACAGATTGTAAAGCTAGGATAGGCTGCAAATTATGATCAAGTCACAATTTTGGTGTAAGAGAAGGTATAGGGTACCATCTACAAGTTTCTGCATGAAGCATCAAAACCTATTGCTAGATAGGCTCCATCCCTTTATGTTTGCGTGCTCTCAGGTTGGATGCCCTAAGTACTTCAGTAATCACAGTGGTAAGCTACAAAGCCCAAGCTACTGAAAAGACTATTATCCAATTTTTAGTTGAATACTCAAAGTGATAGAAAATCTGCCATTTCCGTCCGTAGGAAGCTTCTCCACAGTAATAGGGTGCACCAGCCCTCATAATTGAGCTGTAGAAGGACTCAGCTAGATCTGTAGAATAGAATTGCATAGAATCATTAAGGTTGGAAAAAGACCTCAAGGATCATCAGGTGCAACCCAACACCACCTAACCCACTAACCCATGTCCCCAAGCACCACATCTACATGTTTCTTGAACCCCTCCAGGGATGGTGACTCCACCACTTCCCTGGGCAGCCTGTTCCGATGCCTGATCACTCTTTCAGTGAAGAATTTTTTTCTAATATCCAGCCTAAACCTCCCCTGGCACAACTTGAGGCCGTTTCCTCTTGTCCCATCACTTGTTACTTTAGAGAAGAGGCCAGCACCCACCTCACTGCACCCTCCTTTCAGGCAGTTGTAGAGAGTGATGAGGTCTCCTCTCAGCCTCCTCTTCTCTAGACCCGTGCTCCAGACCTGTGCTCCATCGGTTCAAAACTGCAGCAGAGATCTTCACCACCAGAGCTCAAGGGATAATCCACAAGGTGCACAAGATACTTCTGACAAAAGATAACGGAGGTACAATTGATACATGGGCTTCTTCTGCTTTTTGTTCATTGACTTCAAGATCCTTTACAAAAATCGTGTCTTCCTGTGTGGGACCTGTCTGCTCCCACAGCACGGGCAGGAGGGAGTGTGGATCGCTCTTTTCTTGACCCCAGGATCTGAGGTTGGGTTAATGAATGTGTTAACTATTGCTGGACTAACTGGGTTACTCAAAGGTTTATTTCAGTCTTCACTCAGGAGCCGAATCGCCGTTTTATTTAAGTTATGTTTCTGAAATTTGTGGGATATACAGTCTCAAAAAAAGTAGAAACTAAAGGGAAAGTATTTGAGTAGTTGTAATATAACTGCTGTGTTGTTCCACACCAAGGATGCATTGAATCTAACAATCTGCTTCACCAAAAGTCAGCGTGAGTTGTGTTCAGATACCTCAGAGCTTCTAGGTATTAGTAATTTAGGGTTTAATAATCACCGATGACCTTTTCTGTATTAATTTGTTTATCAATTTCTTTAACATAATTTTATTTCTGGTATTCACAAATATGAGGGGAAATTGTGGTTTCGATAACGCTAGTGCTGAAAGGTTCAAAGAAAATTTGCTAAACAGGATTTTGTTAAAGGTTATTTCATGACAGCTAGGTATCAATGCGTCTGGGCATGAAGTATTTATCCTTAGGAGTAAGTAAAAAGAACTTCATTTGCTTTACTGACTCTCTGCCTTATTAACCGCTGGATCTCCATACCATCAGTAGAGCTCAAAGCAACAGCTAAGCTGGGAAGTGGAGAAAAGCAAGATAATAGGGAAAAACCAAACAGCAGATCTGTCATAGGAGATCAGAAAATATAACTTTTGTTTTTGTTTTCTTCTGAACGATTACTGTTTGAAACACTTCTGTAATACATCTTTGGAAGCTTTCACTTTGGCACCAGGAAGGAGTTTTTTCTTCATGGTTTCACATCATACGGCATCAGCCTCACTGGTGTGCTTCACGCACGACGCTACTGGCAGGAGGTGTTTTTTCTTACGCCGTAGTTACAGTAGTTGCTGTCCTCCATCTACACTGGATTCAAATTGTAGGTGAACTGTGGCCACCAGCAGTACTAAGAACATACCTCGTTTCTGCATCAGTGAGACATCTTCAGCCTGGTGATATGGACAAAGTGGCCAGCCTAAGGTATCTGGCCTTAAACCTGGACTTCCAAAGGAGGAGAACCTGCCTGCCTCAGGTAGAGTCACTCTTAGAAAAGTCATCAGGGTGAAGTCTCCTGAGAAGGATGCCTCCTCTTCGGCTTCTAAGAAGCTTCTTTGTTATCAGCACTGGTGACATCCCCAGAAGAGTTGTCATGGCTACGCACAGGCTGTGTCTGTGGCAGTAAACTGGACAGGGCACAGATTTGGGTGTCACATGCTGTTGGTCGTACCTCTGGGTTGCTTTGGTAGTCCCTGACATGGTTGTAGCCAGGCCAGTAGCCTACCCTGGGCCATTCCTAGACACCACTGATGGTTAATACGGTACAGACACCCACACCCAATGGGCAGTGTGGATGCACAAACCCTGCCTGGAGGAGGAGAAGTTGAGTTGCAAGGTGAGTTCTCTTGTGGAGTTGACCATACAGCCAGAGAGTCATCCTAGGCCTGTTGTATTTACTGGCCAATATTTTGCCTTGAGAAACTCAATGGACTCTTGGACTGCCCTACTCTTGGGCTCTTGAGGAGCATTGTCTATATTGACATTCACAACCAGCCCTTTAAACCCATGGATCCTAGGAATGCTCTGGCTGGGAAGAAGCAAGAAGGAATGACCAGCTTTGCCTCCTCGACTCTACGTACGATGCATGCCTGGAGACATTTCTGTGCCTACTACTGAGCGCAAAAATCTATTGTGGCAGCGCTTGCGTACACATGCGCACGCAGTGCTCTCACACAGATCAAATCTGCTGGGGAAAAAACTCAACCCTGACATGGGGCTAACCTTATTTTTTGTTTACTAGTTTCCCGCTTGGTTTTATCCTGTGTTTATTCAGTGAAGCGATTCAATTAGAAACTATTTTTATTTTCTTTCCGAGGAGTGAAAAATGTTAATTGTAGCTGAAATGCCTTCGAGTGATTCTGTTCTAATGTCACATTTCCATAAATCCTATACAGTTTGCTTTCTGCTAACATAGTACAGCAGTAGAACAAAAGTATTAAAAAGTGTCATTAATGTTTTGAACGCTAGACTTGGCATGGACTATGACCTTACTGGGTAAAGCACAGAAAAAAAATGAGGTCCTTTCCTCCCAAAGTGTACCATATAAGACTAAGACAACAGATTGCTGCAGACAGTTGGAGAAATCAAAAGAAACTGTAAGAGAATTTTAATTAATGTGATAAGCCACCATCTCAGCATCCTGGTGTGTACATGTCACTGCCTGTTTTTGAGAAGAAAGTGAACGGAAAGTAGTTTCAACTGTTCTGTCCTTGGGCTCCCAGGCTGTTCTTGGGTTTAAACTGGAGCATGAGGCAGACTGTGGTGGTCCTTGTTCTCAGGAATCTCAGCCATGAAAAATAGAGCTGCACTGCTCTTACCTGGTACAGGAGCACTTGGCAGCATCTGTTGCAGCGCCTCTGGGAGAAGTAGGGAGAAGAGACATTGCTGAGCTCTTCGTGGCCATTCTGCCTCCCCTGTTGTGCCTCCTTTTGGGTTCTGTCCTTCCAGAGGCAGAAGAAATGGAGATCCTTTCAAGTACTTACAGGTACTTGTTCAAGGCCAGGCTGGAGGAGGCTTCGAGCAACCTGGGCTGGTGGGAGGTGTCCCTGCCCATGGCAGGGGGTGGGACTCAATGGACATGGGTTAGTGGGTTGGGTGCTGTTGGGTTGACGGTTGGACTTGATGATCCTTGAGGTCTTTTCCAACCTTAATGATGCTGTGATTCTATGATTCTATGGTTCTATACTCGTGCATCAAACTGCTGCAGAGATCTGTGCAACTGTTTTGTCTTGCTTCTCTGCAAGTAACTGCCTAAGTTCGTTTTAGGAGCCAGCTAAACAGCAGAAATACGCGTTGAGGCTAAAACATGCACTAGAGCTGGCAGCCTTGACTAAATGCACCTCCTTAGTTAGAAAGGTTAGAAGAGATTCCAAAATGAGGTAAAAAATTGCTGTCACAGCAAAGCTTTAAAGTAGGATTTTTTTATCTTTCTAAAATATGTTTAGCTTAGCCATGAGTTTTTTGCCTTACTGATAGGAAAGAATACATTCCTCCTCAAAGGAGCCTCTGGTTTAAAGGGGGTTCTCTGGCCTGTGTTATTAAGGAGGTCAGAATTTATTCTGGCCGTAACTTTCCTTTATTCATCCTGGAAAGGTGACAGGTACTGTGTACTAAACGGAAACTTTACATTATCATTAGCTACTGTGATTACACATTGTTTACTTCTTTTTTTCACTCTTTTTTTTTTCTTTTCATTTTTGGGTTATAATTATAGTGTTTTAGGTTTCCTGGAAAGGATACAGGTTTTTATCATGTCATTATGTGTGCTGAATGCTGTGAAAATTCTTTGTTCTAATGGAAGTGGAACACCATGGCGATACTCTTATCATTATTAAGAAAGTAATAAATTGGGCCAAATTGATCCTAGGCATAATTCTGCTGATGTCAATGGTGTACATCAGGAAGAAATTTGTCTCAGTCTATTAACACGATGATAAGATAAAAGAGAAAATGTGGCTACCGATTAGCAAACAGGTCTTGGAAAAAAAAAGTTCCTCTCTCATTGACTGGCTCCTCTTTGTGCAATGCTTTGAAGCTACAAAGCATTGTAAGAGTGCTAAATACTGTTGTTAATATTATTTTCTGGATGGATTGTGTATGGTGAGGAGAACAGGATTCTGTTTCATTCTTCTCCTTTCAATTTTTGGCAGTGCACTTGTCTGCAGCAGAACTGACCCCGAACCACTGGTAGGTGCAGATGGGACCATTATTCTTCAGCGCTTCATTTATTTTGGTTTGACAAATGGCTTCATTTTATTTCTTGCCTCATTCCTCTCTGTTCAGGGACAGTTTAGCCCTTCTGCAGGTGTTCAAAGATGTTCAAAGACAGGATTAATGTGTAATGAGTTCTCCACTCACAATGCAGTCTCCCAGCCTGCCTTTGTGATCCATTCAGAAGTCTTTAAAATTAAATGAGAAAATATAGACTGGGATCTGGAGTCCTTAGTCTGTGGGCTAAGGCACTTAGCTTGAAAGTGGAGAGAAGGTTGGATCCGATTTTCATGAGTTAAGTAGGTCAGACTTTGGATGGAGAGGGGGACTCTTCTTCCTTCTGCTTCTAAACATGCAGCAGATGTGATCCAAAATGGAAATGTGGCGGGTACGGAAGGAAACAAGATGAGATTCCTGCACAGGAAAAAGCGGAGGTCCCAGCATAATCTTACGAAGAGCAGCTGAGGGAGCTGGGGTTCTTTAGTCTGGAGAAAAGGAGGCTGAGGGGAGACCTTGTCACTGCCTACACCTGCCTGAAAGGAGACTGTAGTGAGGTGGGGGTCGGTCTCTTTTCCCAAGTGACAAATGATACAAGAAGAAATGGCCACCAGTTGCACCAGGGGAGGTTTAAGTTGGATATTAGTAAAAATTTCTTCACCTAAAAGGTTGTCAAGCGCTGGAACAGGCTGCCCAGGGATGTGGTTCAGTCACCATCCCTGGAGGGATTTAAAAGACGTGTAGATGTGGCGCTTAGGGACGCGGTTTAGTGGTGGACTTGGTTGGACTTGATCTTAAAGGTCTTTTCCAACCTAAGTGATTCTGTGGTTGTGACTCTATGATTCCATCATCTTGCATTTGTGGCTACACAGTGGCCTTCCTTCATCAGGACAAGTAACAAATCTGCTTCCTGAGTGTATCCTTGAGCCTCATAGGATGTTCTCTAGAGATTTACATATCTTATTTTGGGAGTTATTTCAAATCCAAGCATCAAACTTCCTGAGCAGATGGTAGAACCAAGAGCTATCACACCAATGGTGTGCAGTATTTTGGTACCAGCTCATACCATTTCAGATCTAAATAACTAGGAAGAGCAAAATATTCCTCCTGGTCTTTCCCAGAGATTCACACACTCTAAACCCCACCAGAGTCTGTAATGATTATCAGTACCTTTTGTATAGCAGTGGGTATTTAAGGAATTTTCCATAATAAAGAGAATTATTTCTAAATCCTGCTTGAACGATGACTATTTCAGGAAACAAAATAATTAATTAAAAAGGGAAAAATTTTGTAGCAAGACTGCATTTGTTGCTACTGCTCTTGTAAAAGGCAGTTTTGATCTTCTACTAAAGCTGCAGAAATAAATAGTGTCACAACAGATATGGAAGGCAAGTTCTCCAGACCAACTGAATATAAAGCCAAGTGTCTCCCTGCATATTCATCTATTTACTGCCTTCAATTCTTCTCTAATTCCTTTATTTTCAGTATGATAATAAACTTTTCTCCATGCAGACTCATTGTTACCATGAAATAGAATTTGTCTACCCATGTTGTGTTCATATAACGTGTGAGGGCATCATCAAAACAACTGAGCTATGAGCAAGGGGATCACTTAGTTGCTTTTTCCCTCCTTTATTCTCATCTTTCTCCATTTGAATTGTTAAACAGGAGCTCTGCTGCAGTGGCAGAGGATCTTACAAAAGCTGTTGCCATAGTGTTAAACCTAGATACGAATTCTTTTTGTATCATTGGCACAGTAAGTGGTTAATTATTAGTACTAAGGCCAATGTAATAGCTCTTAATGAGAAGGATGGCCCAGGGTTTGAGGACCAACTTGCCTGCTAGAACGACTGCTCCCATCGTATTTGATAAAGATCAGATAAAACTTTCTCAGCTAACTTTTTTTTCAGACAGTTATGAGAAAAGAACTCCCTCTTTTCTCACCTCTTCCAAGAATCCCTAAACTACCCCTGTAGTTGTCACACCAGCAACGCAACCTTCCTCTCCTCTTGCGAAACCCCTCCTAGAAATGAAGCTTCTCCCTGAATGCTGTGGGGGAAGATCTTCCCATTTAATTACGCTCGCCCTGAAAATGGGTGGCAGAAGTTTCTCTCATGCATCATGACAGTCTTGGTTGGTGTGTGCTTTCTTCCTTTTTGTTGCTCTTGCCTTTCATATTCCTCAGCGGTGGTTTTAATGCTGGATTTTGCCTGGCAGCTCTTTGGAGCTGAACGTGTCGCAGGAAGGAGGAGGAGCCCCTCAGCTGGGCTGTTGCCTTGAGACTCAGATCGTTTCCTCCTATTCCTGGCTCCGAGGCTGACTTGGGTGACCTTCAGCTCTTCATGCCTATTGTCCTCATTTGTA
>WKFP01014827.1:845998-879936 GCA_011057875.1 Pterocles orientalis | reverse complement strand
TGGTAGGTGCAGATGGGACCATTATTCTTCAGCGCTTCATTTATTTTGGTTTGACAAATGGCTTCATTTTATTTCTTGCCTCATTCCTCTCTGTTCAGGGACAGTTTAGCCCTTCTGCAGGTGTTCAAAGATGTTCAAAGACAGGATTAATGTGTAATGAGTTCTCCACTCACAATGCAGTCTCCCAGCCTGCCTTTGTGATCCATTCAGAAGTCTTTAAAATTAAATGAGAAAATATAGGCTGGGATCTGGAGTCCATAGTCTGTGGGCTAAGGCACTTAGCTTGAAAGTGGAGAGAAGGTTGGATCCAATTTTCATGAGTTAAGTAGGTCAGACTTTGGATGGAGAGGGGGACTCTTCTTCGTTCTGCTTCTGAATATGCAGCAAATGTGATCCAAAATGGAAATGTGGCGGGTACGGAAGGAAACAAGATGAGATTCCTGCACAGGAAAAAGTGGAGGTCCCAGCATAATCTTACGAAGAGCAGCTGAGGGAGCTGGGGTTCTTTAGTCTGGAGAAAAGGAGGCTGAGGGGAGACCTTGTCACTGCCTACACCTGCCTGAAAGGAGACTGTATGTAGTGAGGTGGGGGTCGGTCTCTTTTCCCAAGTAACAAATGATACAAGAGGAAATGGCCTCCAGTTGCACCAGGGGAGGTTTAGGTTGGATATTAGGAAAAATTTCTTCACCTAAAAGGTTGTCAAGCGCTGGAACAGGCTGCCCAGGGATGTGGTTCAGTCACCATCCCTGGAGGGATTTAAAAGACGTGTAGATGTGGCGCTTAGGGACGTGGTTTAGTGGTGGACTTGGTTGGACTTGATCTTAAAGGTCTTTTCCAGCCTAAGTGATTCTGTGGTTGTATGACTCTATGATTCCATCATCTTGCATTTGTGGCTACACAGTGGCCTTCCTTCATCAGGACAAGTAACAAATCTGCTTCCTGAGTTTATCCTTGAGCCTCATACTTAGGATGTTCTCTAGAGATTTACATCTCTTATTTTGGGAGTTATTTCAAATCCAGGCATCAAACTTCCTGAGCAGGTGGTAGAACCAAGGGCTATCACACCAATGGTGTGCAGTATTTTGGTACCAGCTCATGCCATTTCAGATCTAAATAACTAGGAATAGCAAAATATCCCTCCTGGTCTTTCCCAGAGATTCACACACTCTAAACCCCACCAGGGTCTCTAATGATTATCAGTACCTTTTGTATCCAGTGGGTATTTAAGGAATTTTCCATAATAAAGAGAATTATTTCTAAATCCTGCCTGAAGGATGACTATTTCAGGCAACAAAATAATTAATTAAAAAGGGAAAAAAATTGTAGCAAGACTGCATTTGTTGCTACTGCTCTTGTAAAAGGCAGTTTTGATCTTCTACTAAAGCTGCAGAAATAAATAGTGTCACAACAGATATGGAAGGCAAGTTCTCCAGACCAACTGAGTATAAAGCCAAGTGTCTCCCTGCATATTCATCTATTTACTGCCTTCGATTCTTCTCTAATTCCTTTATTTTCAGTATGATAATAAACTTCTCTCCATGCAGACTCATTGTTACCATGAAATAGAATTTGTCTACTCATGTTATGTTCATATAACGTGTGAGGGCATCGTCAAAACAACTGAGCTATGAGCAAGGGGATCACTTAGGTGCTTTTTCCCTCCTTTATTCTCATCTTTCTCCATTTGAATTGTTAAACAGGAGCTCTGCTGCAGTGGCAGAGGATCTTACAAAAGCTGTTGCCATAGTGTTAAACCTAGATACGAATTCTTTTTGTATCATTGGCACAGTAAGTGGTTAATTATTAGTACTAAGGCCAATGTAATAGCTCTTAATGAGAAGGATGGCCCAGAGTTTGAGGACCAACTTGCCTGCTAGAACGACTGCTCCCATCGTATTTGATAAAGATCAGATAAAACTTTTCCCAGCTAACTTTTTTTTCAGACAGTTATGAGAAAATACCTCCCTCTTTTCTCGCCTCTTCCAAGAATCCCTAAACTACCCCTGTAGTTGTCACACCAGCAACGCAACCTTCCTCTCCTCTTGCAAAACCCCTCCTAGAAATGAAGCTTCTCCCTGAATGCTGTGGGGGAAGATCTTCCCATTTAATTACGCTCGCCCTGAAAATGGGTGGCAGAAGTTTCTCTCATGCAGCACCATAGTCTTGGTCGGTGTGTGCTTTCTTCCTTTTTGTTGCTCTTGCCTTTCATATTCCTCAGCAATGGTTTTAATGCTGGATTTTGCCTGGCAGCTCTTTGGAGCTGAACGTGTTGCAGGAAGGAGGAGGAGCCCCTCAGCTGGGCTGTTGCCTTGAGACTCAGATCGTTTCCTCCTATTCCTGGCTCCGAGGCTGACTTGGGTGACCTTCAGCTCTTCATGCCTATTGTCCTCATTTGTAAAAAAGGAGATACTTCATCTTATCTTGTAAAGCGCTTTGAAATCTACAGCTGTGTGGATTTTTCTGGTACTGACTATTGCAGGAAAACATAGGTAACAAGGAGAAATCTGAAGTTTTATCTTCTGTCGAGAATTCAAACATACATTTAGGTATTTATAAATCTAAATTGTTTTATTCAGATGAAAACAAACTGTGTATCTGAACACTTTGCAGTAAACGTAGTTTTTAATCTCCATTTTAAAATTCTGGTTCCTTTCTAGTCCTGTAGGATGCAGAAGTATATAATGTAGCGTGTCATATAAAATCTTCTCTGGACACCTTATATTTGTCCAAATTTTACAATATGAGATAATACATACTATACACAGTGTCTGTCCCCAAACCTGCTCTGTATATGTCACAAAAACATTACTTTTAATTGAAATAAGCTTTCAGACAGATTTTTACAGCTCTGCAGAATGTGACTTGGTGGCTTCTTTCAGTACTTACATATGTTGTGCAAATGGGCTAAATTAATAGCAGTTACTGTTTTCAGTTATAATGGAGGTACTGACAAAAGATCTGCCCTTAAAACTTTTGTAATTTTGACATATTAAATTTAACAAAAATATAATAGCAAAGGTAATATTTTTTTCCGTTGGCTGGACTATAACATATTGTCTCCTTCACTGAACACCTTCTGTAAAGATTGGGTTTTAAAACATCTTTCTCCTGCAGAAATGTTCTAAACAAACCTGATTCTCCTGTGGTTTTTATTCCCCCTGAAGTATTTAAAACACTTTTTCTGTATCTCCTTAATTGAATGCAGCAGTATTTCACTGCTACAAGCCAAAGTAAATCTTATTTCATTGTAAAACTACTACCTTGACACGACCAAAATAATAATAATAAAAAAAATCCCTTGGGGAAAAAAAAAAAGCAACCCTGAAGCCAGAAATTACTGCTTATGCAAGGATAGCGTTAGCGGTTGTGCCATTCCCTTTGAAATAATTCCTCTTTAATTGGTAACCCAATGTAATGGGTAAGTGAACATATTTCACAGCAGCAGCTGTTGGATGTTCAATGACTGGAAAACACAGCGATGGTTAAGTGTGTGGAGTACTCATCCCATCAGTAAGAGTAAGTTAATCATATACAATTCACTGAACAGTAGCGTTGCATTTGCAGAGCAGTGGGCTGCCTTTTAATTGTTGGAGGTCTTTTGAAATATCTTGCAGTATCTTTTGTCTTCAGCTGTAGCAGTTTTGGTTGCATCCCGAAAACTGTCAGTCTTCCTGATTTTTGCAAGGGTCTAACAATTCCTCCTTCACAATGCAGCTTAAATTGGACCAGATGCTGCATCAATAGAGCAGTCTGCCCATCTCAGAGGCATTAAGCCCAAAATTATTTAGAAAATTGAAGCCTTTAACGTACTCTGGATTAATGTGATTAAGTAGAGCTTGCTTTAATTCATAGCCATCTATTCCTTTATTAATAGCCGTTTCATCAACAGGAGCAGCACATATGGGTACAAGATGACTGAAAGTTAAATTGATTGCTGTAAGCCTGTAAGAAAAGCATTTAATGTTTCAATAATAACTGATGGAAGACTTCACTGTGGGGCATTTTAGATAGATTTAGACCAGCTTATAGACACAGTATTTATTAACATCTTTTAATTTTTAATATCAGCTTGCTAAATGAAAGTCCTTTTTTTTTTATTTTTAATCCCTTCTTTAAGTCTGCATTTGATATACAAGATCAGTGCATTTAGAAAGGCGAGTCTCTCGTGTGAATGATAACAGCTGGTCCAGGGCATAGTGGAGTCGAGACTTCTGTCAGGCTTAGGAAAAGATAAAATGTGTCAGAGGTTAATTTTATATGAGTATATATACCCACACATCCTCCATTGACACACATTTCTGATCCTGTAATCATTATGGGTACTGAAGGGGTGTGTGCTAGCTCAACCGATAATACTGGGAATCCATCACTCATACGCTTGAACTCCATTTTTGGGAAGGGTTCAGGTGGTCTGTCCTTATTTCCCAATTCAGTATTTACATATGTGCAATGTATACATGCACACGCACGTGTGGGACGAGGAGAGAGGTATTTACAGTAGATATTTCTGAGAAGAATGAAAGACAATTCCAACAATTTACAGCTGCAGAGATTTAATCCCAGCACCTGGGAATGTTCCCTGGTGGTGTTTAACTTGCTAGTGTAGAGATAGTCTTAAATTCTCCTAAAGCTCACTAAGATGCCGAAGTTTCTTTTGTGACTCTTTCAGAATAAGTCTACAAATTTAAAATGGAGAATGAAGAGAACCAGCTGTAATTTGTCACCGTTAATTGTTGTCAAGGTGTACAGTCATAGAAACGCTGATTGGAAGGGACCTGCAGAAGTCTTTAGGCCAAACTCTCATCTGAAGCAGGACAGTCTCCAGCACTCCATCAGCTCGTCTCTGGTTTTGTGTAGCTAAGTCAGGAGAAGCTCCAAGGATGGAGGCTGCAGAGCGCACAGGGTAGCATGCTCCACTGCAGTGCTGTCCTCCTGGGGACAAAGGTTCTCCTAACGTCCAATTTGAACCTTCCAGGTTGTGGCTTATGGCCACTGCCCCTTGTTATGCTGTCTATTGCTGCTGAAGAAAGAAGACTTTGGTTACATCATCGTTGTAATTTCCATCAAATATTTTAAGCTGGTGTTAACTTTCCCTTTAGAGTCTTCTTTGACAGACCCCTCTTCCTGTAGGTCTTGTGTGTAGGCCCCTTGCCATTTTGGTACCTTTTGGTGGACCCGCTGAGTTTCTTAACATCCTTGAACTGGCCGACAATCTGGCCTTTGTGCAGAAAAAAACCAGAATGCAAATGTCAGTGTCATCTTATGTGTAATTACAGTTTAATACAGATAATGGTTAAAGGGGCCAGCAAATCATCTGATCTTCAGGCTACGGCACACTCTACAATTCACCCGGATTTCCACGTTGAACTCAGACACTTGTAGTACCACGTGTCGTATACAAGAAGCAGGCAATGGAGAAGTGCAGTCAACATACAAGGCCTTGGTAGTGGGAGAAGAATTCACTAATTAATCTTAGATAAATTATTCTTGGATTAAAAATATCTCAAGAAGATAGATAATGTCAAGCATTTATCCCTGTTAAAAAACTGCATTTTATTATAGGTTGAATTTATGTAACCTCAGCTTTCAGCCGCAGGATCTTCCTGTGCCTCTTTCTCTTAGCAAGACTGGAGATCCTCTCAGTATGAGAGGAAAATCTCTCCAAGGGGTGCGATCTGGGAGAAAGAAATTTGTGTCACTCATTTTGCCAGATTGGAGGTTATTAAATTCAAGTAGATATCACAGTAGTAGGTACTGTCCAATAAATATAAATGTGAGCACAGTGAGTCACATTGTTTGAACATATGGTTTCCTTGAGTTTTGGTTTTTTTAATAGACTAACAATTACTTTTTTTTTTTCTGTCTTCTAAGTACTTTTGGGCATCCAAGTTGGGCATTTCTTTTTGGGTGAGTTAATGTCAAGGAATACTGCTTTTACTTGAAATAAATTCCTTTCTTTGCTTTTCTTAAATTCCCATTTAAATGGGAATTTTAGAAAGAATACAATTGACCTGTAATTTAAAACTCTTGATTTGTGACTGGTTGAACAGAAATAATGGACAGTCAAACACAATGAATGTTTGTTAGGTTTAAGCAGGACATAAATGCTTTCACTGGTCGGATGTGAAGTATAACATTTACATTTTAGCAAAAAAAAAAAGAGCAAAAATAATTTTTGTTATGTGTAAGTAACAGTATAAACAGCACACTGTTTACTGGAGTCAATTGTAATTAATTTAATCAGTGGCTGAAATAAAAAGTTGCTCTTACTGGCCTATTACAGCATAATTAATCATTGGTAATAATTCATTTTACGTTACTTCTTGAGGTTAAGCATTGGCACAGCCATTCGTTAAAATTGGGGTGAGAACTAATAATGTCTACAAGGTTTGCCACAAAAAAGTACAATATCTCTGAAGATTTATTAAAGGCTAATGATTGATCTACTTGCCTTTATTTTTTTAAACCTGATCTCGAATATGGGTCAGGAAACTGTAGAAATATATTAGCTGGGGTTTGATCTGTTTCCAGTGGTTAATGGTCTTTGTAAAACCTATGACACTATGTGGCGTATTTTTCACAGTGTCATTAAAAATATGCTTGTCATCACTAAGTGGGGTTTTATGCTCAGGGTGAGATTCTAGGAACGAAGAATTCTACTTACCATAATCAGAAATGAGATATTCTGAAGTGTCCACGTAGCCTCAGATGATACCAGCCATAACAAGCCGCCTCTTCTCATTGTAGCGACCTTCATGAGGACGGCTGGGAAAATAAACTTGCAATTAAGGAACGGTTAATTCTTTCCAGTGGTTTTAGCAGGTGACGGGGCTGTCTGTTATTCTGTATTAATAGAATTAAAGAATTAAAGAATCCTAGAATGGTTTGGGTTGGAAGGCACCTTAAAGACCATCGAGTTCCAACCTACACTCTACACTCAGTAGGGTCCAGGAGGAGCTGTGGTTGCAAGGAACCAAACAACTTTTCCACCTTTTCTGGTTTGAACTCCCCTTTCTTGCTCTTTGCAGACACTTGTACCACCCAGCAAAGACTACACACTTCTGATTTACCAATCTCTGCCCTCACTGCAATTTTTAAAGCTTATTCTGGGCAAATTCTTAGCTCCCTGCCTAATCTTTCAGGAGCATCACTTTAAGAGGGGCAAGGTTTGTATTTAAAATAAATAGTAGGATTTCAAAAGCTCTTAATGGAAAGATAACAGTTTTGCCAAGGCACCGTGTATGAAATATCTAAATATAATTTTAGTGCTTTTGACTTGTCCTGGAACATCACTCCCTTCCCAACCAAAAGGGAATTCCTGGTTTCCGTTTGCCTTCTCAGGAAAAAATCACAGCAAACAAAAAAAGTTTTATATTAGACGTTTGGTTTATTTGCTGCTCTTTAAGGAAAATTTCAGTGTTTCAACCATCTTCCCTGATTTTGCAGTTATCTTATCCTAGAGTACTTAACTTTGGAAGCTGTTCATGTTATGACTCTACGTTGTCTTTGGCAAGAGTAGGACATGACCCAAGTCCTAAAGTCGTTGCCTGACTTCACATCCACCAAAGCAGCAACTGAGGCACCATTTTATAATTCGTCCAGGATTCAGTCATTAGACACGATTCCGTTTCTGAAATGATCACTGTTGACCATCTCACACATGGCAGTAGGTTGTATTTGGAGACAACTTCGTGTATCTTACGTGCAAAATCCCAAGGGAGGCATTGACATACTTGCTAGAGGTGACATAAAGTCATTTTTTAGTTTTTAATAAATTCTTCTCTAAAGTAACAAGTGATGGGACAAGGAGAAATGGCCTCAAGTTGTACCAGGGGAGGTTTAGGCTGGAGATTAGAAAAAATATCTTCACTGCAAGGGTGATGAGGCATTGGAACAGGCTGCCCAGGGAAGTGGTGGGGTCACCATCCCTGGAGGGGTTCAAACTGCTTTTCATGAGATACACCATGATTTTTCAGTATTTGAAAGTCTATGAAATATATTTTCTTTTCCAAGAGCAGACCTTAAAGTTTTTTTTTAGAGCAATGGTTATTTTAACATGCCATTTTACAGAAAGCACAGTACAAACCTGTTATACCCTAATCCCTGGTTCCACAGCAAAATGAACCTAATTTGAAAATTTTAAATTTGAAAGATGCTGTCGATAATACAAGATTGCTGTTAATTGTGAGGCTAAGGTTCTGGGATTCCCATGACTTCTTCCATATTTAATCCTTCTTTTTATTAATTAACTTTGTAATTAATGTCTCCTAACCTAAAACTAGCATTTCTCACTTGCATGGCCACTTGTTTTGTTCTGTATTCCCGTGATCTAGTGTTCAGTTGTTACAAGCATGCATTGCATCTCCTTGGCGCCAAGTGTAACTGGTTTGTCAGCAAACATAATTTATTAGCATTGTCCCGATGTAAGTTCGGGGTTCAATTTTGGCTTTTAAATGAGAACTTCATAAGTGTGGCAGCATAGTGTCTTTCTGTTCCAAACAGTGTAGCTGAAAGGTTTTAACTCGCCTACATAAAGATCCTATAGAAACTGCAGTTAGGTTAGAGTCTGCCTCATCAACCGCGATGAAGAGAAGATAATACAAAAGTCCCAACTCTTTGTATGGATACCAGTGTTTGGGATAGGAAGGCTTTGTTAAAGCTAAGTGAACAAAGGAAGAAGAGGGGCAATTCACTCATATATTCACAGCATTTAAGGCTAGTACGGGCTCGCTGCATTATTTAATTTGACATCTTTTATACCAGAGGTCATTACGTTTCATCCAGTTACTATTTTATCAAGCCCTATTACTTTTTCCTTTAAGTTGAGCTGGTATTTGTATGAAGTGGCTCTCCCAGAAAGAAATCTGATTTGATTTGAAAACGTCAGGAGACAAAGAATCGACCGCTTCCCCTGGGTTATAGAACGTAGGTTTACAGGAGCAGCGAATGATCCGATGGTGTGATTGGGCAGTGCAGTGTTTTGTAGCAGATAACCATCTTCAGTAGTTAATATTTTTTGCCTGCTTTTCCATTTGAATTTCCCTGGTTTCCATTACTACCAATAGCTCTTGATGTGCCTTTTCATTGCCTGTTCAAAGACCCGTTTTGCACTTACTCATTCTCTTCTTGAGAAGATGCTTATGTCCTTTAATTAAAAACCTTTTTGAAGGGCTAAACGTATCATGCTCTTTGCAGCTGGCACTATTTTTGAGGATCTGCTTAATGTCAGGATTGATCTCGCCAGTGCTGTTCCTACCAACCTCTTTTTTCCTTAGGCATCCCAGTTCTGTCACTGTTCCTTTCTGTTGCAATATTCCAATTAAAGTCCATATTTACTTGCTTGTCTACTGGCACCTTGCACTTTCCCCAGAGATTGTTCCCCACTTGTGGATAAGGTGTATGTCACTTGTTCCCTTAAATAGACATTTTACGTATGACTGTTTTTAATACATTTTGGATTGAATGGGCCCAGAGCAGCCAGTAATCACTTTATAAGACCATCCTATCGGCCTTCTCATCGGAGTTATCCACAGATTTTATAAGTTGAGACTTTTTATTTCTTTAAAATTAACTGATGAAAAACTTCAACAGCGACCAGCTTTGTAGCCATCCCTGCAGAGGACAGATAAAAATGCTGCCATTCAATGCCTGTTCCCGTTAGACAATTTTTTTAGAACTGTCATTTAGACAATTCTTAATCCATTTAACATGTGCTCTATTGATATTGTATAGCACTAATTTTTTAATCAGACTGTCATGAAGTAATAAGTCAAATGCATTAATAAAGTCTAAGTCTATTACATCCGTGCTATTACATCCTACATTTATTACAACCAGACTTGTAATTTCAGGAGAGAATGAAATCGAGTTTGGCTGACAAGACCTATATTCCATACAGCCATGTTGACTGGCACTAATTATACGCCTATCTTCACCATTTTTTCTTCAGTTGAATTCCTCTTGAGATTTTCTCTTGTATTGTCCAGCAGCAATGTCAGACTAATCCTGAAGATGATGGGGTTCATCCAGTTGAGTCATCTGTGCTCTACCCTGGCAGCAAAGCAACACAGCTCAAACCAGAGATACCCCATCACCACCAAACCGCTTTCCCTAGGATGCAGACCTCTCTCCCAATACTAATGGTAAAGGAGCTTTCCACTAATGTCTGCAAGAAATCACAGTAATATTTTTTGAAGGACATAACCAGTGAACGAGATAGTAAAATTTTGTTGTCTCCTTTATCTTACAGAATATCTATTTTTTTTTTCCTTTTATGGGTTCTTCAGTGCACAGCTGTTTTAAAACTAAAACCAAAAAAAGTGTCAGTAGTAGTGGTCTTGCTTTGAGATGTTCTCTTTAGTGTCAATTATCAAAACCAGCATTTTGTACCCCATTTTTCACTGTCACATTTATTCTATTGTTATTTCATGAAGTAAAAAACTAAATGATTGTAACTGTCACCAGAAATGCATTTTATTCTCTCAGCAAATTTTCTTATATTTTTAAATACTCATTAATCTGTCCCATACTAAAACAAATAAATAAAATTTAATACATTCTCTCTTTAGACATATGCACCACATTGTAGCTGCTCGATGTGCTCCTTTCTGTAGGCACTAGAAGAAACCTGATTTCCTGTGGTCCAGGCAGAAGTTTCTGCCTTCCAGGCAGAAGTTTCTAGAATTTATAGAAAGTTTTATTTTGATAAACTGCAGGATTGGCTGGCCCATAGTGATAAATTGCCTTCTTGCTGTATAAGATTGAAATATTTTAATACAGCTGTATGAAAGAGTGTGGATCACACTGAGTACGTAAAACAATATGTTTTGTAAAGCGGAAATTCACAGTGGATAATAAACCAAACATTATCTCCTAGTCCAATGCTAACAAAGTCATTAAAGTTATTGGAAATGTAAAGAAGGTTAAAAAAAAATAGTAGCCACATGTTAGCGTCATTGTATACCTTATATATTTTACTATCTTGTCCAAACAGTGGGAAAATCACCCTGAAATACTCAAAAGTGGTGACAGTACAGTGCAGTAGATATGTCACATAGGCTTTTTCAGTCTTTCCCTGGGCACCTGCTTATGGCCAAGGCCAGAGAGGGCTGGAGGTCTGAACTAGTACATTCTGATTACTTTCTTATTCTTCTCAAAAAGTTAAAAAAAAAGAAAAAGAATATCCAAGAACTTAATTAGAAAGATCAATTCATTTATTTCTGTGATATTCACAATATTCAGGAAGAAGAGGTAAGGGATGACTTCCTAGTTGTTAGAAGAGGTATTTAAATATATAAACTTTATAAAAATATATAAATAAAATGTCTGTTTTCTTTGGTTTTCTTCTTTGCTTGTTTTCAAAGTGAGAGGTATTAACCAGTTGGTGAAGTTCCCTTGACTTCTGTTGGGTTTTCTGTCCGTTGGGTTGGGTCAAGAGCTGTTGGTTTTCTAAGTACAAAATACGATCCTACTCCAGGGCAATTCTCTCGTCTGTGTTCAACAGGAAGTCAAATAAAATTATCATAGTGGATCCTTCTTAAAAATCTGTTGATATGTGATTATTTCATTATTTGGAACGCGGAAAGGTAAAAGTTAAGTAGATCCCCAAAGTTTGGGTTAAGTGTTGAACTCTGTTTATTTAACACATTGCTATTGCAGGAAGAAACTGGAAATGTTATTAGCAATAACTACAACATCGTAGAAATTCCCAGGCTAGTTTGGAGAAACAGATGCTCAGAAGACTTCCTACTTTTTTCATGTAATACTTTGCATATTCACTAGGGTCTAGGCTTTAGCTAACACAAATTGGTTTAGCTCCAGAATCAATGAACTCTGAAATGTGCATCAGCTGAAGATCTGCCACCTATTTCTTTTCATTCTATTTAGACACTTACTGGATTTAGACCTTTTATTTCAGTGGGTAAAGAGAGGCAAGTCCCTTTTTATTGAAGAAGTGGGGCAGGAGGGAATAGTTTTGGCATCTCTTGAATTTTATAATTTAATTCACCCAGGGCTGGAGCAGCCAGAGATGAAGCCCACGTGTCGCGTAGCAGCGCCGTAGCTGCTGGGTGGCTGGGTATTCACAGGTGAGGAGCTCTCAAGCCCTTTGAAGTTGTTCTACTTTGCTGGAAATAATTAAATACTTACTGGATACAGCAAGTTAAAAAGAACGAGCGCGCTTCTATAATCCGTCGGCTTGGGCACTCACCTGGGAGATGATTAAGAAGGTGAAAATCTAAACACTATTAGGAAGGAAAAAAATCGAAAAGGAGCACGGAGGTGTCACTCAGATGTCTTTTTCTATTGCTCTTTACAGGAACATTTTTGCCAGAGTTTGAATCCCCGCTGAAAGAGCTCGCTGTAGCTAATCCTCTGAGAGCGGCTCTGTTTTCTAAGTGGGAAATGGATATAGGATAAACAGACAATCTGCTGTTGGCACGCAGCCCTCTCTGCCGGGGTGTAATAAAGTCTTATCATCTGCAGCGAGGTTCTTCAGTGGCTAAACTCCTTCTAAAGCTGAAGGAGAACTGAGCACCATGACTGGAAATCCGATAATGGCCCCTATAAATAAAGGATTTCTGTTTGCACAGTTAACAGCAAATGAAATTATATTTAGTGATTCAATAAGTTATTGAAAGAGCATGGTTCAAACTTTGAGCTTTTTTTGGAAGAAAGCTTCTAGAAATGTTCATCCTTGTTAAAACTTTGGGAACTTAAGGTGGAGCGTGCTTTTACTGTGGAATATTAAAAATCAGCTAATTGAAAGCAGGAGGTGAACTGGGGACACCATGAGGCTCTGACTTAATATAAATGGACCTTTCATGAGAAATTCTGAAGGAGGCACTACTGTGAAGAGCTGAATATCAGTGAGAGAATAGCATCTATCACTAATCATTTAAAGTCGTTTCAGCTGTTCAGTGTTAGCCTGTTAAATTTCTCATTAAAAGACATGCAGCTTTTTTGAGAACAAGTGGGTTTATTGTCTCTCTTTGATTACTGCCTCTCCATTTTAAGAAATCTTACAAAAAAAGATTTGATTAGAAATATTTCAATGGGTTTTTTTTTTTTGCAATACAGAGTCGTTAGCTGGTTTGATGCCTGCTCTGTTCTTGGGCGATGTAGTGTACTAAATGTATGAAAACCAAACTGAAACATGATTATTCTGTTTTCAGAGCCAAGCTCGAGCCTAATGCAAAAAGTGAAATAAAAAGATCAACAGGGAGAACTCAATTTAAGTTCCATTTTGCCGCTTCAGCCACAGCTGAGTCATGTTCAGCACTGATGAGCTGGTAGTTTCCACCTGCTACTTAGAGTAACCTCCTGGTATCTTTTAATTCCTTGTTGTGAGGATTCTCACCTGTGGAGAGATTGTTCTTTTTCTTTCCCTGTCCCCTGATACCATTTCTCTCTGTGCTCCTGGGAGATCTTGCGGTTAATCCATCCCACACGGAGCCTTTTACCAGCCTGTTTGCTCAGGTGTTCCCGGTTGATTGGTGTGGTTTCCACTGAAATGGTTGGGAAGTGGGAGTGCTCACCACAAATGACTGAGATTGTTCTTAGTAGAAATAGCCACACCGTATTCTGAAAGCAAATCCACTAGATTGTGGAAAGGCTTTGAGGAAAATTAGAGGTGAATGTGATAGGACCAGCAGCCTTAGCTCCTTGCTTTTCCTCTGAGGATGAATATTGATTTTAAATATGCTTTGGGTTCTAACAGTCTGTTAGCCACACATCTGAGGATTTTTTTCTCTTGAGGTCAGGCTATAGTTCTCAAAGTAGCACCATTATTTCCTTGTTCAGAGGAAAAGAAGAAAGCTGCTTCTTTGAACTTCTGGATTAGTCGGAGCAGACGGTGTTGACAAGATGTAATTGCTGCTTCAATTGAGAGGAAAGGTAATGCCTCTGTTGTTTTGAAGTTCTTTAAGAAACTCTCTTGTGATCTGAAGCTAGTCATCTTAGACAAGCAATTTGCTCCTGAGTGATAAGAACCTTTCATAAGGTTCACATTGGTTTACAAGAAAAAAAAATTAAAGTCAGAAGCCACTCCTTAATCTCTTTTGAGTTATACAATGGAGGCTTGCTAGAGCCGGACAAACCACCGTCTGTTTGCTCTCCTTCTTCATCTCAGGCAACAGCAAAAGTCCCAACCTTGGCTTCAGCTAAAGTGAAATCCATTGTTTTCACTGCTAGTCCATACTGAGCAATAAAATCTGGAATGAATTCCATCCCTGACCTAGGATGGCCATCAGTTCATGCCGTAACACAGACAGACCATTTCGCTTCAGTATTAAGCCAATTATCTCTGACTTGTGCTTTTATTCTGCTCAGTGTATGATCCCGTTCTGCTAACCTGCTGTCAACATTTGACTTCAGATAATGAGTTGCTTCCACAGTTTGCAGTAAGCAAAGTGCATGTGAGAGAGGAACTGGGCCGTCGTTTGCCTGGACAGGGTCCTGGTGGACAGGATGGCATGGCTTTAGCTCCAGCTTACGTGGAATTTGTACCTTTCTTTGCCTTTTATTCTCAGTGAGTGCGTCTTTGTTGTACTGTGAGGCACACTAGATAGGAACCAATTTGATTTTATCAAAATTTTTATTACAGATATCCCAGATGTGTCCCTTTTTACTCCTCTGAATTCTAGACTAAATTTAATCCCCGTCTTTTACATCCCTTTTAATAGCTAGCCCACTCCTCTGTGCCTCGTTTAGGTTTTCCTCATTTCAGGTGCCCCATTAACCGATGTAAAGCTGTCATACTTTCCCCTGTTATGTCTCTTTAATATATCCTAACATCCTTTTTATTTCTTCCTACTTTTTTATTTTTTAATTAAAATTTCTCCTGGTGTTGAATTGGTGTTTCTGCTGAACACTCCTCGGTTACCCATAAACTGAATTTTCTTGTTTGGTGACAGCTAATTCAGAACCCATCACTGGGCCAGATTCTGCTGGTTGTTGCATTGTATGAAATTTGACAAGTTGAGTAAATCTGGAGTTTATGCTGGTATAAATTAAATAAAACCGTTGCCTAGTGTGATCAAGGAGCTTGCTAGGTCCCACCAGAAGGCAGACCTGGCTGCCCAGTTTACATTTGTTTAGTATTTCCTTATTATGATTTAACTGAAGAATAGGATATGGGTTTTTTCCCCATTCATGGATGTATTATGACAACAAAAAGTCCTGCATTTATAAACTCTCGATATGTGCTTGTGTAGCACTCAGCACTGTGGACTTTCGCCCTGATTGCGATGTCTGAGCACTCATCAATCTAACCATTAGTAACAACGGAAGAAAATTGTGTGGCCAGATCCTTCCCATTTTGTGAAGCTGGATTGCTCAATAATATTGTGATTAGACACATAAGGAATGAAAAAAATCATGCCTATAACGTAACTGAAAAATAGGAGTATGTTTTCATTTGCTGGCTTTGGACAACCTGGGCTAGTGGGAGGTGTCCCTGCCCGTGGCAGAGGGGTGGCACTGGATGGGCTTCCCACTCAAACCATCCTGTGATTCTGTAACTTCTGCAGTGATGAAGTTCAGTCGGGCTTTCTTTGACTCATTTTGAAGCCTGTTGGCATCAGTGGTTTGGATGATGTGCAATAGTTTGAAATTATTTTAATGTGCCCTTGAAATTAGTTTAATAGTCAGTTATTTTATCCATATTTTACCTCCAGGAAACAAAGCCCAGTTTTGCACTGCCAAGACAACTCCGACATATAAGTTTTCATATTTTTATGTTGTATTTAAAATATTTAAAAATATTTTACTAGTTGTCAGTTACAAATATTTAAGAACAATTCATTTTTTTTTTTCCCCGAAAGCTGTCAAACTACTGCAATAACATCCCTGTCTTACCCTATTGCCTATCTGGATAGTTTATTTTGTGATGGGCTTGTCCCAACCAGCAGACATCTTCTAGTCAGCATGTATAGAAAATATTATATAAAAAGGCTTAAGTATAAGTGACGGCAAATCAAAACACCTTTAGGGATAAAAAAGGATAAAAAAGGATTGTGTGTTGGATCTCAGTATAAAAAATCAAGGTATGCAGTAGCTAATTCTCACTAATAATGCCTAATTTTATTTTGTCTTTTAAGGTAAAACGGGCCACGCAGAGGTTGTACGAGTAGTATATCAGCCAGAAAACATCAGCTTTGAGAAACTGCTCAAGGTCTTCTGGGAGAATCATGACCCGACACAAGGTA
Organism: Pterocles orientalis; assembly: GCA_011057875.1. Lineage (NCBI taxonomy): Eukaryota > Metazoa > Chordata > Aves > Pterocliformes > Pteroclidae > Pterocles > Pterocles orientalis. Next base: position 863,731 of record WKFP01014827.1, on the reverse strand, counting down.
GAGTGATGAGTGAGCCAGTATTTAATTATCTTACTAATTACAGCTGGGATAATTAGTGTTTGAGCTGCATGGAAGAGATGAGCCTTGAAATCACACTGGAGCTCAAGAATATGATTGCAGACATTTATTGACAGAGAAAGAGAGGGAGAGGGAGAATGAGAGTACAGAAACCCACAATACACCTCCTCCTTTACAGCTGTCTGTGCTGGGAAAATTCCCACAGAGAGCCACAGTAGACAATAGAATTTTTTTTTTCAACTTTGATTATGACAATTTCTTCTGTAATGCTATCTTTTGTCTCTTAAATTAAAACATATTTCTTCGCAGCTTCAGAGCTGGCCATTTTATTTGTGCCAAGGACCTTTATCATTAAAAATTTGGGGTTTTTAAATGTTTTTCAGTGGCAATAAATATCTTTTATGATTAGAAATGGGGAATGAAAAGAGGTAAGAGATTGTGTGTAGATGCACTAGCAGAGCATTCTAGCTATTTGCCTTATTCGAACCTTTTGATTTAATTTATCTTCCTTGGAAGAGGCTTCGTGGTGACATTACGCGCATCTGTGCAAACATAAATGGGAAACTGTGTTGAGAAAACATTTTCCGTGTTTATATAGTTTCAATAAACATCATCCTTTTTGCCATTTCCCAGAAATATTACACGCGATAACTCATTTCAATATTTTAACAGCTATCGTAATTATGCCGCTTGTTAATACATCTGGGAACAAAAAATGCAGATGATACCTCCAAAATGTGATACCATCCCGGGAAGCAGTAACTCTGAGAAGGATCTGGGGGCTATTGTGGGTAAACTGCCTTCCCGTGAGCCCAGAGCACAATGCAAAGACAAAAGTGGCTATTCCAACTCCTGCCTATATGGAGAGGGAAGCCTTAGTCAGGAGCATGAAACTATTTTCTGTCTGCAGAGTCAGTAAAATCTCAGAACATTTAGTGCAGTTTCTGTGTTGACATACCAGGAATTATACAGAGGTATTGGTGGGGATTCAAAGAGGGACCGAAAAATTATATAGAGCCTAGAAAACTGGCCTGGTGCTGTGAATAAACACATTCAACTAGTTGAAGAGATGCTGTGGTCAAGTAATGTTTACAGGCGCTTGTACGAGGAGTGGTTACCTCATAGGTTGACGATCCAACGACTCGTAAGCCATGACAGGTTCCAGTGGCTGGAAGCTGAAGCTGGAAAAGTTCCACCTTGGAATAAAATAGTTTCACAGCTCTTAGTGTAATTAAACGTCCAAGTCTTTTTCCATCACCATCCTTTTGAGTCTTTAAGATGAGATAATTTATCATTTTAAAAGAGGCGTTTGATTCAAGTCGTAAGAAGAAATTTGGTGTCTGTGTGTCAAGTGTGGTGGCCTTTACTGCAATCTGTTGATTTACGAGCCTCACTTTTCAACTCCTTCCTTTAGAGTTGAGTTCAGAGCAATTTCTCTGCGCCATCCTTGGAATACTTGCAGCTCTGCATTCAGATAATGACCATCTTCAAATCAGGCTTCAGGGCCTTTGTGGTTTGCTTGTAGGGGTCAGGAAGGAGGTTTTCTCCCTATCCTACGAGTGGTTGGGTTTAGTTCTTTTTTTTCTTTTGTTCTCTTTTCTTTGGATTGTCAGAGATTGGCCATCACCAGAGGCTGGCTTCTTTGTCCTGGGCTGGTTGTTCTGACATTGCAGAGAATCCTATTTCTAGATGATTGGTTCGTGTGTCTTGCTCACAAGTTGGGATTCATCCTGATTGCCAGAGCTGGGAACTAATGGCCAGGACTGTAGGATTCTTCACCTTCCAGGGCTGTATGAGGAATGGATTTCTGCTGAAATCCATTCACTCTGGGCAGCTACCCCCTCATCAGTCATCTGCCATGTGTGTAGTCTTGGCTTTGGCAGCGTTGAGTTGGGCTCTGCCTGCAGCACACGTACAATAGGTCGGTCTCTAAAGGACGTCGGTGCTTTTAGGTGGGCTGAAGTTTGCGTGCTGGACGCAATGGTATGGGGATGAAGCGTAGTGGTTGTGATAAACAGGTCAGATCGGATGAATTTATGATTCCTTCTGGCTTTGAAACAAAGTAAAATGATGACATTGTGTCTTTCTATTCACCTTGCATTCTCCCATAGCTGAGGTTCAGAGTAGTTCCGGTCTGTGCTTTCAGAAGAAGGTTGGATGCTGGCAGATGTATGATTCACTTTTTGATTTCTGGCAACAGGGGAAACATCACCTAATTAGCCTGGGCACAGAGCCACGCTAATGTGGCTGTATTCCTTCTGGGATGTGAGGTAATATCTCTGCGTGACACTCCGCTGTGTAGATACCCAAGTCATTCACAACTGTCTCAGGCTTCTGTGTGGCACCGCGGTGCTTGGTGTAAAGATACGTAAGCCTTTATCTAAGCTCCGCTCGATAGAATTCCCAAATGGTTCTTCTGTAATAATTCTCCAAAAGTGAGATGTCGGTCTTCTCTGAAGACTTTGCATAACCTGGACTTGCACAGGTTGTTTTACCTATTTATTGTTATGGTTGCTTAATGCTAATCTGTGTTCAAAAACTTTGCAAAGCTCATCACATCTCTGCCACCTTTCTTGATTTGAGGAAAACCTAAACCACAAGGTTTCAATTTCAAGTTTGCTTTTGTAAGACAGGGGTGGTATGCTTATATAGCCTTTCAAGACTGAGCAGTTGGTAGTAGAATATCTTCAAGGTGGAATTTTTTCTTTGCCTTCATTCGTATCTACTCCCTTTTTTTACCTTGCTATGGGAAATGTGGGTTTGTGTAAAGATCCTGAAAGTGAGAGTGATCTCTCTGACCGATGATATTTTTCTCCTTTCCTGAGGTTCAGCTGTGTGCACACAGTGTTTTATTTAACCGCCTTATGGACGTGCAGGATTCAGTCTGTCAAAGAGAAGACTTTTACTAAGTGGATAAATTAGGAAGATTTCTTATTCCTGACACTCAGAGCACTCTTTGGATGAATCCAGTGTCTCATATAGCCAACAAATGCTGGACTTCTTGAGTATAGCCCTCACTCAGAAGTATAAAAGCTTTGTCTGTGACATTATTTTGTCTTTTCTCCAGAAGATGGGTTAATACCACTGAAGCCCTCCTACCCCTGGCAGAGATAGTGGACATGTCTAATTGTTGTAATGTCGTTAAACATCAAATATGTGTATTCTGTTGCAGTTAAAGACCTTTCAACTACCAATCTAGATGGTACCAAGTTGCTGAAGTGTACAGACTGGCAGTCCTAACGTTCGTTATTAGATGAACATGTTAATATTCAAAAGTTCCTGCTTTCCAAACAGTTGGACTTCCTGCCTTCAAGAGGGAACTGACATCTCACTGGGATTCACATCTTCTCTGGGAGGCAGCCTGGCTCTTGTTTCGTGAAGCTCTTGAGTCTGAGTTTTATACAGAAGTCAATTGAAAAGCAAGAACCTTTGATCAAGTCAAACAGTCAATGAGTTGAAAGAGATTCTCCCCGATGAGCATCTCCTAAGTGTGGGGCCCTGATAAAGTCCTCCTTGACTATTAATTTAGACTCTGTTTTATAATTCATTACGTTTGGGATACTGAAAAAGCAACAAACAAACCCCCGACTTCTGCCAAGTGACATATGGCTGTCATCTCTGTTCAGCCTCTAATGCACAGATCAGCATTCCTGCTCTCCTAGGAACGATCTGTCTGTAAGAGCATTGCTCTTTGTGCCTCTATCAGTGCTTGAGGTGGTTGCTTCTTTGTCATTGATACGAAAAAAATAGAATTAATGTGATATGCTGAAAATACTGCAAAAAAGATCTTATGGCTATTTACTTTGCACATAATTATATTTTTTTTGAAGTTTATAGGGGTATAGGGCAGATTCTATATTGCCTTGTTCTCTGTCCTCAGAGCCTTCCAGATTTTTAAGATATAAGCCCGTCTGCTTAAAATTGCCCCTGACATCTGAATTCTGCTGGCTGGCTGGAGGGATGTGGACTTTCAGACCATCAGTTTGGCTGTGTTGTGCCTCAGCCTGGAGTTCCATGGTTGCTGTAAGCTGATCTTGGGCTTCACTGTCAGGGAAAAGGGCAATTTTCTTCTCTCTCCCCGATCTGTCTGCAGGATACAACCGCTTTCTGGCAATTACAAAGTTCTCTGATCAAGCTGAAAATTAACCCTGCATGAATTGAAGTGAAATGTAATTTTCAGCCAGAACTGAAATTGCCAGGAGCATGACTGCTGGTGGGACCACCCTTCTGGCATCAGCACTGTCCTACAGTGTGTGAGCCAACTGCAAAACCCAACTGTGCTTGTGTTCAGGGTGGAAGATGACATATTTTATTGGATCAGAAAGTCTGGCCGCTCTTTGTGAGGTATCAGAAACTATTCTCCAAACCTTTGGAAAAATCTATCTGATACCAGAGGGCTCTATTTGTCATGGTGCGAATGTGATTCCTGTTCATAATTCTCCTGTTCCTATGTGTGGATGAAGTCCTACGTGTGTCCAAGATTTCAGCCCAGTCCAAGACAACTTTAAAGAAAGGCTCCTTGTTGCTGTCAGTGGCCGTACAGAAGACAAGAAGACGAACACTATTTATTTCTCTTTAAAACATGTTTGGGGCAAATAAATAATCCACTCACCTTCTTTAGTTCTTTTCTCTCTTGAATATGAACCCAAACAGATGCTTGTTTGGTAGTTGTGCTCTCTATGTCAAGAGCCCCTCATCCCTTCCAGCCCACAAGAAATAACTTGGGTAGAGCTACAATTCTCTGGGGTGAGACCCTGTTGAACCCAAATCCCATCTTTTTTTTATTGCTTCTTCTAGCTTTCTGTTTGGATTTTTGGATTAGTGGAAGGAGCTGAGAAGAAGCCAGAACTCAATGGTTCTGGCCACCCTCTAATGGGGTGAAGGGCAGAGGCACCCGTGGCCACCACTGCCCAGGAGCTTCTGGAAATTTTCTTCTAGCTTTATTGATTTGAGCGTCAAGATATAAAGAACCCAAGTTAGTGGTAAGTAATCTCACTCCTCCTTTCTGCCGTGAAGAAGTCCTTGTCTTGCCTGTGTTTGCACAGGAAATGTAAGCACAACTGATATTTTTCCAGCAGTTGAGGACCATCTGTACTACAACAAACTCATCACCTGCCAGCTCCATTCAGAACATCTCTTAGTCCATATGTCTTGTGTTTCCACGATAAAGAAGAGATATATGAGCCATTTCTCCTCCCTGTGACCTTCCAAACAGTTTGGCATTTAGCCTTAGTGCTGATATGTGAGTTCTCTAGATTAATATCTCTCCTTTTTTATTGTGCTGACCCATTTTGGTTGCAGAGGGTGTATTTATTTCTCACCAGTTTTGAAGGACTGTACTTTTTTTAGACGTTGCAGAAGGAATCTATCATCTGCAAATAATTAAAATTAGACACTAGAAATGACATTGTATTGCTAATGAGCAGATGTGTCTACTTAAACCATGGAAGAACAGCTGTACACATAAAAAACGCTACAGCGACCCTAAACCAGCATTTTGTATTCTGCTACAGGCCTGTAACTTCATTTAGAGATCAAAGGGAAAAAAGTAATCTCTCCATGTAAAATATAACCAATTTTGATTTTTTTTTCTGTAACTCTCTTCCATTTATAATTTGAATGAAATTTGCAAGTCTCAGATTAAAGCACAGACCACCTTTGTCTTGGATTTCAGATGTTAGTAAGAGTCCTGGTGGTTTCAGCATTATTACGAGGTGTAACAAAAAACCCAGTAGAAATTCAAAATCTATTGTCACTAGACATATTAAATATATTCAAAATAGAATTACTAGCCCCTTAGGGAGCCATTCGTGGTCCAATACTCTTCAATATTTTCATTAATGACTTGGAGGATATAGTGGAGAGGATGCTAATTAAATCTGTGGTAAAGACATTGCTAGGAGGCTCTTGGAGGAAACGACTAAAACACAGCTCTGTGCTGATAAATTAAAAAAGCCATAGAAATCGATATGCTGAGACACAATAAAGATAAATGTATATTGGTTCATCCCGGACTGAACACTCAACGATAGAAATATGCGTTGAGTTGTTTGATAGGAGGCAGTGTCTTCTATTGCCTTCAGGTTCTTCTCATTCCTGCTCTTTCCAGTGACATATCAATGGGGGGACAATGGTCCCACCAGTTTCGTGATCTCGTGCCCATAGTCACCTCATAAATACCTGTGGTCTGTACTTTCTGTGATGTAGCGAGGATAGTCTTTGCCAGCGATGCTTAACCAGCATTTGAGAATGCAACTTCATTTCTTTCGTGAACTGAAAAACATAATGTGTTGTTCCCATTCTTTGTCCTTTCTCTAGAACTAAATATGCATTTAAAATAAATACGTATTATTAGGCTGCTCTGTCCCCCCAGGAATTTTCACTGTTATGACCTAATTTGCATAGTAGACTCTTTTTATCCGTGTAAATTAGAGCAGACTTTTTCTGACCTATATTTCGAGTTTAGGAGATGTTGTTTTTCTCTATCACAGTGAGAAGCTGAGGTTTGACTCTGCATCTTTTTTAATGAAGGGGATTGTTAGCCCGTGCAGTGGCTGCTGAGATGGATGAATAGTTTGCATCATGAAGTGAGTGGGGCTGAATCAATTCTGGCTCGAGGGCAAAAGTCCTTCTGGGCTCTGATTTCTTCTTACCTTTAAACTACTTCTAGCCTCTTTATTTTATATCTGATTATGATGTTTTAACAAGTTCTGCAGAACTACTAATAATTATCTTTCAGTATTGCTCCCGTCAGTAATAAAATGGCTCCTTGAAGATGAGAAAGCCATGGCGTCACTCTTTTGTGCCACTGGAGATGACACTGTGACTCGTATGCTGTGGGAGATATGAACCCACCATTCACCTGAAGGGAGGCCAGATTTAGATCAGATCTAAGGAAGAATTTGTTTATGATGGGGGTGGTGAAACACTGGAACAGGTTCCCCAGAGAGGTGGTAGATGCCCCATCCCTGGAGGGGTTCAAGGCCAGGCTGGATGAGGCTTTGGGCAACCTGGGCTGGTGGGAGGTGTCCCTGCCCATGGCAGGGGGTGGCACTGGATGGTCTTGAAGTTCCCTTCCAACCCAAACCATCCTGTGGTTCTGTGATTCCTTTTGTTCATAATGCTTGTATCTGCTAAGAAGAACTTTGGAAATTTTTTTATTCTATTACAGTCTTCCTCAGAATCATTTCTGGGTTATTCTGTAATTATAGCAGAGCTGTGTTTGTAACTGAGGAGAGGAAGAGGAAGGGAACAGGGAAGGAAGCTTCATTTTAATTCAGACTTGTTGACTTGTAACTTCTGAAGGAAAAACTGGAGTTGTCAATGCTTAGGACTGTCTTCAGCAGCTTGCAAATATCCATGAAGTCAGTGGGTATGTGGTGTGAATAACAGCATTTAGATTTTCATGTACATTTCTAGAATTAGAAAAGGGCAACCTTAGAAGATCTTTTTTTGCAGAGGGTTGTGATGGACTGTTCCTCATCTGTTTACAAGGAAAGCAACAGACAAAGTCAAAACAAAGTAATACCAAACATTCTCCTCTTCTTCAAATAACCCACCAGTGATTTTACTGTACTTGGGTCTAGAAATCTGAGGCACTGAAGCATGGCATCATTAATCATAGTTTATGGTGATTATTAGTAGGCTTTTAATCTTTGTTTTCATGTATAATTAGGTACAAGAGGTCAAAGCTGACTCTCTTCCAAACACCAATATTTTCAGTGAATGGCTGTTTTTCTCTGCCTGCAATTTGCTCTCGCATATTTATAAGACCACACTTGTCTGGGTTTTGAGAAAGCGGTGTCCCATGAGTCTGTCTATCTGCGGATAAAAGCAAATGACAACACTTATTTTTATTATCACTAATTATTTTTATTACTATTGCAATAACATGGTGGATCATAGTAGGTTTAGATTCCTAGTGCTAACACATGCCTAACTTTAGGCAAGACACTAGTGTGCAGCAGGCAGATGAAGAGAAAGGAGAAGGCACATAGAGAAAACAGCAGCAAATTTGTGTACTTCATACCTGAGCTCTATGGAGAACCTGATCTGAATTGTTTTATTTCTTAATTATTTTTCTCATGTTATGGTTTCAATTCTAGCTAGTGGCAAAACACCACAACAACCGCTCGCTCACCCTCCCAGGGATGGGGAAAGAATGAAAGGGATAAAGGGAAAAGAGACTCATGGGTTGAGATAGGAACTATTTAATAACTAAGCTACAATAAAATTGAAAATAATAATGATAATAGCAATAGTAATTTATACAAATATACAGATGAGTGACACACAGTGACACTGCTCACCACCTGATGACCAACGCTCAACGCATTCCTCGCTAATGGTCCCGGAGTAGGGAGAGTCCTGAAACCACAATCCTGGCAAAGGAGAAAAGAGCCTGAGTGTCCAAGGGACTGAGAGCTGACTGAGGGGGGGAGACGACCCCTGACAGAGAGGCAACCCAGGAAGAGATGTTCCAGAGAGAGAGAGCACTTCCAGAGAGACTCTCATCTCCATCCTGGCCGTGCTGTGCATGCTATGGGATGGACCACTGGCCAGTTCTGGTCTGAATCCTAAATCTAAGATTGAATCCTGGGCTAGTAGGGATCTAGACAACACAGTTGAGTTGCCCCAATTTAGGCTTTAATGCTTGGTCAGCTTTTGGTTGCCTAAACCTGAAAGTGAACGTTTTATTGACTGTCATCAACAAGGTCATTTACACCAGCACTGGAAATCTTAAGGAAGGAAGTATTTTGTAATGTCTTTGTCCTTGGAGATATTCAAAACTGGACTGGACTAGAGACCTCCACGAGTCCCCTCCAACCTCAACAAATCTGTGATTTTGTTTTGGCTTCAAAGCAACATCAGAAAACCTGTAATCTGGTGGTTTGATGAAGGTTAAAGGCCAGACATTTTTATAGCTGACGTAAATTATTGAAAACATTGCTGTAGGCATGATGTTCTCTGTATAAGTCGGAATTTAGAAGGAAAGCTCGTATTTACTGTCTTGAAAATATCAGGAAGATCAAAACTACAATTTCTTCCTTGACACTGAAAACCATATATTTTGGAAGCTTTGTAAACTTCTTGGTCTATTGACATTATAAAAGTTTTCCCTACTATGTACAAACTCATTAATGTGTTGTAACCTTCTGAAGATACTCTTTTATATTTCACTTATCCTTCCTGCACCCCAGCGCCTTGAAAATCATCAAGAACTCTCAATCCCCAGCACTGTAACTAACTTCTGTTCTATTAACATTTTTCTACTTTAATCATATGCTATAAAGAGTTTTACTTTCCCTTGGCAACTTTTAAGCTGTATAGATGTAATCATTACCGTGAGTGATGACATCAAGCCAGGGTGACATGGTGCAATTGATTTTTACTAAATAATTATCTGATGAGCTGGAAGAAGGAGTTTTATTAGTCTTAACTCAGCAAGGATTGATTGGGGAAAAGAAAATGACCAATCAGTGTATCAGGTTTCTGCGGGTATAAGAAAATAAGTGACAGCTGCAGAAAAAGTCTATAAATCACAGCAAAAATTATGATAAAAATAAGAGCTATGAACTGCCCTTTAAAATTTCACTGGGTGGCACAGAAGAGTCTAACAGGCCTTCGTCATTTATCTCCATTATGCTCGGGATCCTCTGAGAACAGCAAGGTTGACGAATGATGCCATTACATTTTTTTATTATTTTTAAATGGAGAGAAGATAAGGAGTGTTGTACAAGTATTGCTTTCAAGATGTTAGAGGGTTGAGTCTTCGAAAGAAATCCTTGATTTAGCCAGTAAAATAAATAAAGTGTATTTTTGCTTTAGCCTTCTATAGGTAATGTATTAAACAATCACTGTTTTGAAACTAATCTGCTTGTTTGCAGTTTCTAAAGCAAAAAAAAAAGAGGCACAGTATGGGGAAATATGTGCTTTTATTGATGCTGTGGATACTTCTATTTATTATTGACCGTAAGATACTCCGGAGTTAGACAGGAAGGACAATGACTGGTCTAAGATGCATCTCTACAGAAACTCAGACTGTAGTGTAATAGTTGAATAATTCCTTTAAACGGGAAACTCTCTGCCCCAGCCAAGGAGACGCTGTAGTTTTGACAAGGTAGGGAACCTGTGAAGGAAAAAGCACTGACCAGCTGGATAGGAGCAAGGATGATTTCATATATTCTTGTTATTGAAATCAGCGGAGAGTTAGTTTTTACTGCTTTGATGCCAAAGAATATGGAAGAGACCAAACCCAAGTCATTCCTACCTAGGGTGCGTCAGATGATATCAGAGTGTTGGTGGGAGGCCTTTTTGGAACCATTTCTTTGACCGATATCTACATTTTGGCAAATAATGGCTTTTCCAGTGGCGGTGTGTTTGTATTGCATGGCAATCTCATCCTTTTCCGGAATGTGGGAGAGCATCCCAGCTCTCTGTTCTTTCCGTCTACCATCCTGTGGCTGCAAATTTCTGTTTGATATAAGTCAGAGCAAGTGCTCAGCTCCTGAGGGCATTTTCTGATTAATTGGTGTTCTGGTCTCTACTGGCACAGCGAAGAAATTTTATGTTCTCCGGAGTGGTCCAGGCTGAGAACCGCTGAGGTGCTTTGGTTAGCCAAAGTGAAGCTCCTAAATATGATCCACGGCCAAGATCTAAACACATTTGGAGCTCCAGATGCCCTCGTCCTCACTGGGTGCCCAGAGATGAGAGCTTACAAGGACTGGCCAGTGCTCATACAGGCTTTGGGCTTATACTCTTTGGCACCACACAGCTGGATCAAAAAAAAAAAGAGGTATTTTTCTCTCTTTCCAGAGAGGTGCAAATTCTATGCTTTTCTATCAGTTCTAAAATCAGCCTTTCTATAGAAACATCTCTTTGACAAGAGATTCTATGGCTGTTCTCAGCATAGCAGCTGATTGTCTCGGGCACAACAGCAAGTTCCAGCCTTTTGGCTCCAGGGTGTATTTGTATTATTATAAACTTAAACAAATTTCTTGACTTCAGTGGAACCACTTTGGTGCACAGAAGATCCGAGTTTGGTTCGTTGTCTCAGCAGAAAACTCTTTCAGAGTCTGATGTGCATCCAGTGTAGCTTGAATCAATAGCACCAATGTTGCCAAGCCCTTGTAAGATGGCTTTTGATTTAGCATTGCACAATGTCTTCCAATGCATTTACCATCCTTATTAAATTAATTATGTTTTCACATTCTCATGTGAAGCCTAACGTGTGTAACTGTTATGTTATGTTAACAGAGAGGGGCAGAAAATCATGGCAAACAAAATAAGAAGAACATTTCAGAAATGGAAGGAGACTTAACTGCAGATGACATTGTGGAATTTTTAGATAGCCAAGCAGAGATCATTTTTGATTTAGCAGACTTTCTTTCAGACAAAGACAAGATTGTTGAGCTCAATCATCCTACCGCAATTGTTTAGTAAATTGAATTTCTTGCCTTGTTTGCTACTCATTGAGTTAGTGAATCTCAACAAGTAAGACTTGCCGGAGGGTTTTGAAAGATCAGTGATGGACCCTTGAGAAGTAAGTTTGTACGTGTGAGGTACCTTAGAAATAACAGCAACAGCGGCGATTGATTGATAGTTTTATGATCTTGTAGTCTTTGTGGCTTAGATAATAGCTTGTGGATGGTTTGGCAGAGCAAGCCAACACTTGAGTTCTAGGAGGGGTGGCTATTACCGCACAGTCTGGCCTCCTCCTTTAGAATTTCATCACTGACCTCGTACAGCTCTTTGAGCTTTGGTATGTCTTTGGGGAAAATGTATATCCTTGATGTGAAGCCCTCAGGAAAATGATGTGGCTTTAGGTGCCTTGTTCCAGTGGGAAATGCTCTTCGCTGTTTGAACGTTGCCTTATTTCCCATCTGGATTTTGTATACTTTGGCTTGCAGTTGCTCTACCTGCTTAAACATCTTTGGCAAGACTAAAGAACCTTATTTCTTGGGTTATTTCTCTATATATGTGTTTGTAAATCAGAGTCAGTTCTCCTCCTGACCTTCTTTTCATTAAATTAATTAAGCTGATCACTTCCTTATTAACATGTAGTGCTGGCATGTGCATATATTAAATAATTGTGTTTATCTTCTCGCTCAGAGCACCATGCGCATGAGCTCGTGCTAAACTCATACTCCTGAAATACACGCTAGAAACTGGCATACTACGTAGTGATCCTCCATTTATAGAGATTTTTGTAATCTACTCCCTAGTTGGTTGTTAAGTAGTTTGTTAAGCAATAAATAGATTTGTAGAATGCTAATGCTTAAGCTCGAACATCAATCAGCATTAACATATCCTGGCAAAACTAATGCTTTACTGGCCTGGATTTGTTTTATGCCTAAACTACTCCGTAGCACTGGCTCTGCAAGAGCTCCCTACCACCTTAAAATAGCTTGCAAAGAAATGAGCAAAATATTCTCTGCCTTGCAGAACCGAGTATTGATAAAGAGTGTAGTTGTTGTTTTATGTGCAGTAATGTAACATTTTAGCAGTTAAAAAGTAACCCGAATCATCAGAAAACTCCATAACATTATTCCAAATCATGTTCACTCATGTGTACTGTTGGTCACTGAACAGACTTTTTGTCCAAATGCTTCTTTGAAAACATTTCTGCATCTTGTAGTTCATAAATATTTCAGCCAGATGTCATTTGTTTATTGTACTGTTCTTTAAACCATTTTTCTGTTTTCTCAGAAAGTACAAGAAGGATAAAAGTTATAACATTTTAATGAGCAGTATTATGTTGATGCCATCTTTTCCCCCAGTGTTACAGACTCTTTCTCTGCCCTCTGCCCTTTGCTAGAGGGGGTATCAAGACCTATGCGCCTTATTTTTTTTTTCCATTTCGTCTCCAGAGTCCTGAGAGTTGATGATAATCTTCAAAGAGGCTTCTGTAGTCTAGTGGCAGTCAAAAGACAAATCCTGATGATTTCCAGTTTCTCCTGGGTTGCAGTCACTCCAGATTTTTCCTGCACCCATGTTCACAGAAAACACCAGATAAACTGAAAATTAATATTATTATAGCAAAGCAAAAAGTTCTGTTCTAGAAGGCAAAACTCGGGGGAACAAGGTGTCCTGGTTTGGGCTGGGACAGAGTTCCCTCTCTTCCCAGCAGCTGCTGTGAGGCTGTTGGGGTTTGTACTGAGGAGAAGCTGATCACACACTGATGGGCAGAGCTGCTGCCAGGACAGTCAAGGACTTTCCAGCTCCTCTGCTGTGCCCGTGTCTGCAGGGGCAGGAGAAGCTGGGAGGGAGCACAGCCCCAGTGACCAGACCAGGATTTGACCTTGGGTTTAGGATTGAGACCCAAATTGGCCAATGGTCTGTTCCATAGCATGCACGTCATGGCCAGGATAGAGGTGAGGATCTGTCTGCTCTTGCTCTCTCAAACGCTCAGGCTCTTATCTCCTTTTCTGGGATTGCAGTTTTGGGACTCTCCCTGCTCCGGGATCATTAGCTGGGAGTGGGCTGAGACTTGGTCATTGGGTGGTGAGCAGTGTCACTGTGTGTCACTCATTTGTATATTTATATATGTGATTATATTACAGCTATCATTATTATTATCATCATTATTATTTTCAGTTTTATTGTAGTTTAGTTATTAAATTGTTTTTATCTCAACCCCTGGATCTCTCTTCCCTTTACCCCTTTAATTCTCTTCCCTGCCCCCAGAAGGAGGGAGGGTGAGCGAGTGGCTGCGTGGCATTTGCTGCCTGCAGGGTTTAAAACCACTACACAGGGTTACAAAAGAAAGAAACTGCAAAACCCAATTGCAGTTGCAAAGCTGCACATCCAGATCATTCTTAATGCTAAAGCTCTGTGCTGAGGCTGTTGTTTAGCTTTATGGAACGATCCACAGCGGAGCTGGCTTGCGGTATGGCTGCCTGGGGGAGTGAGAAGGGATAGCGATGGGAGGCAGCAATGTCCTTGGCCAGCGTGGCTGCCTGGGACTGCGTAATGCCAAACCGTATCTGGGCTGGTCACCTAAGGGGACAGTAATCTTCCCTCTGCTTTGGCCCATTATTTTATAGTTTCATTGGTAGAATCCATCTTGTATTTTGGAAATTTGTACATGAGCAACTTCATACAACCAGGCTTTTGAAGGGATTACATATATCAACAGCAAACGGGCTGATCCTTGTGCTAAAATTGTTCATTTATGGTATCATTTTGAGGAGTTCCTGAGCATGTATAGCTAGAGTTTTATTTTTGTAATGTTATATATAAACAGTATTGCATATATAACTTTGTTTTCTACTTCTCCCAAATTCAAAATAACTTGTGAAAGAGTTGCTGTTCCTAAGCATTACTCACTCTATAACAGTACTGACACAGCCAGACTTTCTCCAAACCTTCTCCTTAGTGTATTTATCAATGGGAGTCCTCTTTGGAGCTGGGATTTAAGGGCTTCATAAGACTCATTCCTTCTCTCCGTAATTAGTGATGATGATGGTAGGAATTGGTAACGTCAGAGTTAATTCAGCAATACATGCATACTAGTCTTTTAGCAAATTCATTGCTTTGTGAATAGAGGAGAATAGCTGGTTATCTCCAAGTGTATTTTGAACCTTTCTTCCATTAAGATATACTTCTCCAGCAGAAGAAAATTTTTAAGCACTTGGTAAAATCAACTTTTTTTTGGTAGCCTTTTGCATCGTTCAAAAATAAATATTTTAAGAGCACCTTGATTACAGTAACTGCAGCTTGATTATTTAAGGTTTTACATCTCTCTTTGACTACGGTGTGGTTTACCAAAATGTAAAATGCTCACATTGCATTTAAAAGGAGATATCGGACTTGAATCTCTTTAGGAGAATTTAACCAAAGATTTGGACTTCCAAAAACTACTGACTGAGTACGCACATAAGAGGCCATGCTAATCCAGGTGTATGGAGCGTCCTAAATTTAGGTCTGTTGAATTTACGCCTTCAGCCCGGTCGGGTAGGGCGGGTGATCCTCATGGCGTGCTGTGTTTTCTCTCTCCCCAGGAATGCGACAAGGTAATGACTTTGGCACACAGTATCGCTCAGCCATCTACACGTTTTCTCAGGAACAGCTGGAAGCTGCCTTGAGATCTAAGGAAGAATATCAAAAGGTAAGATTGGGTGTGGAATTGCTGTGCATGTGTGCGGAGGTCAAAGACGTCACCAGGTAACACAACATGACTTCTTGTGCTGTGCATTGTCTCCGTGTTGCTATTGGAGCTCCTCGTTCCGGTGAGGAGCTCATATTTGCTTTAAATTCCAAATTATGTGAAATATTTGCTTTAAATTCCAAATTTTGTAAAATGTTTCTGTGCGTGAGTCATTTTATAACTATGGAGAAAGAAAAATGGTTCCTTTTGTAGAGATAGTTTTCATCTCATCTAGAGACTTCTTTATGTGGGTGCACCAGAGCAAAAGTCTGTGATCTGAAAGCTTTTCAAGCACATTTGGATGCCATACTCTGAAGGATGTAGCCAAAATCTCAGACCTAGGAATTTCTTGAACACTGTCGGAAAGTCCTGATCAATATTAGAGCTTGGTAACTCAGGATCACCCACCTGCTGCTTGTAAAATGCTTCTATCGAGCCATTCCATAAATGTCTTTGATTAAATGTGACAGCCTGGGACTTGGTAAGACTATTTGTTTTGACACCAGGATTTGTGTGAGAGAAGATCGACCATTTCTCTTTCTCTACACATTTTTCAGCGAAGATGGATTCTGTCTCTTCCCTGCCACACAAGCGATTATTTACCTGAAGGCAGAGGGATCAGTGTCCTGGAGTGGCGCTGCATTGTAATTGCTGTCTGACCTGCCCAGTGGCCGTGTCAATGCAAGATCCAGGTTCTACAGCAGAGATATATACATTCTTATAACTTATAGGAAATAAATGACTCACCTGTGTCATCAGGGCAATGGACAGAGTCATTATTAACTAGTGCTAAAATATTTTTTTAATTAGCTTTCATGCATTCACTTATATAATGGCTTCACTAAGGTGTTATCTTGAAGAATCAGTTTTTTTGGTGAATATCTAACACTAAAGGTAAAAAACTTAAAGAGTGAGGATATGCCAGTCAGAGGTACGTACCAAGGTTTGAAAATGAAGTGCACGTGCTGGGGTCGCGTGTGGCCGTTTGGTTTTCAGGAGGGTGTGTGTGACGTTGGTGGGCTGAGCTGCATGTACTCTGGCATTGCTGTGCCTGCTAAGAGATGCTCTGAACGGCAAGGAAGTAATTTTCAAGCAGTTCCTAGCAGTGTGATAACTCTGCACGTAAATTAAGTGTTCAATGACATATATATTTTCTCATGAGTAGCTGA
Source organism: Pterocles orientalis (assembly GCA_011057875.1). Taxonomy (NCBI): domain Eukaryota; kingdom Metazoa; phylum Chordata; class Aves; order Pterocliformes; family Pteroclidae; genus Pterocles; species Pterocles orientalis. Next base: position 847,396 of record WKFP01014827.1, on the reverse strand, counting down.
ACACATGGGGACAAGTCAGTATTGCAGGTGTTTGTTAGGAGGGTGGTTTCTGATGGTTCAATGTTCAGGTTTGGCATGTTCTTTCTTTCTACTCATTGTTTACCTTAGATCCATCGCTTTTCCAAATTGTTTTTGATCATTTTTCTTAGCATCTGCTGACCAATATCACACTGTAAATCTTCCAGCTTTCAGTTTGCTTTCCCAACTCTGCTATTCTCTGCTATAATTTGTCATTAAATTAATACTGACTTGAAAGCAAAATTACAATGTAGGAGATCGCAATGTGATATTACAGACATTTCCATCATCAAATAGATTTTCTTAATGGCACCATTATAAATTTACCTACTTTGAAGTCTATCACCATTTGAGAAGTGTGTATAATTAGTACATTTCTGTAATTAGGCAGAACTCTGTAAGTGATCACATGGAGAGTTTGGTTTTGCACTGAAGGGGGGGAAGAAAGGGACTGTGTTGCCAGCTAAGGAAACATGACAAATATGTGCTGGAATTCCTAGAGGATATCCAGTTTCTAGGTGTTATCAACGACAATATCTACAAATTGTCTACTGCGGTGGTGCAGCAGCAGTAGAATGGTTGGATGGGAAACATACTGAGCAAGCAATTTGTTCAGGAATCCCTTTTCGTGTTAAATGTCTTGCATTACATTATTTTAGTGTAACACAAGCGCTTCCCTTGTTATTGCAGTAAATGAAAATAAATACCAAGCTCCTCTGGCAGTGATATATGCGTATCTATGCACCTGATAAAGACAGATAAAAACATATGGGGATGGTGTAACGCTTGATTTTTCCATGATAAGCAGTGGTGCGTACACCTAGTGGAGGAAGGACTAACAAATATCAGCAGTATAGCAACTGCGGTACGTGTGAGTGCCTCGACAGGTCTGTGGCACGGCGAATGAGTAGGAGCAAAGGTACTTTATTTGCTTGCTGGCTGAATAATTGAGCGCGCACTCACAGATGTCTTTTTGAGCTAAGGACTTGGAAGAAAGTTGAGAATGTCCTCCAAACAGAACATTATCTGTTTGCTAGATGGCTTTTTTTTTTTTCCCCATAAAGTCAGATGTGAGTGTTAACTTAAAGGAAACATTTTTGTTCGCTGAGGATAGAAACCGTCCAACCCCATGGTTTATATCATGAATTCCTGCCTCAAGACAGGCTAGCCTGAAGTCCTAGCTCCTGCCTAGAGGTCAGATACCCATGTTCAACTCATTTAGCAAGAAGTATGGGCTGAGAGGAGCAGATCTATGGAACAAAATACTTTGTACCGAGGACCCAGAGCGCAGTACGTTTTTTTCAAGACAGTTTGCTTTGCAGGAGCTGGAGTTTGGTCCCGTGAACCACGTGCCACCAGCAGATGGAAGTCAATGGTGCA
>WKFP01014827.1:751255-831518 GCA_011057875.1 Pterocles orientalis | reverse complement strand
ATATTAGAAATCGCCCTACAATAACTAATGTAAATAGCGAATAGATTTGACTCCAAGAATGGCTTGTAAATGAAACATTTCCTGCTTTCTATTGCTTGCTCTGTTCATCTTGCCAGTAATGTAAAAGCACCCTGAATTTGTCTCGACAAGTTTCCATGTACTGAGGCAGATGCAGGGCAGATCTCCACGCTGATCCAGAAGATGAAGATTTAAAGGGTTAAGCTGACTTGCCTACAAGAGTCATTTTCCCCACTCTTCAAATTTTCCATGTTCTTCCTCATGCCTATGTTTCTGAAAAATCTTCATCTTCTATTTATCCTTTCAGACAAAGATAAATTTGTATTATTTCTAGTTGACCTTTATTGTACGCCGTTTAGTCGCAGGGTCTAAGGGTAAATCTAACCACCCAGCAAATCAAGACGGACAAAATATATTCCCTCTTCTTGCTCCTGAAGCATCCTGAGATACCTCCTACTGCAGGACCATGTAAGCTTGTGCTCTGCTGGGCAGCTGCGGAAGGTGTCCTCAAATAGAGAAATCATCCTGGGGGATGCAGTGCTCCCAGTCCCCGGGGCTTTCTGCCCTGTAGTTTTTGATCCTGACCTTCCTCCAAGCAACCAGCTTCCTATGGCTTCCTGAGGTTGATATAATCAAATTCCAGCTGCTCCTTTCTCCGTTGGTTATTTTTAGGTGACTCAGTTAAACCACGTCTTTTAAAATTTTTAAAGGAACTGTATTTAAGGTGTTCATAGAAGAAAATCTTTTTTACACATAAAGGCGCTTTGTAAGCTGGTAGGGAAAGGTGTAACGGAGACCTGTGGCCAGAAGCTTAAACTAGGTACAGGTGGATATTTGTGACAGCAGGAGACTGACCGTGAAAGCCCTGGATCCACCATCTCTTCAGGAAAATAGTCACTATTATTCCGGTATAATAATAATTATAACAACTATTTTTCACCAGGAAACGTGTGTAGTCAAATTTGCAGCTTTACACACCGATGTCCTCACGTTAGTGACTTTTACCAAAGTTATTTTTTAATTTAGTTTTGAATTTTCTTGAAGTTTTTGCCTTTTAAAGTCAGCTTTGGGTTTTCTTTTAAAAAACGGATCCCAGAACTGGGTACACTACCCCAGAATGAGTTATACACACTTTCCTAAAGGTAGAATTTGGGATTAAACTGTGTTCCAGTGATCTCAGCTGGGCGGTGTGAGTGCCCCAATTTTATCGGCATTTATTCTAACTCTGGCCTTCGTAGGATCTCCCAATTTTACCGGCACCAGTTTTAGAATTCTTTCTAAGGCATGACAGTGCTCTCCATAACAATTCTGCTGAAAGTCCATCTCGATCCAGTTATCACTTGCTGTGTTGATACCCTGTAGCGCTTCTTTTTTTAATTAAAATAGTGATATGGTGATAAATCAAACATGAAATATTAACTATATGGGATCTGCAAAGTATCCTTTGTCAGCAAAACTTGTGATCTCATCAAAGAAAGATGTTGGGTTTGTATTCGACCTATTTTTTTACAAAAACATGTTGATTGGCACTAATTATATTCCTTATCATTTGAAAGTAGTTTCATTTTTTGTTTGTTTTTGTTTTTAACCAAGTAGAAACTGGCGCAGTGTTGGGTGTGTTTTCTTACTTGTCTCTTTTGAAGTGCTGCAGGAAAGCGGTGTTCATTCCCTCTTTCAGGATATTCAATACTAACCATCCACTGATTGTATGAAAACCACATTTTTCTGAAAACTTGAAAAATTCAACAACTTTGGGGTTGGTAGCCAATTCTTCGTGCTGAAGGACTCCAAACTGCAAATTTCAAGGCTCAGTTTTTGCATTCCTTAAAGAAAGTGTCTCAGATTTTATTTTTTATTAATATGAAAAATACAATGTTTTCCCCAGTAAAAAACTCAGAAATGTCTAAACAGTTATCCTAGAAAATTTGGAAAATTCATTTCCTCCAGCAAATACAATTTGACGACAACTTTCCGCCCGAAAGGTCGTGTTGTGAAGCTTAAAACACTCCTGGAACTATTCTGGAAAAAAAAAGTTAGAAAATCACAATGAGGGATTGTCATATCCCTCCGCATTCTCCACATACACACACAAATATGAGCTTTTAGTATCATCTCCCTCATTTTCCTTTCTGTAATATTTATGATTTTTAACTCAATCAGCTAATTATATCTTGGATGCTTGTTTTCCATCCAACGCTTCTTGCCATTATCTATACGTGGTTGCTGTTTTATGTGCCAACAATCAGAGGAAATACATTTCCCCATTATCCCATGATCTATTATTATTCTAGGAAAAACCTTCAGTGTGAAATCAGGGGATGGAGGAAAACCTGATTTCTTTCATTGCCCTCTAGTGGCCTCGCAGCGAGTCTGCAAAGGCATGAGATGCAGGAGCTACGTTTCCTTTGTGTGCAGCGCAAACCAGCAGGTTTCTTGACATCTGAGCATCCTCAAGTTGTTTGGCCACCTTTGTGTAAACCACAGAGCACTGTTTTAGACATCAGACAGGGCAGAATTATCCTACTGGAGTTTGCAAATTATGACAACGGGGGTTTGTGTAGGTTTTGTATTTTGCTACGGAAAAGAGGAAGATGCGCGTTACCTGGATGAACCAAGTGGGTTTTGGGAGGGACACCCATCATTTAAATATATTCACTCTGGAGGAGCAGGCATCATTTTTAGGCATCATTTTCTGCTGGCGTTGCTGCATATAATTGTGAATTCATCACACAGTCCGGCTGAAGGAGGGCTTGGCAAAGGTTTCCTCCCATTTGTTTGTAAATTGTTGTTCCATCTTGGAGGGGAAATCTTCACTGGCATCCGAGCGCTGGGTGTGGGCAGGTCCACTTGCAGAGATGTTGAGGGTTCGTGGGTTTGCATCTTGAACTTGCTGAGAGTCTTCAAGCGCATTGATTCCCACAGGAATGATGAGAGCTCAGCACCTTTCAGAGTCACTCATCTTCACGCTCGATGCTCGACACTGGACAGAGAGCACAGGAATCGATGGGATCTAATCCTCATTTTGCAAATAGGTAGAACATGACTTTCCTCCCCCCCTCAATTTCATTGCAAGATAATGTTTCAACAAATTCATCAGTAAGGTGCTTTGGGCGTAGAGAATTAGATACGTACAAGGCGTACCAAGGGAAGGAAGAAGGGGGAATAATGCTTGTGTTGGGAAAAGATCAAGATATTAAGAATGGCCTTTTGTGAATTAAAAAAATAAACAAACAAACAAAACAAAACTTGAAGCAAATATATTCATTTTGAACGGTAAGATCAGAGAAAATCAGACACTTCTCCGGACTTGTTGTTGCTATTTTTTACTTTGAATTAAAATGCAATGCACTGAATGATGGCTTGTTAGTCTTAAAAATTGAAAGACTTTTTGCCGTAAAGTGCCTGTCTAATATATGTTGATTTTATACAATGTCATATTTCTGCACTATCCTGGAAAAAGCTTTACAGGGCATTTTTGAAATGACAGCACCGTTCTGGCTTGGATAGTTATTTTAGGTCAGGCGTTAATTTAGCATCACGAGAAAATCACAGCTTTCCTTAGAGAGCGGAGCAGGGGCGACTGCAGCACCTGTGCAGAAGAGACGACAGCACATTTCTTTGTACGTCCGTGTTTGCGGATGCGCGTTGAGAGCGTAGGAAAAAAAAAATCTTGCAGCTTTGCACTTACTTCAAAAATGACTCACTCCCTCTGGTGGGAACATTTAATTCTGAACGTGTGATGCTGCTTTCCCTCCTCCTCCTCCTCTTGCATCCACCCCCCCCTCGCCACGTCGCATTCATCTTGCTTCGTGTGACATCTGCTCCGGGTGCTGCAGAGCAGCGCTGTGGTTTCTATGGTAGCTGCCAGTGGACCTGCAAACTGGGTGGGGAGAGGAGGAAGAAAAATCCCAAAGTGACTGGATTTGGGTGCACAACGGCCGTTTGCCCTTGGCTGGCGGGCTGGGACACGTTCGGACAGGGTGTCCCAAGGGTAGGTCGCTCCCATGGCTGGCAACTGCCGGAGCATCCCGAGCCAAGAGCGTTTGCTGTCCCCTCCAGCGTGAAGTGGCTGAGGGACAATAGTCAAGTGGAGGGTGTGAAGAACAGCAGATTGCGGGTTTGGGTGAACTTCACTCCGTGTCTTCTTTTGTCTTGTTTGTGTCTCCAATTCTGCAGCAAATGGTTCTTGGCTTCTGCCTTTCAGCTGGTGAAAATACAGATGCCGGACCTAAGATATTGTAATTAAGTGTCTATTTATAACGGAGTTTGTCATTAGAATTACCATGTCATTTTTTGAGCAAGAGAGGATAATGCTAGTTCACAATCTACACCTGTAGCTTTTTTCTTTTTTTTTTTGTTTATTTTAAGCACAGTTCTTTTTTGATTTGTTCTGACTCTGAATTCATTAAGAGGCCTGAATTAGCATCCTGCCGTATCGTCTGTGGCTTCTTCGCTCCTCTGTCCCCCCCAGGTACAAACACCCAGATTCTGAGCTGCCTCATTTCGGCTACAGTCAGTTGAATAAAATACAGAGCCCACTTCTTCATTGTTTTTAAATTCTTTATGTAATGGAATCAGAAGGTGATTTGTGTCTCTTGGTTGAAAACCCATGAAGATTGGCATTGAGGTTGCGGCGTCGTGGCTCGTGCGCCACCGCTTACCGTGGGGCATCGCTGCTACGAACCGTTGTATTGTACCGTTACAAAGATGGATTTATTTTAGAAAAGTTTGTACATGGGAGACGAAGCCTGCAGGAGTTAGGATTCTCTGATAAAATGAATATTGGTAGATGTGAGAGGGAAGGTTGTCAGAGTTTACTCTCACTCCTGGTTCTGGGATCTGGTACAACGAAGGGCGTGTGTCACGTGCCAGTGTCTGGGGTGTGAGCTCATGGGTAGGACTGGGCTTGGACACATCTTCAGAGAGACAGCTGCTGGCTTGGTGGGGTGAAGTTAGTGTTGGAGGTACTTTTTTATAGCGGAGGAACAAGTCCTTTTCATATCTGTGCTTCTTTATTCCACTTTGAAAAATCTTTTCTTTTTTGTTCCATTCTTTTTAATGCTTGGAATTTCACAAGCTAAGGCCAAATGTTTTGTCTTACGTGAACAACATTTTGCAGTTTCAGGCATGTACTTTGAATGGTTGAATTATCTAGCTGTGGCTGTACCTTCCATCTTTTCCATTTTGTCAGTTATTGTCATTTAATCCTCTGTAATCTTTCCTTGAGTCTTTATCACCGTTCCAGATCTCAGATCCCCCTCAGCCTGTTTTCAGTAACTGTCAATGGCGTGATACCATCTCTAAAACTCAGTTGTAACCTGTTGTGTGTGGCTCTCTGGTGCTATTCTAAAATAACACAAATTAGGCTTTAGTAGAAAAAAAATCACAGAAAATTATGCCAAAACGAGAAGACCCTTTACCAGGCTCCTTAGGATCTATGGTTATCTCCCCATTTGAAAATGTTCCCTGTTGCCTGTTCTTCCCTTTGTCTTGCTTCTGTTCCCGTCTGTTGTCTGGAGCCTCTTCCAGTTGCATGGAAATCCCATCCTAGTCTCCCATCTTTAAGCGCATCTCAATTCTATTTATTATTACTAGTCCTCCTTATAAACTACTTTCTTTTCCTTTTTTCTTTTCTTTTTTTGTGTCTATGATCAGACAGCAGTGAGAGGCTTCATTGCTTTTTAAACCGAATAAGCATCTGACTTGAATCCCTTGTGTTGCCTGTTGGGTAGCTAAATTCCACTCTTGTCCTTCTAAAGGTAGCTGTAAAAAAAGAAGTGAAATCTCTCTAAAAGCTGGTAAAATTTTCGAAGTCCTCCCTCTCACTTACAGACGGCATCCACCACAGACGTCACTTGGTTTCTCTCAAATGGCCAAGTGTTGAATGGCCCAGTATCCCATAACGGTGCTGTTCATTTCTGTAACTTCAACTGCAACGGGTTTCTTCAGGAGCTGAGATCATCCCACATTTTCTAGTACCTGGCCTTGGAATGCTCATAGACCCTGTGGTCCACTTCAGAGAGGTGGAAAGAGAATTCTGCTCATAGGAGAGGGGGAACGGCCGAGCAGTCACTTGGAGGTGGTTAAGATCTTTTCCTAAAATGATGAGGGAAAGAAACTGAATGTGATCGGTGAGGGTGTAGGATGATGGACAAAAATCCAAAGGCCGAGGGGTATGTGCAATTGTGCAGACACCTGATTTTTATTCAGTTTGTAAATTATATACTGTCATAAGTTCCTTGAGCCCAGCATGGTTTCATTTACATGCATGGCACCGTGCTCATGTTCTCAACTTCCATTTGCTTTTTTGGCTGCTTCTTCAAAATACAGAGTTCATACTGCTGCTACTAGAATAATATGTGATAAAAAGTTCTTTCTTATCATTGTTAGAGTCCGTGCTATCTTGGTTGTAGGTGGGGTGTAGTTATATTTACATTTTTGTAGGTTTCTTTTGGGCTGTTTTATTGTCTTGAGATCAGTCGGTTTGTGACTTATGTGTCTACATATCGATCAGTGTTTAAAGATAATATTAAAAATGGGATTAGCACGTAGCAATGATATAGTAAATAGTGTAATTCATCATTCTGCAGAGGCCATCATTAATTTAATTTGTTTAATTAAAATAGCCCATTAAAATGCTGGTGATGGATTTAGTTACTGGCATAAAACCGCTACTGGCTCCCTTTTTGTTAATGGGACATAATATTATACGAGGTCTCGACAACTTCAACATTTTGCTAATTGAGTCAGCAGTTCAATTTGAAATTAGTGTTGCTGGGAAGGGAAAACAAATCAAATATAGAACCCAGTTAGCATTTAAAACTTAAAACAGGGGGTTTCCTTATTTTCTTTTCAGTGAATGTGAGCACGAGGTCAGGTTCTTATGTGAACATTAAAAAATGTCATCACCCGACCTGCTGTATATCTGACAACGCGTCGTGTTGGTACCCATGGAAAGAAGCAAACAAAACCAAATGGAAAGATAATGAGGTAGAGCACTGAGGGGCTGCTAAATCTCACCCTCCAAAAGCTCTGCAATGTTTATTAGTGCTGCTGGTTCGATATAAAAACGCAACCTGTGATAAAATGCCACTTTTTCCCATTTCAACTTGTACGTTTGGAATTTGTCCGTGATAGAGATGTCAAAAATTAAGTATTCTGTATCAGAGCATAAAAGCACAAAATACATCCATGCTGGTAAGCAGGTTTCGTTTCCACCCTGGTTTTGAAACATGCACAGAGTGGAGAAAGTCTAGCTTTACCCCTTGGGTGAAGTTACCGTTGTTGTTAACGTCATCGCCCAGCCTTCCCCCGTGCTTTCCTTCCATGTGGCTGCTCTGGTTCTGCCTTCTCCTGCAACATCCCCTCTTCTGGGCTGAGTTTGTGCTGCCTCAAGCTAAAACCCCCAATCCCTCTTTCCTGTACAGAAATACAGTCAGTATGAGCCATCTTGAAGGACCTGTGCCATTTCCTAAAACTTGAACGCGAGTGTCCAATGGTTTGATGATTCCGCAGCAGATGCTAGGGTGAAGATGTGGGTGTCTAATGCACCTGGTGCATGTGGAGATGCTTCAGGATATCTTGAGTTGTTTGGATGGGGCTGTTCAATCGGTCAAAGGACCTGCAGGAGTCCTGCACGCTTCTGGAGGTCAAGGCAAAGTATTTAGGCAACTGAACCCAATCTCCAGTTTGCTCGCACACACCTCTGCTGTAGGTTTGTCCATGGAGCGAGCTACAATTCACCATTGCTGGGGCTGTCTCCTTGGGCTCTTCACTCTCTGTTACAGGTGCAGGTGAAAGCTGTGCCCGTACTGGTGTGATGACCATGGCTCTGGCCTGGGTCCAAGCGCTGCCCTGTGCCCGTTTTCAGTCATTAGCGTGATCGCTAACATGGTTTTAGCCTTTTCTTGCTAACAATCATCTCCAAAGCATCCCCGTGAGAGACGTGAGGGTGACGAGGCGAAGGCCAGTTCCCAAGGGGCACTTTGAGCGTGGCCAGAGCATTGGGAGCAGAGTCTGGCTGCTTGGCCAGGAGCCCGGCTGCACCGCCTGGCCCGCGGACTGCCTCATGAATAAGGAATGAGGCAGCAGGCTTTATTTTCCAGTATGAATGAAGCTATTACTTCTGTGAATGAGAAGGACTTTTATACCGTTGCCTTTGGTCAGGGTGAAATCAAGGAATGCTCGTCTCCACAGTTGTTTTAAATTGATGCACTTCACTGAGATGGGTTTCATTCGCCTGTTGAGAAAATTGATGGAAATACTGAGCCAGTGGTATAACCTTTCTGGTGGTTGGAGATTTTCAGATGCTCCAAGCGCTGAGGAGGGGTAGGACCTGGGGACGCTTCTGGGTGACACTGTGAAACACCAGTGGTGTATAAGGGGTTAGATCTGGGATCTGTTGGCCAAGTTATTTCCTGTAGGACTGGGGAACTGGAGCCCTAATGGTAATGTGGAAAGCATTAGTTCAGACTTAGTGTTACGTACCACTCTGGTCCCTCATCCAGGACAGATGCAGAGACTTACTGGGATGATCAGGGAATATGGAAGTGTTAAATGAGAAAAGATGTGAGTTGTTATCTAGCAAACAAACTGAGCAAAAAAAAAATAATTTCTTGAAATAGGAAAGGAGTAAATATCAGAGAGAGGGGAAAAAGCTGTTTGAGGTAAAGAATAATGTTAGGACAGATCCAGGTGGGTATAAATTGGCTGTCTTTGGGTTTGGAAATGAGATGTTTTATAATCGTTAGAGCAGCTGGGTTCAGGAACAGCTGCCCAAACAGAACAGGGGAGGTAGGAAATCTGAGGATTTCTGTGACAGTGCTTGCAAAGGTCGTGAAAGGATGTATGTGAGCTTCCAGCGGCAGAAAATGGAATGTGATAACACAGGAGGGGGTCTGTCAGACCCGCAGCCCTATCATGTCATAGTAGCAAAGTAGTGCTATTTTATGAACTCATTTATCCTCAGTTTCTCCCTATTTTAAAGGAGCTGGGACTGCATTAAACCATTATACTGCATCCCATGCCTTGTATTGCTTTCTGTGCCGTAATTATGGTGTAAGAGGGATTCTCTTTGCTAATTATGACTGATGAATCAATTCCTTTTATATATATATATATTTTAAAAATACATACAGGTATATTTATATAAATATTTTTTTTACCCTTTCCATGTGTCAGTTAAGTTCACAAAAGTAGATTTGATAAAAGATGAGGTAGAGAGACCCCTAAAATTTGGAGGAACATCTCATGCCCGTAAATTCATTTAGGTCCCTGGCAACTTGTATGTGAACTTGGGCAATAAAGAAGAAGAATTTAATAAAAATGAGTGTGAAGATATTCTTGCAAATTAAACTTACGGATCACAACCAGGTAAAAAACTGAAATGAGCCTGTTCACAGGGTTTGAATGAATAGAATAAAAGGGCTGTATTCATGGAGAACACTGGCCAAACAGTGGATGCAAAAGGGTTTTTACATCTTTTGAACAGATCCTCATTTCCACATTCAGGGTCTATTTTGCCAAAGACATCAACGCTTGAAATAAACACGAGATATTGGTGATCCATGGTGTCTCCTGCAGCACCAGAGGTTTCCTGCCAGTGACCATATTTAATTGGGATGCTGAAAACACTACTGAATATTGCAGCATCTCCCTGATGTGGAGAAAACTGGATTGCAAATGTGGTTTGCTTTTTTTATTTTATTTTTTTTAAACTACTAGGTTAATTATTGCTTTGATTACAGAGCTAGAATTGCCATCTGTCACAAGCTCTGTGGGATGACCAAGCTTATTTTGGCTTAGTGTTTTCCTACATATAATGTTTATTATTCCCAAAATAATAAAATGTGGGACAGATACTATCATCCTGGGACAACTCCTCGTGTGATGACTTTACTCATCGCACCGTAGTCCGGTGCAATTACATTTTCGTGTGCCGCTCTGTGAGGCTGGGAGCTCCATGATATTCTGTTGTGCGTAGCTTGGAGTTGTGACATGGATAGGGAAAAATAGTGCATCTGATTGACATATCTCATCTGTTTAATTAACATTATTTCCATTTAACGAGTGCCTAGCAGTTAGCCAGTAGCTTGCTGGAAAGTTGAGAGCACTTGGGAAAATAGGATGTTACCGACATCCTCATTTTGTTAAGGATCCTCCTTAGATCTATCACAAGACATCCCTCTTCTCCTTCGCGTTGGGAAGCGGTAAGATCAGCTCTCCTGTGCCGGCTGCTGCGGTATTACACAGAAAAAACTAAATGCAGCCAGTTTTGTTCGAGGCTTTGCAGAGAAAAGCGACTATTGAACTATCATCCTAAAGGGAAAATCCATCCAGGTGAGAAAACACAAATCTGGGGAAATAGCACTGAATAAAGAGGCAGCAGTGTTAGCCCCTTGTTCGAGTCTTAATTGAGCTTGGGCTCTAATTCTGGGAACATACATCGGCCGTCGTCAGCCTTGCTATGAGGGCTGCAGCTAGCTGGGAAAGTTTTAAGCTCCTTGCCGTGTAAAGTTTGGGAAAAATCTCCCATTCTGGGCCAGAATTAAATTAAAGAATCATTTTACACATTGGCAAGTTAATATAGTGACACCACCAAAGCCTCTTGCAGGTATTTTTCCCCCAAAACATAAGTAGAGGAGAACTGTAGGATGTGTCACTCTTACCTATTAGCTGCTAAAAAAGATACCTCGGTGTCTTCGCATGCCATCCCACCCTGTCACTTACTCCTTGCTTCTTCAGGCTTTGCCTTGCATTTTTTGATCTAGAAAACAAAAAACAAAGAAAAAAAAAAAGAATTTTTGAACCCAAAATGTCTGCGTGGAACAACTTCAGAGTTATCGGATTTTTTTCAAATGTTTCATATTAGGCTAATCAAACATAAAGGAGGGGGTCAGGGTGTTACCTCCTTTTTCAGTTTCTTGAAATGATCCTGATGGAAATCCACAAGAATATTTCTAATCCTATAAAAAGGAGGAAAATAAAAGAGGGAAAATTAATTGCCAGCAGCCTGGCTTTCGTGATGAGCTGTTCTGACAAAATGTGATGTCTGTCTGTAAGCAATGAATAAAGTGCATGGGATTTCAAACTCCGGGAGATGAGAACGGAAAATCTGTAGCAGGTCTCTTGTCACCGCCTCTGCTGACCGACCAGAAAAAAAAAAAAAATCCTTTGGTGTTTTGTTTGGGGTTTTTTTGGGTTTTTTTCCACTATTTTGCTGTGGAACACTGTGCAAACAAGCTTCAAAACCTGAGTTACCGAACTTTTCAATTAAATTCCCATCAAAGGCGGAAATAGAAAAATCAAGATGGTTCATCTAGCATTTCTAAAGTTCCTCAAATACTGCCTGAAAAAGAACAAACTGGAAGTGTTTCCCCCCCCCGCATTGTTTTGTTAGTGATTTAAAAAAATCTGATATTTTAGGATCTCACCTCTGAAACTTGAAAAAAACTTAGAAGCTTGTTTTCCTCCCGTTCGTGCATTAAATGTGACTTCTTAGGAACCTCTTGGTTATGACTCTGGGTGTGTATTTATGGCAGATGTTTTACCAGTACAATACCAATAAAAGCAAATCCTTTCTTGGGCAAAAAGCCCTCGAGCACGTGGGTCTGTGGAGGACACCCTCCAGCCATGCCCCAGGCAAGTCCCCGCGCAGGGCTGAGCTCTTGTCGTGGCTGAGCCTCGGAGGATACACCAGGATACTCCAGGAGATTTGCAATTTCAGACGAGGTGGCAGGATGAGGTCCTGGAGCATTGTAAACGCTTTTGCTGAACCGTCCTTGTGGATGGGAAAGCAGCGGCGGATGGTGAGCCCAGCTGCTGCGTCAGCATCATTTTAATTAAATATATATCGCTTTATTTAGCTCTGCGGATAGCATCGCTCAGATTATTTCTTTAAATGAAGGACTGGAATGCAAATGGAGTGCATTAAAGTGTAGAGAGCAAAGGATGGTGTTATAGGAGGAGAAAACGTCTAAACGAAACGCAGAGAAAAGAATCGAGTCGCGGTGATATTCCTGCTTATGGCAAACTTGGTTGAAATGTTCGTTCGCCCCATTATCTTCACTTCTCATGTGCACACAAATCGCGTTCCCGGCTTCTTCGGAGCCTGCAGACTGTTAGCACAGTCACCGGGGTGTTTGGGCAGCGTGATTAAACCAGTATTAGTATGCAGCAAGGTGCTCCTCGCCCTGCTCAATCACTTTGGAAAGTGGGCTGCCGAGGAGCTGGCCCTCTCTTTGTTATGACAGCGTCGCTCCTCGCGCCTCTGATGCAAGACTAATCAGGCTTAAAAGTACAGAGTTCAATTAGGTAGCTGGGAAATGAAGGCAAGGATAAGAGACTGAGCTGGGCTGATGGAAAAGAGTGGGAAAGGCGGAGAGAGAGGGAACGTAGATGGGGAGAAGCCCCAGGGAGTTGGGCTACACGAATGGGGCACGAGAGGCTGGAGCAGGAGGGGAACTGAAGCTTATTCTGAGTCTGGCATGATAAAGATGGTTGAAGTGTCAGCATTAAAAAGAAAAAAAAAAAGAAAAAAAAACCACCCAATTTTTGCAAAGCAAGATGATCCAGTGAAAAAGAAGAGAGGAATAAGGAGGACATAATACATGAAGGAAGAAGAGAGATAAATGGCTGGAAAATTAGAATATTTCTGTTGGAAGGAAAGAACATTCAAGTCATCTCTTTTTTTTTTTTTTCCCCTACAGACTTTTAGTTCAAGAACGCCTCTAACCAAACAGAACACTGTATTCCTGGTCCTATATGGTATTTTTTAACACTTGCCAAATGGTGTCTGCTAGCTTGTAACAGATGTAAAAGATTATTTCCCAAAATCTGCAAGAATTGTCACTTTACACTTGCAAAGTGAAGACGTCTTGACTGGAAATAGAGGAAGAATGAATTATGCATGGCAAGGGCTGCATGCCTATTTTTAATGGTGCATGGGCATAGGCTGAAATATTATTTGTTTCCTTGGCTTCCGTTTAAGAGGGGTGTGGGTAAGGAAAGAATGAGAAGGTGAATGGGGAAATCTGCCTTAAAAAGAGTTCCTGAGATTTCCTGATTGTGGAGCAATGCTGCTCGGTGAGGAACTGAAATTAGTACGTATGAAATGTTAGTAACGTCGTGGTACCTTTGTCACCACCACTAATAAAATGACATTACAGCTGCAGGGCAAGGCAGCCTTAACAGTAGGCTTCCTAAATTCAGGCTAGTTAAATGATTTATTTATTAATTAGCCATGCAGAAGCAAACCAGGAGCAATCTGGATCAGAGGTACTCACGTTTCTTCCCATTGTTTTGAAACAATTTGGAACATCGGGTGGAAGGAGTGATGACTTTCCCACTGTGCTGGTCTGTCGCGGGTGATGGATGGCGCTCCCCCATCAAAGAGCTCACGCATCCCTTGTTATATCCAGTTGTAAAGGATGGGGAGAGCGAACAGCTTGCACATCAGAAAGTTTGTATTGGAGGGGAGGTTAATGAGATGAAGACGTACTTGCTGGAGTTATTTGGAACCTTAGAGGAGTCTGAAAGATTTCCAACCAGAGGACGTGTTCAGGTTGTAGCTTCAAATATCATCATACATATTAGCAGGAATGATTAGAGAGGTAAAGTTGCAATTTGTTTTTCATTCTAAATTGGATTTTGACTCTCTCAGTTACATAAAACCGATTTCTTTCCAACATTTCTATTATATTTTGTAGAGTACATAGGGCAGGTCAGAAAGCAAATTCTCTTTCTTAGAAAATATCAAGATTAGCAAGGTTTGTATGCCTGCTTTTGTTTGACATTAAATTCATAAGTTATTTTTGTGTGTGAAAGAACAGGGATATCCTGAGCGAGGGAGGCTTTGTGCGTGCTCCCCAGTTTGTGATGGCTGTGAGACTGCTCCCCAGGGAGCCCCATCCCTGGAGGGGTTCAAGGCCAGGCTGGATGAGTCTTTGAGCAACCTGGGCTGGTGGAGGGTGTCCCTGCCCATGGCAGGGGGGTTGGAACTTGATGATCTTTAAGGTCCCTTCCAACCCAAACCATTCTATGATTCTATGATTCTATGATGGGGACCATCCCTGCGCTCATTCCATGGTGATCCAGGTGAGGTGGGATCTCCTGCCACATTGCACTGGTACTGCGTTACCTCCTGGTGGGAGGTGATCCCTACCTTGAGAAACGAGGTGGCAAACAGAAAATATTTCACTTCTATGAACATAGATGCATTAGTGGAGAGCTGTAGAAGAGAAGATAGTTGACTGAGATGATGTAAAGAGCAGGAAGCAAAGCTTGGTGAGAGATTTCTTCCCAGCATCGAGTGAGGAATGTCACCTTGATGGGTGCAATCGGTGTGTCCCTTGGGTAACTCTTCCACCATTTAGGAGACCACAATGACCTCTCAGCATCTTCTGGTTGTCGGCTCAGCCGTTGCAAATATCCTGCTAGACACTGATTTTTCTATGAGGTGGTATTGTGTTGATACTTTGCTATTTAATAAATAATAACTTTGTTACAATTATATAATGGAGATGGGTGTATTTGGGAAAAATTTTAGTTAGAGAAGTAAATGGGCCATCAAGCAGGCAGTCCTCATGCTCCTTGGGAACACTGCTGTGGAGCTGGCATTGCACACAGGATCTGTTTGCCTTCTACTTCTCTAAGAAATAAGTCATTACGCAGTAATGCTCCTTACTGGCACTGCCTCTTCCTTTCAGAGGGGATGGGAAATGTGTTCAGCCTCCAGTAGATTGGTTTGGCAGGTGCCTACCGACTTCGGCAGCTGTAAGACCCAGATGCCCAGCTCCGACTAATTTATCCATGGCATCTGGGAGTCAGTTCTTATCTGACCTGGCTTGGCCAGCTTGCTTCTTGAAGAACATGGTGTGAAGAGTTACAGTTAGTACGTTGCTTTCTTCTCAGTTGTTTTTTGAACATGATTTATTCTTTGCGGTCTTGAACCAACGGGTAGAGAATGCAACACTCTAGTCAAAGACTAACAGCAAAAACTGTATGCAGTGAATGAAACACCCAGCTATACTGAATATTTACATCAATATGCAATGCCTCCAACAAGTTTCCAGATAGCTATATGGTTTCTTTAAGAATTGCATCCTATCATATTGCGATATCACACTCAAGTGCATAAAATCACTGAGAGTTGTAAGGAAGCCACGTTCCAGGTTAAAATTGCATTAATGTTTTGGCATGCCCGACAGCTTTTTGACTGCAAGGTGAAATCAAGATTCCTTTAAATTCTGGGAATGTGGCTCCTGACACGTTTGCAATCATGACTTTATGCCCGTTGACTCCAAGGGAAGCAATTCATCCCTTTTTGGGTTGTAGACTGGGGGATCTGGTGTTTGTCTTTTAACGAACGTCTCTTGGTTCCCTGGGGAAAACTCTTTCCTATATCATGGTAGGGTAATGCTGGTTTTTGTGTGTGGTTTATATTCTCATGGAGTTACATCTCGTGCACTGCACATGAAAATGACAGTGACCCCATGCAGACCGATCATTAGAATCACAGAATCATTCAGGTTGGAAAAGACCTCAAGGATCATCAAGTCCAACCGTCAACCCAGCACCACCCAACCCACTAACCCATGTCCTCAAGCACCACATCGACATGTTTCTTGAACAAGCGGGTAGAAATAATCACAGTTCTGGTGCTTTCCAGCCATCCACTTTGTTTTATGCCAGCTGAGAATGTGACCCATATCCCTTCAAACCTGCTGTGGTAACAAACTCAGAGCCCAATCCTGCTTCCAGCAAACTCAGGAGACGTTCTGCAAATGGCTTAATGGTGCTGGAGAAGGCTCCAGATCTTATAGCTTTCTTTATGTGCTGCTTGCAGTTTTAAGGTTTGGGAATATGTTAACTTCGCTCTGATGAAAAGGGGAAAAGGCAGCAGCTCTGTTCTTCATCTGTGGAAATACATTTGTTGGGTAGGCTGTGTTCTTTTAATGCTTTCCTCAAAATGCCATTTAGTAACAGTAAAGTGCTCCCTAAAAATACTAAAATATTTTTAGTTGTCGAGTACAAATCAGATTGAGCCGCACATTTCCCTCGTGAGTAAAAGTGATGAGTTTGTGTTCATTAACTCGGGGCCATCTGGTGCAGACATGCTGCAGTCTGTGAATCAAACATGCATCAAACTCCAGGGATCCGAATAACCGCCAGACCCAGTGTTTGGGGGGCTTGGAGGTGGAGGGAGGAGGAAGAAGGTAGTCAACTGTACATTTCGCACTTTTTAAAAATTAACTAATTAAAAATTAAAATTCAGAGTTTAATGTTACACTATTGTAAAACTGTGTTCCAAGCTCATCAGTGACCACTGGAGTAACCTTCAAGGTGCTCTCCTGCCGTTGAAGTGATTGTACCCATCATCCCGACTGTTTTGGGTATAAAATACGTTTCTCTGAATTTTTAAATAATGCATCTTGAGGGTGCAGCTACGCAGATGCATGTAGGAAATACGTCTAAACAGCCTTTCTCAGTTTTTCCGGCTTTGCACTGATGCAAGTCAGTGGCGTGTTCGCTTACGTCGACGTAACTGGATGAGATTTTGTTGTGTTTCATAGAAAACTTTGAAAAAAGAAGGAGTTGTAATTAGAAGCCCTGATTCCATCTGAAATCCACTCTGATTACCAACCTGGCAGCCTTTATACATTTTTTACCCAAATGACTTCAGACTTTCTCCTTCCTGCTTCTCCTGTACATGGGTTTTTTTGGGCTCCGTCTTCATCTGCTCCAAGCTGACGTCTGTTGCAGTGATAGTTGGGTGGTCCCACAAGGTGGGGAAGAACCAGTTTTAAGCCTTCACGTGTTTTGAAATGACCCAAAGTCACCAGGCTCCAACTGCAGACCTGTATAATCTTGTGAGTTCATCAGCACATGACTCCAGCTCCTTCCATCTGCATTGCATCATGTTTTAATCATTTTTTCATTTATTAGCCTTCATATAAGCTTGACAATGACGTAGAATCTTCTGGAGAGACTTGGTGTGGCTTGGTTTCCCTTTTCCTCCTTTCTACCAGGACCTGGAAAGTCTGGAGGGTTGAATTTCTTCCCCATAAATGATGGGTAAGAGGTAGGCATGGGCCAGGCAGGTGTGACTGAGCTGAACACAACCGGTGTGAATGGTTTTACTGGGGGAGGATGATGACAGACCAGTGGTCATACATGCATGGGCAAAGCTCGGAGAGTGAAGCAGTAACAGAAAAAGCTGTTATTAAACAGTAATAAGAAGGCTCTTGACTAAGACAAAGGGAAGGATTGAATTCAGGGTACTTCGGCACTTCTATAGTGTGTTTTTTTTAAAAAAAAGGATCATGCCCATTCTCTCACCCTGAGGCCAAGTTGTCACATTTACACTATTTTTATATAAGGTTATCTTGTTTTAAACAGGCCGTCTGTGTCACTGGAAACATCTGCTCATTCCTAACTTCAGTAAGTTTTTCTTTTCCTGACATCAGGAGGGGTAAAATCTCCAAGAGAGAGCTGAAATTATTGGGAGCTTGCTGAAAGAGCCATAAAAGAGACAGTGCCACAGCCGTTGTCCGTATCGTTTGAGTTGTTTCAGTGGCACCTGGCAGGGTTTTGCCCAGGACAGCAGTCACTCTCCTGAGCATCTCCAGGGTGCCTGACATCTGTGTTTGGGCAACTGAATGGAACCCCTTGAAATCAGAGACTTCAGAGCAATTCTGCTGAGCAAAGAGAGATGTTTACTTTAGGAGGAACTGAATTGCTCTCTGGACTCCACTGGGCTCAATTAAGTTGCCCACACAGATATGTCAAGTGCCGTTAAAGATGATCTGGTTTATCTGAGATGTCCGCATGAAGCCAGCAGAGATGACTCAGTACCCGCAGGAGGTCTGAGCCGTGGGAATGGCAGTCGGGGGCTGGACATTCCTTCTCAGATAATACTTATGGATGCTTATGTTTGGGCAAACATACCCTTCAGTAAGTCTTTATTGTCTTTAGAAATGAAGAGCTTAGAAACCTTCTTGTCAATGCCCAAATCGAAGTTTCTGGAGGAGAATCCCATTTCATCTATTTGGTTAGATGTCCTGGGGTGTGAGCTGTACTCTCGGTGTCTGTGATGGATCCGCTGGCTCGTAGTCTAAAAGTTGTGTCCATCCTTGCAAAAGATAGTGTCTCCTGTGTCTCCTCACCAAGCCGGGGGCTGTCCCTGCATGGGGACTGGAGGCCAGTTTCTCCTGTGGGTTGGGTTGTGATAGTGCTTGTGCGCTAGTACTGCATCTGTCCGTAAATTGAGAAATGACACAGCTGAAAACCAGGTTGAAATCCATATAGGAGACAGGAGAAGATTCAGGTCCATACTCTGTAACTGACTTAATACCAAAAAAAGAAGAATCTATTATTAATATATGAAGGGAATGAGAGCAGGAGTAAGTAATCACTTCTGAGCAAAGACCATGTTTCCATGACAATCCTTCTGTCACCAGATAATCCATATAGCATAAGCTTGGCTGTCCTGCTGGGATGTATTTGGGCATATTTGGAAAGAAAAATTCTGAAACTCAAACAGAATGATACCTTTGAAAAAGTTAGGTTTTTTTTTTTTAAAGATTCCCACTCTTTTCATCACCCTCTTAAATGACTCGTTATACTAATGGGACCCAGTCAAAGGAGATAACAGCGCTGCACAGCCCCCTTGTTTCCTTTCTCTCTTCTCTTTGAGTCTTCTCATCAAAATGACCGTCCCTGCTCTGTCTCTTAATTTCCTGCCTGGATTCAGTCACTTTGCTCTCCCATTAAGGGCAGTTTTGTGAATGACATCTTTGAAAGCTCATCATTGCTTTCATTTGCCTGCGAGGGAAATGACTGCTTACTCATCCCCTTTGGGAAATCAAGTTTACCTTCCAAGGAAGGCTCTTTTTTCTGTACTTTGTACTGGAGTCTTTGCAAAATTCTCAGTAAGCTTGTCGGCTCTTCCTTTGTGCCACCTCTAGGAACAGAAATGCACGTTCACGCTCATTTACGCAACCAAGCGGGTGACTTTCAGGCTCCAATAGCTCATTTTTCAAGTAACTTTTTTCCATAGGACAAGGTGATTCTTTGTCGCCTTCTATTAAAGGATATTTCAAAGTTGCACCAATTTCTTTCTCTATAGGATTGCTTTCCCCCCTCTGTTCTCATGATGTTCGAGTCTTTGGATTTTGGATGCTAATGAAATTCTAGATTCTGATTCTGTTTCTATTGCCTGACTGTTACTTCAGCTCCTTTTATACTCACTTGATGGCTTCTTTGTACGGAGAGTGCAGCAAGTTCACAGCAAGTTCACAGCAAGCCTTAGCAAAGGTGAAAATCCAGCACGTCGTTTTTGTTGGAAGAGAACAAAAGGTTCATTACAGCTCTTGACTTTGGGAGATTCCTGTAGCTCCCCAAGCCTTTGACATGAGCAGCAGAGCACACCAAAGCCTGGTCTAGCACAGCTCCAGGTCCAAGCACATCGTGGTTCATCCACCAGAACCACTAGTTTTTGCATCTGAATCGTAGAATCATAGAATCCCAGAATGGTTTGGGTTGGATGGGACCTTAAAGATCATCCAGTTCCACCCCCTGCCGTGGGCAGGGACACCTCCCACTAGCCCAGGTTGCCCAAAGCTCAGAGCCATCTGCTCTCCAAACTTCCCGTTACTGTGACCCGCCAGGCAGGTACTGGCTGTTTCATGGGAATTACGTGGTTCGGTGTGATTCTCAGTCAGCCAGCAGTACTCAGCAAAGCAATTTGCAATTTGTTCTTCGTTAGGCTTACGGAGAGAGGCTCACTTGTGCTTTCTGAGGGAGACTTTATAACTCCTAATCTCTAGGAGCAGAGACGTCGAGGGAGCAATAGCGGATAACTCAAGTTTATTTCCACAGATCCGCACTTGCCTTTTTTTCAGTTCCTATTTCCTTTCAGAAATTGCATCTTGTGTCCGAGAATAAAAAGAAGGAATTTTATTCAGTGCTAGTGGCCTTACTATTACTTTTATTCTGTCCTTTCCTCTTTTCTTTTCCTGGCTTTCTTGTCTAGCTGTGTGCATGCCTTTCAGAGTAGGAGGCAGCCTTTTCTCCAGCCCTTCGATGATTTAATAGACTCAGTCCCAATAAACTCAGCAAAGTTCAGGCTCCTCAGTCACTTTGGGGATTTCAAAGACGTTACTCTGAAAGCTAACAGGGACAATGACTGTCACATACTATGCCAACGTGCTGCGTCTAGAGCGATGCCAACGTACTGTGTCACGAAGCCATGGCACGATATTAAGTGACAGGGTAGAGCCAGCCTGTCTCCCTTTATACATACGACTGCGGTACAGCTGTGCGCTCGCACTGGGCTGTGTGGGAACAGTATTAATTTAAATGCTTTAATTCCATCTGGAGCTTCTTGGCTCTGTTCTGTGACTCTAGAAGAGCTCTTTTTTTGAGGCAGTGTATCTGAAGAATTCCGTTTGATACGGGTAAATCATCCACTGCTATGTGTTGGTCAGAAAAGAAGGATGAAGAAGTGCTAATTAATCAGATCTCTTCCTAATTGGCTACGGCAGAGAGATTTCTAAGCATGCCAAGTGCGTAAAGTGGCCGAATAGCTGGCTTTGCCTAAGCGTGCTTGAGACTGAAACTGTTGTACTGGATTTGTTTGGATTTGCTTTGGGGAGGCGGCAGCAGAATGTCAGGTACATTCACGTTGGCTCCTGTGCATCCTGTCCTGGACTGTTATCGCTTTGCCTCCCGTCCGCTTTGCCCAGGAGTTTGACTGCAGCGTTTTTACCCTTGAGTTTAGAATTGCTCTGATGAGGCTCCCGTGAACCAAATGCCATTTGACTGGCACCTCTGGAGCAAGCGATGTTTCAGCGGGTGAGCAGAATTAAATCGTTGATCATGTGTCATTAAAGAAAAGAAGGAGGGATTTACAGGCTTAGCCCTTAGTTTTCTTCATTTCAGTTCACAGAGCCTTTTAAACAGCCCGTTTGGACTGTATCTAGAGTGCAGCTTTCCAGCATTTCCAAGCAGTAAAATGTGCTCTTGACCATTTCCGTTAGCTGTTCTGCTCTCAGTGCTTTTGGATCCCCTCACTGGTCTGGGTCTGCTCTCTTGGTGGAGAACAGCCCAAACCAAACCTGCTGGGTGGCCTCAGTTGTCCGCTGCACGTACGCTGGGTGAAGAAATCGGGGTGCTGTGATGGTATGTCAGTTAGAAAAACCTCTGACCCTTTGGCCCTCTGAGCTGCTGCATTTTAGAAATCACCCCAGGAGACGCTTTGAATTATCCCCAGATATCTGAAAGGAGCATTTGCTATCCCGTTTGCTGGATGTGAGCAACCCTTTTGCACAGCCACCAGCCCATCTGTGTCAAACTGATCCTGGAGGGGTGCTGGAGAGGGCAGAGGTCTGTCCCAGCCCAGCACTGCGCCCAGCAGAAGCCACTCCACCGACCCTTTCAGCTTCCAGCGATACATCATCTTCCTCCCCAGCATCACAGATAAAAGGTACAAGCTCTTCTCCTGCACCAGCAGCAGTATGAAAGGCAAGAAAAGTAAAGTATTCTGGTATAAGAATAGCTGCAATCAGGTTACAATGAGATTATATCGAGTGTGTTGTGAACGTTCTAATAATTAATTGTTTCTTAAACGATGCAGCCTATTTGTTTGATCTCTCTTCTGCATTTCTAAAGCGGCGTATCGTTTATTTTTCTTCATTCTTTTTTTTTTTTCCTTGTGAACCATATTTCTAGACTTCATGCTTGATTTAGTAACCATAGCAATGAAATAAATGCATTGTCTTCATTTACAATGGTGTCTAAATAGGTGCTCATCTCCGTGAACGTCCTTTAACGAGGGATAGGTCCCTGGCACCATAATGGGAAGGCGATGGGCTGCGTTCTTGAAATAATTTTCACTTTGATTTTGTGACGTGAAGTCCAAAAGTCTCTGAAAATGCATTTGTGTCTACTTTATTTCTCAAGAGTACACACAGAAACCATAATCAGAATTTCCCAGGGGTGTTTTTTGTGTGGTTGGAGAACATGGTTAGCGTTCTATCTTTCCAGATACAAAGAGATGCATTAATACCTTTTATTTTCTTACACTGCCCTCACATCATTAATAACCCAGAAGTTTCTATAGACCCCCCCCCCAAAAAAAAAAGCAAGCAGCATACTGACTTTTTCTCTAAGAAAGAGTACATGCTCTTGTGCTTGGGCACTGCTTACAGGAATAGATGTAAACTCTGTTCGTGTCCTGAGGTTAAAAATAAAAGCTGCAAAAGCATAAAAAAAAGAAAAAAAAACCCCGCCTCTCCTTTTGCGTTCTTAACAGATTGCTTTTCCAACTTGGCGGCAGATACGTGACTCTCTTTAGCTTATTCACCTTTTATATATTAATTCTGTTTATCATCGATTTACACAAACATAATTCAGTGATTTTCTAGAAAACAGGCAAAGATTGGTGCTACAGTCATGGTATAGCTTCACAGCACTTGTAGGAGTTGATCATCACGTTTGAGCAGCAGTTTGCAACTATTTTATTTCGTTAGGATCATATGGCACAATGGGGGAATGCTGTGGAAGATTTCCACTGAAAATATCGCATTTCCTCTGGGCGTTGCATTCTTTCCATACCTCTGCCCCAACCGAGAAATGCCGAACTGGCGTTAGCACCGCATCCTCCTCGGATAAACGCAAACTGCGTGTTGCTGCGCGCACCGTGAGCATCTCTTGGATGGAGTAGTGTTACAGTGACTGAGATTGAAATTTAAATCTTTCAGCTCCAGGCATATTTTTTCAAAGAAAAGGCTTATTCTGCTTTTTGCATGTGGAGCCTTGATTGCCAGGAAAAAGAGACTGGAAAGGATTTGAACCACCAGCAAATCAGAGACCTAAGTTTTTCCCTGAAAATTTTGCACAGAAATATTTCTTGACCAAAAATGTGGGTTTCACCAAGGGAATTTTTCTCATGAGGATGAATTTTGTATTTTTGGTTAGTGAAGGATGTAAAAAAATCCATTTTAGGCTGTTGATTGTGTATATATATGTTGACATATGTATGTGTGTATGTGCTATATAAACAGCCGTTATCTGGATTTTTGCTTTTTCATAAAAGTTAAAAAAAAGGGGCAGTGGAGTAAGAACAGATGAAAATGCAAGGCTCCTATTTTATTTGCTTTGGGTTTTTTTGTGATTTGTTTTTTTAGCTCTACTTTTAACTGTAAATCTTAGCTTCTGGCCATTGCCTGTATAAATGCCCAGTTGCAAAAGCCAGCTGCTGACTCTGGACTTTTAAACTCTGTATATCTCTAATAGGTTAAATCAAGAAAAAAAATCTCTTGGAAGCGCATAGCATGGCTAGCAGCAGGATAGGTAATTTATCCCTTCCCCGGGGTTTTGCAGGGAGTTGGAAAATTGAAATTGAATCTTAGCCCCATGTCCTGCTAATGTCACTTCTCTATCACCTGCCCGTATGTTACTTGAACAGTTCTCACCTGTGTCACTGCTGGGATTTGAGCCTTTACTGCGTGAAATAAAGCTCTGCCCTCGCTGGGGGCTGCAGCAGGGGTGGACTTGCTGCATTTCGGGCACAGAACTGGGACTTACAACACATGGGGTTGCGCTGGGTCTCTTCAAAGGAGGTCGGTGTGTGTTACCTTTGACTTCAGCGGGAAAATCCTTTTATCTTATGAAAACCTTCTGAAATACTATTTCTTTTTACTTCTTGCAGTACTGGTGTGGATGACAGTGCAGGTGGTTCCTGCAAAAGGATAATGAGTTCGGGGGCGGTAATTTTTAGGGGGATGTGTTAAAGGCAGAGGTTGTTCCTCAAGGTTGTGGTGAAATGGGAGTGAAGCCTAGTGGTGGACAGACCCCTGAACCCTAACTAATAACAACAGAAATAATAAATCCCGGTGATGCTCAGTCCTTTCTTCTGTGTATATCTCAAAGCAGTAGTGAATAGAGAGGTTAAGGAGAACAAGGTGTTCATCCTGTCTCACCAGAAAATTCATGGGCTCCTTTCCCACACAAAATAGTTATCTTAATCCTTTTTATGTATTCCTTTCCCCTGCCTTCCTTCTTCATCCCCTTACTCGCTTCTTTGCCCCTTTGGAAACAACTTCACCAACTCCAAATGTCACAGGGTGTCATCTGGTCGTGGTGGTTGTACTCTTCAAAGCCCAGGAGCTGTGCTTTGGTTTGGTTTTTTTTTCATAACTAGGAAAAAAAAATTCCAATGCTATGTGCTTTCAGCCTCTTTTTAGTTTGGAATGCGTACATCTTAATAAAACAGAAAAAGAAAGGAATGTCACCTTCCATTTATGCTAAGGACACTATGAAACAGGGCTTCAAATAGCTGCTCTGCTCTGAAGTGCGTTCCTGTCCCGTGGTGCTCCCTTGCTCAAAGCGTTGGAGAGTTGGGAAGGAAGAAACCGAATGGATGTGTTTTCTGGGTTAGAGGTTTCCCGATTTCTGACAAACTGTTCTAATTGAGATTTTTTTAAGACAGTTTTGAAACCCTGCAAGTCCCAGGAAGGTGAGCAAATACTCTTCTTGTAAAGCGTTTTCTTTCTCATCTAATAGGACACTCAAATAAGACCTAACATAGACAGATGTTCATGACAAACCCAGTGTTTTCTGAGCACGGTATTCAGATTCCCCATATTGTTGTATCAATGGGCCAATAAAAAAATACAATGACTGTAGAATTAGAAGGGATATTACATGTCTTCAAAGTTCAGTCTCATGCTGTTGCAGACAATATCATATCATCTGGTCCTTTTCTGGTAAATGTTCAGAATTTATTTAGTACTGCATCCTTTCCCCAATTTCTTTTCCATATGTGAATCTCGTGATGGGCAGTCTATACTCTTAGGTTTTCTAAGAGCAGAGGAAATCAGATCATTGCTTCCAAAGTAGCTGATTATGGAAATACGTGGTGGAGAGAAATTTACTCTTCAATCATTCATTGCTTCTGAAATGTAGGACTGCTAGAGTGAGGATGGGAATGGGGAAGAAATGTTGTTCATATGGGCTTTGAAGCCCAAACATCTCAGGGCTCCCCTGCCAGGGGAGGTTTAGGTTGGATATTAGGAGGAATTTCCTCCCTGAAAGGGTTGTCAAGCATGGGAACAGGCTGCCTGGGGATGTGGTGGAGTCACCGTCCCTGGAGGTATTTAAAAGACATGTGGATGTGGTGCTGAGGGACAGGGTTTAGTGGTGGACTGGGCAGTGTTGGGCTTGTGGTTGGACTCGATGATCTTAAAGGTCTTTTCCAAGCTAAATGATTCTGTGATTCTATGGAAGTATTTCTGGGTGGCTCGGGAGAATGCTGAACCAGGAATGACTGACCCTATTTACCATAACAGGTGGAGATATTCAGATTTCTCCAGCTGCTACAGGAAGGTATCAGTATGAATGTGCTACTAGAGAGGACCTGAGCTAACAGAACAGAGTGAAACAGGCACCATTTCTTTGGTATACATTTCTTTCACATCTTCTTCTGTCCAGGGTCCTTCAAAGTCCTTGGCCTGAGTGGCTTTTGTCACTTCAAACTTCCTTTGGTCTGTGTTCCTACTCAGACTACCTCTGATTTCGTTTTGGTGCAATACCCTGGTGTTTTATCCTGTCCAGATTTATAAAATCTCGTTATGCATAAGATTTGAAATGTTTCCCTTCCTAGCTGGCATGCTAGGAAAGAACATGTATGGTGAGGTGCAGCTTCTAAATTTCGGTGTCTGCAGGTAGGGGCTACCTGTGCACTAGTCAGTGGTGTCCATGGGATCCAGAGAGCCATGCAGGTGACCAGATGTCTGCTCAGGGAGAAAATTCCTCCTAGATCTCGTGATCAGATGCCCAATACCTATAGAAGTTTAGACACCTGACACACTTATAGACCCATATATATAGACACCTATCTATAGGTATCTCAACCTCAAACTCAGTTTTTCCCTTAGGACCAGATGATCTGTCCCAGATTAAATGATCTAGTGTCACTGGAGATGTTCTGGCACATTCATCCTGGTGCGAAGCGGTCTGTCCAGGTAGGTGCAGGTCAACGGCAGGCTGGATCTCACCTGCCAGCCCTGTGTAGATGGTTGGGATGCTCTAGGGCATGTCAAACGGTGTTGGATGTCAATGTGTGGCAGCTGGATTCAGTCCATGTAGACACCTAAATGTAAGTGTCTGAGCCTGATGCTGGATGTCACTCCTCGTTTTCTGGAAAGATGTTCTCTGATCAGTCACGCGAGGGTATAGGGGAATTCAGTCTACGAACACTATGGCAGTGCAGTAGATGACAACGTTCCCAGCACTCCCTGGTTTCCTCGGGATGTTTAAGGAATTCATTCAGAGGCAGTTTCTTTTCATTAACATAATTTGATCCTAATCATCTTTTGTACACATAACATTAAGTTTTTTTCTTGCCTCATTAACTGTTGCTTTAAAATTTAGATGATCAAATATTGATGAAGTGCCAAGCTCTGGGACAGATCATATCCTCATTCACCAAATTCAACAGTGTTTGGGGTTTTTTTAATCTTATAAATTTTCATCAGTTTCCCTATATGCACAGATCAATGACTTTGCCTTTTGCCAGAGGAAAAATTGTAATAGCTGAAATGTCCCAAATTACCCCACAGAACTGTTCCAGAAGGGATGTCTCTTCTAGATACTGTGTCTGCTCTATGTCCTGTGCTGATGTCTTGGATGTTGTAGGTGCATCTGAAATAGCATTAGGTGACTGGTTTCAGGCAACAGAATTGTACCGTGGACAGACTCTCTGCCTGCCAGTGGGAGCTTTTCCTCTGGGGCATCTGGGAACAAAATATTATTTAGGCTCTATGTCCATGGTTCCAGTCATGGTCCATGGAGGTGTTACCTGTAACTCTTACTCTTGGTCTGTTTAAGGTCTAATGAAAGAAGATGGTCAGCAGAGAAGGATGTTATATTTAAAACTCTGCCAAATGGCTGCTCTCTGTGTTATCTGGCCTTTAACTGAGCACATACATACGTTGGTTAGTATATTTTATTGAGAACTCGTGTATCGCAGCTGCTCGGGGCTGCAAGCACAAGGCATCTCTCGGTCGTTCTGGGAATCCTTTTCTTGCTGGCTTGACGTGGCATGGGAGTTGTCAGGGCTTAAAAAAACTCAGTTTTGGGTGAGATCTTTGCATAGGAAATATATTAGTTATGATTCAAGTAACAAAACCCCGATCTGTTGTACACTCCTTGTGCAGTTTCACCAGGGATGAATATAGGAAAGGTTTTAATACCAAGTGGAAAATGAAAATGAAGTAATGGGAGAAAGCGAATCAAGACTTTCATTCGAAGTCAGTAGTACCTTCTGCAGTTAGGGTAATGATGTGGAAAGTCACTGCATTCTAAAATCTGTTTGGTAGGTTATACCTGTTGGAAGGTTTGTCTCATGCGTCTTCCCATTTGCATCAATTGGTTCAAAGTAATCGAAATCCCGAAAGGTTACAAAACCAAACCAGCTTTCATATTTCTGGAGGTGGGCGATGGGACATTCGGGCCACCCGTGCAGTTGTTCTTGCAGAACTGCTTTCTTGGTCTTGATTATTGGCCACTAAAAATCATCGATGGCTGTTAAATTAAACTATTTTTCAGATCTCCTGATAGCTAGTGTAATTATCTTCCCAAGTTACATGCAACATTCTCAGGAAATCCCTAGTTTTGTGTATGCTGTGATATTCGTATCAATAAGATCTTCAGGAATATCCCTGGGCCACTGTAGCTCTTGGACTACCACACAATGATTTTCACATGATCAGAGCTTGTGTTTCCTGGCAATGCAGAATTTGAAGGCGGTCACCTGGTAACCAGAGACATGCTCTCCAGTCGTGAAACTACTCCCGTGGATCCTTCTTACACCATCCCCAATTCTTCAACATCCTTTAAAATATGTGGTTGGCACTGGGTGGATTTAATACTCCAGCATTTGTCTCGATGCTGCTGTAGAACGAAAATCAAGTCACTCTCTAGTCCTCCTCTGCTGAGCACGTCCGTGGGTTGCATTAGTGCTTTTCATCACGGCATCCTAATGGGAGCTAGTGCTAAGCTGTTTGGCTACTGTGACCCCTAAATTACTTTCAGATGCTCTTTTCCATTATGTAATCCTTTGTGCTCTCTGCTCCTGCTTTCCTTCTTCTGAGCTGAACACGGAGTCGTACGTCTAGATTAAAATACGGCTTTGCTGATTGAGCCTAATGTACGAAGGAATCCAAGCTGATTTTATGGCTACCTCCCTCTCCTTAATACTTACGATGTCAAACTTCGTGTCATCCTTCACCGATGCTATCAGCAATGATTTTGTATTTGTTTCCAGACCCCATTAAAAAAAAAAAAAAAAGATTGACTAGTGTTAGACCTAAGACAAGACCTTTAAAGGTTAATGCCACACTGAGGAGATGGCTCGAATGGTTTATTTTATAAACATGTATTTTCAGGAGTAATTCTCAGATTCTCAGTGGTGCAGATGAATGATGAGTAGAAGTGCTCGTGATGTTTATTAATGGTCAATATGGTGAAATAAACCCTGCTTTGCCTCCAGCTCGTAAAAAGGAAGCATTTTCAGGGTGAAAATGAGGCAAAAATTGGGAGCTAACTTAGCCAGCTGGTCTCCCCCCGTTCCTAACGTGGTTAATGGAAAGAGAAGGGCTCCTCCACATCGGCGCGGGCTGCGACTTGGGCACGCAGAAGTGCCTCCTGTCTCTGCGGACTCCTGAAGGATGCCGGCTATCTTCCATGCCTGAAGCTGGGGGATGTGAATTAATCCTTTCCCCCAGCTGTTAAATAATCATCTTCACTTTTTATGGCTCTCTAATTTGAGGTGCCAAGCACCTACGAAATTCCCTCAATAAATAACGTAAAGAACTTGCATTAACATCTAACATCCAGGAGCCATTTTAGGCATTAAATAGTGACGGTGCTAACATTTCACAGCCCTAATGCTTCCCCTGCCTGCGCTTTTTTTACGGTGATCTTTAATTTCCTGATGGCACACTGGTTTCCAAATAATCCAATGCACATTTTCTCCAATTCTTAGAAAAAGTATAACATGGTATAAGCAAAACCATACAGAATTCCTATATAATCTTCTACTTGTACAATGCTGGACAATAACGATGTACATCTGAGGAAATATCCAGCTCTCCTGCGTTTTTTCATATAAATTAACTACGTATCTAATTGCCTTGTCTGCCAGCCTGCAATTTGTACGCGCTCGCAGGTATATTGCTTTTGTGTTTAACTGCTTCATTTCCGTGCATGGTATGTATAAAGGGCTCGTAAAGCTCTGTGTGGAGCTAAAATATTGAAATACATACCTTCGAGTGAAGAAAGATCATTTAAAGTTGATTAAGATCACGTTAAGCAGAGTAAGTATACGATGAAGGAGTGCTCCTTACCCTTATAAAGAAACCAGTATTGTAGGGAGGTGTGAAATGAGAGAGAGCAGAAAACAGCAGAACCACCTTATAAACCAAATTCTTCTCCTACTAATATCTTTGTTAAATTCAGGGCAGTCAGACCAGAATCAAACCTGTCCCAGATCAAAGGAAGGTCTAAAGGGGCAGAGGGAAGCATGCAGGTGCAACCCTAGTTGTGGCATTTCCTGATTTTGTTGATTGTTTAATTATAACGTTCTCAATACGCTTTTTTAAAGAGTGGAAATTCTTAAATGAACACCCCTCAGAGCTAATTAGCACCCGGAGATGTACAGCAGCCAGTGTTATCGGGGTTAAATAAATACCTGGAGGAAACATCAGGGCTGGAAATGATCACGTACGAAAACTTGAGCTTGGATCCAGAGTTTTGAAGCATTTGATCATCTAATTCCTGTAGTACATTGTGATGAACTATTCTTTCATAATGCCTCCTCTGTACTGCAGGATGTTTTCAGTTTGTATGATTTGCCTGTGGGAAGGTTGAGGTTGGGTCAAGCCTAATGGTTGACAGCAGACTGACCCTGTGGATATGCATTTGGGGTGTCTGGAGGACTGGGGTGCAGCCCATGGCTGTATCTGTGCTGATGGATGTTGCCAGGGCACAGACCCTGTTTGGGTTGTCCTGGCACACTTTTGGCCCTGGAGAACTTTCCAGACATGGTTTGGGAGATGGCACCTGCCAAAGAGCATTCCCAAAAGGTAGGTTGGATGCTCCTACCCAGTTCTGGAGTGTGGGAGAGCATGGGTGTGGCCAAACCGTGCCAGCTGGGCTCCAGCACCGGGTTAGCTGAGTGGTGGAGGTGGAAACTTGTGGTCCACAGTTTGAATGAAGTAGTGTTTTAGAGCTCCCATCCTTTGGGGCAGGATCCAGCACAGCTACTTATAGCCACTGCACAGCAAGATTTTGTTGTGGATACCCCATCCCTGGAGGGGTTCAAGGCCAGGCTGGATGAGGCTTTGAGCAACATGGGCTGGTGGGAGGTGTCCCTGCCCATGGCAGGGGGGTGGAACTCAATGATCTCGAAGGTCCCTTCCAACCCAAGCTATCCTGTGGTTCTATGATAAGATCTCTCGTCTAAGCTCCTGAATCAACCACTGGTGGGAGTGGAGGAAGCTGGGCTTCTCCAAAGGGCGGTTCATCCCCCTTGTTACCGATCTGGGAAAGACTACCAGCAAGTGACCGACCTTCCCCTCTCGCTGTGTTGCGAGTGTTGATGTCTACGGGAGGGCAGACACCTGCTGCAGGAGGCTGGTGGGAATGGAGATGGATGTGCCACCAGCATGCAACAAGGGTGCAAGCACCAGGCCAGCTTGAACAACAGAGATGAAGCTCATCCCTCTATAAAGAGCAGCACAAAACTTGGGTAAACTGCCAGCCGTCACGTGGGATACGAGGGGTGCAAAAGCTTTGAAACCATCTGGGTACGGCTCAGAAACGAGCCCTCGACGGCCGGGCGATGCGCGCACGTGAATCACGATGGGCTCACTCTCATCTCTGATAACTCATATCCAAAAAGTGCTGATTGGGAGAAGAAAACTTTCAGCTAATTACTGTCATTTTACAATTTTTTTAATTTTTTTTTTCCCCCTGCAAGCTCTGACTACTGTTCTTAATTTCCTGACCAGCTTGCGCCCTTCCCCCGTGCCTCTCCGAGCATCTGTGGTCGTTTCAAATTGAGCTGTACTACCTGCTGCTCCGACTTTCTAACATACCATACCAGTTGGTTTGCCAAACAGTGAACTGCCAGCCATCTGCCATCCGAAGCAGAATTTACATTGTTTCATCTTAAAATAACGCCTTCGGAATATCAAGTAACTTCTCTACATCAGGGTTTTTTTTGCGAACTGAAAATCGGCCAGGATTCAAAACAAATACCAAATGTACCTCCGAAAGGAGCAGGGGGGGGGAAGTTGGAGAGGTAAAGTTTTTAGTTTGCTGTTTACCTGATCTGGAGCGAGGCAGTAAGGCTGATAATTTTAACCTTGCAAATGCAATCTCCTTAACACGGGAGCAATTTCATGGTAGCTGGCGAGGTGGAGCAGGGGGAACGGAGATGGGTCCTGTGCATCGTGTGGTACTCTGGGACTTCTTCTCGAGTTAAATCCTAGAATCACAGAATGGTTTGGGTTGGAAGGGACCTTAGAGATCATCCAGTCCCACCCCTGCCATGGGCAGGGACACCTCCCACCAGCCCAGGTTGCCCAAAGCCTCATCCAGCCTGGCCTTGAACCCCTCCAGGGATGGGGCATCCACAGCTTCTCCTCTCTTCTCCACAAATACTTCTTGGTACTCAGTTTCTCTGTCTTCAAATACTTTAAGTATTCACAAATTCTTGGAGTATTCTGCTCTTCGGGCGTACGGTTTTCATGACTACAGCAGCTTAGCTCTAGATTAATGACTCAGTTGTAGCTGGATATTAACCTAGTGGAGATCTCATTTGCCTGACTCCTTAATCCCAGTCATTTAAGAGGCAAAATAATAAATTTACTAAAAATGCAAAACACGTTCTGCAGTTTGATATTGAACACTTTTAATCATGAGGCTTTAGGATATATTTTAGTGACAATGTTAGGAAGCTGCGTACCTGCGATGAAGGTCTCCAAAGGTGATGTTTGCTTGTGACATTACTAAATAGAAGAGGAATCTGAGAGACTGATCGCAGTCCCTCTGTTCCTGCAATCTGTCATACTGGCCAGTGGATTTCTACTTGGAGAAGTCCATCAGGATATCCAACCTATGGCCTGTTACAAAAGCAAGGGGTTCAGATGTTCCCAACAGATCTTAACTTGACTCTCTCCTCCTGAAAACCTTCCATGTGGTTCTAAAATCTCTTGAGGCTTAAAATGCTTTAGTGTGATGATTTCTTTTGGGCAATGTGTTGCAAATATCCCTGTTGCTGAAGAAGTCGTGGGTAGTATGGCTGCACTTAGCAGGGACAGGTCCACTTAGATTAGTTGCCTTTAGTAATGGAAAATGTAGGAACGTAGACTACTTATAAATGTGTTGAAATGTCAGCCCACGAGATGAATTTCCAATGCGATAAGTTCCTAGTTAAGTGGAAAATAAGCGCATATTCCACCAGGCAGTATAATAGCAGTCTCAGTCTCCTCATCTTCCTTGACTGTGGGAAAGCTGGTTTTGGAGCAACATCCGTCCAGTAAATAGTAAATTAATTATTTCAGATGGAATCACCACAAAACTCTGCATCTAGGTCCAAGGCACTGAGTAAGAGTCAGACTGCTTAGCTGTGGTGCTTAATACACACCAAATACCCAGAAACACTTCTTTCCAGCAGCATCTCCTCCAGGATCTGTAAACTCAGGTGGAACATGTGTTTCGGGCCAGAGAACAGGAGCACGTCAGGTTGATTACTTAAGCACTCAGAGGGAGATTACTTTTAACTTGCGTTAGCCGTTTAAAATTAATGGCCTTAACCTAAACTTGTCATGTAGGTTGCTTCCATTATCAACGGAACGAGAGCAGTGCCTCCAGGGAACAATTCATCCCGTCCAAGTGTAGGTCTGCAGTCAGTGTACTTCAACGACAATTTTTCCCACCTTTCTCCTGAGCCTTAAGAACTGGCTAGAACTACACGCCCACATTTTAGATGAATCCTACTAAAATAGATGCCACCTACTGTTCTGGTCTCCTGCTTGTTTTTTATTTTGCACAAATGGCACATTAGGTCTTTCTTTTGTCAGAACCCAACAGCTGCTCTAGAAAATTTTTTTTTTCTTTGATTTTTGAAGGGCTGAACTCTTCTCAGGTAAACATTCGGCCTCAGGAGACCACTTCATATTCTGAATCTGAATTGGACATGGGTAGCAGGAACCCCTCATTCAGATGTTTAAGCTTCAAATCAAGTGGATTGACCCATCTCTGTGCCTAAAATTTCAAATCAGCTAACTATAAGTTACTCTTTAGAAGTGCCTGGGGCTAAGTTGGTGTTATTTTGTTGAAGAGGCAAGCAGAGCCATGGGGTAGGTACCTTCATGGGAAAGCCATTCTCCACGCTATTAAAATGTTATAAGGGTTCCTGGTACAGTTAGCCAGTTTTGGTCCAACAGAAACTCTCTTGGATGGTGACCAGGCATGGACAGACAAGAACTATTCCCAGTTGACACTTTGGATGCAACCAGTGTGTTTGGGAAGTAAGAGGGTGTAGCTGTGCCATGGTAGTTGGCCTCAAGGGCAGAAAATGGGACCTGGCACGTTTTATTTGCTGATATAGATGGTAGCTTGAGTCTCTGATTATCTCCAGAGTTCTTCACTGAAGTTCTCTGAATTCATGCCAGGCACCTGCATTTTAGGTGTTATAAAATCTAAGCAGGGACCTGACGCAGCCTGAATCTCGCTGCACGTGCCTTAGTTTGCTCAGAACTGGGCAAGGACCCAGATTTTGTTTTGGGAGCTTTCCTTCTGCATTATTGATATATTCATGTTTTAGTATCCACTACAAGTCCAAAACCCACTTATGCAAAGTGTTACGCTGCCGTGTAAGAGCGAGGTTGTCCTGTCTCCAAACCCACTTCTGATTCATGCATGAGATGAGAGGTAAGAAGTCTTTTCAAGAAACAGGTGGTGGGAACAGGGGATAAGAAAGAGATCCATTAGTAGAGGTATTCAATGAATTTCCTTCATTGCCTCTTCTCCCAAAGGTCTCACAAAAGATAGTTTATGATAAAATGACTAATAAAACTCAAGAAAATAACTTCAATTAGGGCTTGAGGGGGGTAAGGTTCAAGCTGGTAGATATGTCTTTGCTGCAGCCCAGAAAAACTAGTGGAGCATATTGATACCCGAATTACTTTCAAAATTATTTTGAATAGGGGCAATTATCCATGTTGAGCTTCATGCTTGCACATTCAGCCTGCTACTCATCGGCAAAGGAGCTAGTTTAAAGGCATCTGAGGTGCCTTAACACAAACCCTCAGTTTTTCTACTTGCTAATGTTCCACGTCTCTCCTCGTTCATACGGAGCAGCTCAAGCCCTTGCTGATCCTCTCACCCACCAGCTGTGTTTGAGTATTAGCAAAAAACTGTTTCCACTCATCCGAGGTCACCGAGACATTTTTTCAGCATTGAAATACGACTATTCAGTGCTCTTAAACTCTCACAGAAACTTTGGAAACAGAGACCTTTTAGAAAATCAAGGATGAAGAGTTGGGTCCTGCTCTGCGATTTGCATTTATCATTTCATGTGTTCACGGGCAAATCTTTTGGTTTTTTCTTTGTACCTCAGCTGAAGTTTAACCACCTCAAAATGCTGCTCTCATGGGAGCTGTCAGGCATCCTTCAGCCTTATAGAAAAGAAAAAAAGAGCTACAAGAAATGGCACCTAGCAAAAATTACTCTTCTTGGGGGGGGTCCCTTGTTCTGGAGTTCTTAGGTGGGCTCAGGCTGTGACAACCCAACTGCTTCAGGTTTGTGGAAGATTTTGTAAATCTGTGTTTGACTTTTAATATCTTTGATGTCTCTCTGTTAAGAAACTATTTATAGGGCAAAAAAATTGTGAAAGTCGGTGTATTTTCACAGTATTTTTTGCCTTTAGGGATGGAAATATCCACAGAAGATCAGATATATTTTTTTCCCAGTTCTGTAAATAACTTCAAGCATTTAAAACCCCAAGAAATTTATAAACACAAATATTTGAGGTATAAATATTAGAGTCCATAATCCCTGTAGTGTTTATTTATAGGAAACCAAGGAAACACAGGAAGGGTAGGTGGATGAATTGAAAAACACACTTTAATAAAGAAAAAGACATAATGAGCAACCATGTACTGTGCTTGGTGTTGTGCCCAAGTGAATTCATGGAAGACTTGCAGACTGTGGTGTCATCTGAATTGTGTCATTTTGGAAGGAAGTGGTGCAGAGGATATAATTGTTAGGAAGCAGATTTCTATCCTCTTATAAATGGACTCTTCCATTTGGTGAAAAAGAGAAAAGAAGAGCCTGTCGGAATTAGTTGGCCTTTTATAAGACTGAAATAGATAACACTTGGGCAAAGGAACAGTGAAGCTGCTGAGATCAGATTTAGACATGGGAGCAATGATGTTACTGGGAAACAATTGGTAGAAATATTCATAAAAATGATTGAGAAAGGATCATTGAAGGACAAAAGCTAAAGACAAGCCCACAATAGGCACAGAGGAGATGACCTGTGCTGTGGCTTCATGGAATCACAGGATGGTTTGGGTTGGAAGGGACCTTAAAGCCCATCCAGTGCCACCCCCTGCCATGGGCAGGGACACCTCCCACCAGCCCAGGTTGCCCAAAGCCTCATCCAGCCTGGCCTTGAACCCCTCCAGGGATGGGGCATCCACAGCTTCTCTGGGCACCCTGGGCCACTGCCTCACCCCCCGCACAGGAAAACATTTCTTCCTCACATCTCATCTCCATCTCCCCTCTTTCAGCTTCAAACCGTTCCCCCTCATCCTGTCGCTACAGCCCTGACTTCCAGTCGCTGCACATGCGTGTGTCTGCAAACCAAAGTGCATCCGTATTTGGCATCAGTCAATAACTTGAGCAAACCGTTGTGTCTGGGCTGAACCCGCGCCTCGTCCACAGAGCTGTAACGATCCCTCAGCTGGAGCGCTCGAAACCTCCCTGCTGCTAAGCAGCACTTGGAGCGGGAGAACAATGCGTGTGATTAAGGAGAAGGTAGTTATGGATCGGGAGCCCTAGGAGGTCCTGTACTCCTTATGCCTTCTGAGGACAGCAGGAGACCATCCAGAGAGGGGTCTGGGAAAGGCAGGTGGTGATAAAAATTGCTTTCTGAACAGCTCGGTGTGACTCTTTTTTCACTCCTCCCTATTTCCCACTGAAAGCACCCATTCCTGGGAGCCGACGCTAGAACTTTTCCCAATTCCATTTTCATACCTGAGTGCAAACTTGCTTACCCTTCTCACCCCAGACAGCATCCCTGCTATGTGTAGAATGTTTTGAAGACTGAGAAAAGCCGGTACTTCATCTCCCTCCCAGAGACCGCATCCTGCATAAGATGCTGTCTGTGGAAAGGGTGGAATTCAGAAAATGTTCGACTCTACGGAAAACAATGTCTGTGGACTAAATTTGACCTTGGTTTGCTGCCAGTGTGTTTCCAAGAGGTTCTGTGCTGTTTGTACCTGACAGAGCTTGACCTTCTCCATGTGAATAGAGTTGATGTCATGTAGAGTTTGCCGAGACAAAGATTGTGCAGGTATTTATTGATGAAGAAGACAGTTTATGGGGACAATCTCTTGGAAAAATGGTCAGAAACTAACAAAAAAAGTTTTAGTATAGCCAGCTGAGATATTATGTCTGGCCCAAAGGTAACAGACGTGGTCTGAGTGGTGTATGGAGTAGAAAGAGGGACAGGATCTTGTACTTGCACGTGATTTTAAGGCAGTTATTGGTATCCTCTGTTCAATTCTGGGGCCACTTTGGTATGAAAGTAATGGCAATGATTTAGACTACACTAGACTGGACTATTTTCAGTTGGAAGCGACCTATATTGACCGTCTAGTCCAACTGCCCAGACAGGTACAGTAAATAGCCAGTGGCTGTAAACCAAAGGGTTTGAAACTCAATGTCATTTTACCATTAATCTTAAATGCTTAAACGTGGAAAAGATCTGAGATATGGGGCATTTCCATCCTTTTGACAAAGACATGGCAAGAGACAATGGTTAGGAGTTCCCACTGGGTGCAATCGAAGACATCATTTCCTGGAAGTGAACTCCAGTTGAACATTAGGATTGTAGAAACTTGGAATAATTTAGACTGGAAGGAATGTCTGGAGTTCTCTGGTCCAAGCCTGTGCCCAGAGCAGCTCTAGCTTAAATCAGGTTGCTCATGGCTGTGTCCAGTTGAATTTTAATATCTGTAAGGGTGGATGGTCCGCAGCCTCTTTGGCTCCCTGCTTGAGCTCCTGGACACCCTGACGGTGAAAACACTTTCTCCTCTTACTTCGTGTGCCTGTTGCCTTCCATCCTTCCCCTTTGCACCTCTAAAGGAGTCTAGTTTTGTCTTCCGTTTACCCTCCTTAGATAGTTTAAGAAAGCGGCTAGGTCTCCTGTTAGCCCTTCCCTTGGCCGAATGAACCCAATTCTCAGCCCTCCCTTGTGCCCCAAGCCCCAACCATCTTGGTGGCCTTCAAGGCAAGGGAGGAAATGATGGATTTGTTTGAAATTTTTAACAAGACACTAGATACCTTTCAGGAGAACCTGCTTTGTAAACCATGAATTGCTCTTTCTGTGGTTGTGGAGCAATAGAAGCATGGCACATCCTCTTTGTGTGCAGCAACTAACCGGGATTGAATCATCTTAACGTTTCCATAGTGGAGTAAACACTGGTCCTTAAACTCTCCTGCTTTACAGAGAAACCTGGGATGACCAGAGCTCATCAGAAATGTTCAAAATGTGTGTGTGTGTATGTGTATATATAAGTATATTCTGTATTTCCATTATGTTGTGTAATATAGATCTTTTTGATCCGTGAGTCCTCGGTTGAGCTATTTGGGAGGAGGGAGGTAGAAAGGAGGGGGAAGTTATGAAGATGTTAGCATCTTAAAGTTATATTTTTACAGAAATGAAATGGAAATTCTAATCTTTCCATTGAAACGTTCATGAAACCATTTTTGAAGAAATTACATTTCACCGTGTCTTTATTTTCTTTTTTTCCCCATTTTGTCCTGTAATACAATAAAAAGATGTGGTTCTTTGATGCTTTTTCATTATCTCATTGCCACCTTTTAGTTCCTTGATATTCTTTTTTGATGGTAAGGCAGGAAAAAAAGTGGGGAAAAGAGCCAGGCAAAGGTGAACATTATTTTGATGCATATAGGAGACTAGAAGAACCCTAAAGTGCAGTTTAAAATTAATTATTTCTTAGGAAAGCTAGAATATTGCCATAAAATGCAGCTTTCCCTCTGAAGTTTTAATTTTCAGAGAAAATTCATTTTTTTTTCCAAAGAAAATATAATGGATTGTAGCATTTATGTAGTGATGCTGTTGCTCTGTTGTTGATGGTTGCTATAGAAAACCTTTCGATAACCAGGGGTATATATAGTAAGCTTTTAGAGAAGTGGTTTCTTCAATTGTTTTTTTCTTTTCCATTCCTGTGTGATCATGACAAAATAGATTTAGAGATGGCCACATCCTAATCTCACTTTCATTAGGATAAATCAGAAGTGCTTCCTGAGCATCCCTGAAAGTGTGCTGATCTGAAAGTGGACCAAAAGGAAAATCTGGCTCCCACGGGGTATTTATTTGATGGTTTTATTCCACGTGGGTTTTGCAATTATTTATTTATGTTGGGCTTAAATGTCTCCAACCTGAAGGTGACACAAAACCTAGTTTTAAATGTTTTTCTCTAGCAGTCCAGCTGTGTTATTGGGGCTATATTATGCCCCAAGCATAATCTGGCTCCCTGAGCCCAGGATCCTTTCACACCCCTCCAGCAAAATCTTCCGTCAGAAAGTCATGAGCCCTGAGAGAATTTATTCCAATATTAATAAACTGGCTGATTAAAGGACAAGGTTCCCTCTGGCTTTTCCTAAACTGGTTTTGTTCGTTCTATTTTAATTCAAGCCCGTTCCCTAATGAAGACATTTTGATTCCATTTCTATTAACAGTGATAAGGAACCAAATGATAAAAAAAAAACAAATCGAAGTGGAGAAGGGCTTGAGGACATGAGCCTCAGAGAGCACTCAGTATCCTGCAGTCAACTGTGATATTTTCTGTATGAAAGGTATCAGATTCTTTTAATTGCACAGCATCCCCTTTAGGGTTAAAGAAAATAAGAATGGAGAAAGACAGAAGTGTGGCGTCTCGACCAGGAGCATCGTGTGTGTCTCACACCCGGCGTCATACTGAGATTCCTCTGGATTCTGCCTTACTAGACAAAGGGTTTAATTGAAGAAAGAGGTTTTAATTATGTTTAGCATATTCAGTGCGTGCTGGCAATCCGCTTTCAATAAAACGGACACCGAGACCTCAGCGGGCTGAGCTGGCCGCCAGGAGGATCACTGGTTTCCAGCTGCCACGAGCTGAGCCCGTCGGGGAATCAACCCCAGCGAGTGCGTCCTGGCAGAGCTGAATTTCACAAACAGGCTTTAGCTGGAGCCTCATAACTACATCTGTATGAGTAAATTGAAAACAGCCAGGGCACGGGCTCAGATGTTGGCCCTGGGTTTTTCGTGAAGCCGCTGACACAGTTTTGGCCGGATGGACCATGCCGTTCCCAGCGCTCTGAGAGTCAGCACGTGCCAGGTACCGCACTGAAGTTGTGATGTGATCACTCATTTTGGGGTATTTGGTTGGATGGACTTAAACAGGGCCGTGACAGTTGATCTCTAGACCAGGGACCAGTCCTTTATCCCTTATAGAAACCCTCCAAAAGAGCTCAGGGACAGGAAAAAAAATATTCTCTATTAACCCAACACTTCCATGGAAGTAGTTGCTAGATGTAGGGCAAAAAAAAAGTTTCCTGTCTCCACTTCTGTGTTCCTAAGTACGTGTTAGAGAGCCTTAATGTGTCTTTTTGTGGTGACTAGGGCGTAAGGCATTCACCATACGGGTGTATCACAGCTCTTTGCTGGCTCGAATGATGGAAAAGTGGCTCCTCTGCAGGAGAACTGTCTGAAGAACCACCAACAACTCTGACTGAGGAAATGGTGGTGGCTCTGTACCTGCAGCAAGAGATGGAAAATAGGTATTGATGCTGTCAAAGAGCTGCCTCCAGGTGCAGAACTAGGTCAGCCAACGTGGAAACCTTGGGATTATCTCCAAACAAGAATTGGCAGGTCAAAGAGAATATGGGAATGTGGGTCTGGACCTGTTGGAGTGAGCCCAAAGGAGGGCACGGAGATGGTCCGAGGCTGGAGCAGCTCCCGTGCGAGGACAGGCTGAGAGAGTTGGGGGTGTGCAGCCTGGAGGAGAGAAGGCTCTGGGGAGACCTTCCAGCACCTTCCAGTGCTGAAAGGGGGCTACGGGAGAGATGGGGGGGCTCTGGATCAGGGGGTGCGGGGACAGGACGAGGGGGAACGGTCTGAAGCTGAAAGAGGGGAGATTTAGGTGAAATATTAAGAAGAAATGTTTCCCTGTGTGAGGGGTGAGGCAGTGGCCCAGGTTGCCCAGAGAAGCTGTGGATGCCCCATCCCTGGAGGGGTTGAAGGCCAGGCTGGATGAGGCTTTGGGCAACCTGGGCTGGTGGGAGGTGTCCCTGCCCATGGCAGGGGGTTTGGAACTCGACGATCTCTAAGGTCCCTTCCAACCCAAACCGTTCTGTGAATGCATTGAGGCAGGAAGTGAGATACATGACTGAAAATGGGTGGGAGAGCTGCTTAATACTGAGCACTCAGGGCAAATATCAAAGGTGTTGCTTCTGTTTTAATTGACGTCTGATCATGTCCTACTCATGAGAATAAATTCCACATCCTTTCAGTAAGGAAGAGCTGTCAAGTTTGTCATCCCTCATATTTGTCCCCAGCACTTGCATATGAGGAACAAATATCCCTCTTTTTGTGGAGCTGCGTTGGCTTTGGTGAATTGTGCCAACATTAAACTGGTATCGTGAAATGGAAGATGTGGCTTATGGAGCAGTCCCAAACTGGTCATACCAGTAGCTCTGTGATTCTCTTGCTGTAGTGCTCCACATTCTACCATTGAGGGTAGAAACTGAATTCAGGTGACATGTTGGCCCTGACACAAGGATAACTTATTTTTCAAGCATCGTGGCTTTCCGGTAGGGTGGGGGGCGATGGGTTTGTTTTCTTTCATTCTGACTCACCGGTGGCTCAAGAAAAGCGTTATTTTTCTCTCCCTACTAATCAGTGAAATAAGCACTAAAAGAAGCCTGTGCGGTGTAGGTCACCTACCCACTCTTCTACTTTACGGGTTTTAAAGTGCTTCTTCACATGGAGCTCTATAATTTTGCAGCCTTTCATAAAAGATAGACTCAAGCTATCTGTCAGGGTCAGAAAATGAAGACCATTGTGTTCTGTGCCTGATCTAATGGATAAAGCTGGAACTTGCTTTCACACCGATGCCTGAAATAAATAAGGCAACCCATTGAGATGTGAGCTCAAACCCACCTTGCCCCCCTAGCTTCTGGGATTCTAAAGACGTTTTCAGAGTTTGTCTTTCTCTCTGGTATTTCGAAACTCTCCTAGATGGCTGTGTAAAATAGAAAAAAAGCATTTAAATCTTATTTTTAAGAGCGGGTTATTCAGTATTGTTCTCTCTAAGTATTGCTGCAAATTGATGCTGTGAGGGGGGTTGGAACTCGATGATCTTTAAAGTCCTTTCCAACCCTAACCGTTCTGTGATTCTGTGCTGCCTGAAGCTCAAAGGAGAATAATATTCCAATGTGGACACTTCTGGAGAGAAAGCAAATACCTTCCTTCCCTGAGCCTCCTGAACACACGGAGTCAGCTCTTTCTATATCACCAAGGGGTTTTTATTCCTTTGCAATACGGCAAGCTATTTCTCCCTTCTTAAATTTAGTTTAATCAGCAGTTAGGGCACAGCGTGTGGCTTTTCATAATTCGACTGATGTTTCTGCAAATGATTACTTAGCGCGGCGCGTTATTATTGCTGTGGACGATCACTTACAGACATCTGTCAGGACTGACATAGGTAGAGCCGAGCCTCTGAGCCTGCCTTCAGAGGGAAGGATGGGTTAGAGGTCCTTCCCAGGCCTATTTTTATAATAATGCTTATTCAGTTGCCTGGTTTTCTCTTTTTTTTATATCTTCAGCACTGGATGTCATTATCTGCCCCAAATCATCTTTTTTTTTTTGTGATGCCCTCATAATGAGCTTTTGTCACATACAATGACTACA
Source organism: Pterocles orientalis (assembly GCA_011057875.1). Classification (NCBI taxonomy): domain Eukaryota; kingdom Metazoa; phylum Chordata; class Aves; order Pterocliformes; family Pteroclidae; genus Pterocles; species Pterocles orientalis. Next base: position 789,226 of record WKFP01014827.1, on the reverse strand, counting down.
TCTTATTTCCCCCCCCTCCCCTCTTTTTATCATAATATCAATCTGCTTGGGATGTTCAGAGAAAAAAAAAAGGCAACAAGCGATGATAAATCACCTTGTCAAGTTCCCCAGTAATTCAAGCTGGTGCTGAAGTTAACAGATAAAATCCAGCAAGAGGCTTTGCGGGGAAGAAAGGTGGGGGGAAGGAATTGGGTTCTTCAGAGCTTGCATCTCTCTGGTGTCTGTAATGAATCTGTGGGTGGGATGAAATGTGGGGGATGTGTCAACCTCGCTCTTGTTCCTAATGAATCAAGGAGCTATTTTGAAGAGTTTCTCTGTCTCTCAGGAGCCGTTTCCATGTTGCAGCGTCAGAGATGCATTTGGAATCGCTCTGCCTTTCCAACCTGCGCCTGCACTGCAGTAAAATACCTTCAGTTTAGTCCGGGGAGCACTGACGGGTCGAAAGGTTGGGCGGACCTGGCTGCAAACTTTGCATCTGAGGTTTTGCAGCAGATACGGAAAGTAGAAGCGAACGCTGATGGGTTTTGTAGATGTTGGCTCTGTATTTGTTGTCAGGGACCTCTATGGGGAAAAAAAAGCTTTCCCCTTTTCTCCTAAAGATGACGAGCGGGCGCACAAGTGTTCCCAAGATGTTAAGACCAGTTAGTCTGTAAATAAGAGAAATCTTTCGAATTTCCTTTTTTAGTCCCTTCAGCCAAAAAAAAAGAGTTGTGGAGCACGCTCCTTTCATAGCTGCCGCATCTGCTCACAAATAGGGAGCAACCGCATCCTTTGAGGTTGAAGGATTTTGCTTTCAGCTGAAAAGGACACAGAAAGTCCAAATATAAGGCAAGGACACATTATAGGTTTATTTTCTACGAGAGCAGCCATCTTAAACTGAAACAATTCTCTGAATTGCAGCTCCTCATGGCAGATGGGTAGGAAAACTGCCTGGATACTGCGAGATGTACATAGAAATGAAACGCAGAACAGATCCGTGATTACAGAGAAAAGAAATAGCTCCGGTTTAAAATAATTTTACTCCCAGTTTCTCCCTACACACATGCCTCCCACCCTGTTGTAGCGATGTTTCAATCGTTTAACTCATTAGTGGAAAAATATAGCACCCAGGAAAGACATCATCCGGAGGAATTAAGATCCGGTGATTTGTAATATCCAGAAATTGTTGTATGAGGAGTGTAAAATAAGCTGGGTGTCAATTAGTGCATAAAGCACAGCCTGAACCTATTCTTGTGTGTTAAATCATGCTGCGCAACGTTTGCAGGAGCAGGAGATGCTTCGTCCGTGCTGGTCACTTGTTGTTGCGTCCTTGGCACACGTGGGGTTGTGCCCAGTCCGGGCGGTTCCAGGTACCAGCTAACACCGGACCAGAGCCATTCCCAGTATGGGATCTGCACATGGAAACTCATCTTCAGGGCCCAGGAGAGGTCAATGGGATGGATGGAAGCTGTGTCGTAACATTTAGCCTCTGGGCCGCCGCGCAGGCTCAGGTGCATTTGATGAAATACAAGAACCGGTGAGCACAAAGGCTGTGGTTTCCCCGACAAAAGAGGGTTTCTTGTAATAATCCTTTGCAGGAAAAAAAAAAAGACTATTAGATTCTATTAGATTTCCATTGCTCATGGTATTAGCAAGAAGAGCGTTTTGGTTGAAGTTAGGCTGGGTAATGGAGATACTCTGAGCGGTGAAATAGCAGGAGGAATGCTTGCTGTGGAACACAATCACAAATCCCAGCTTTGCACAGATGCTCGTATGGGGCCTCTGTTGTGTCATGCCAGATGCGAAAATATCCCTTTGTTCAACAGTTCGACACAGTTTGTTCAACAGACGGTGACAATTTCGGATCAGATTCGTTCGGCTGAGCTCATATAGAAATGATTGCGATGGCCTGGGATTTCCCTGCCGGGAGATAACCTCTGCTTAGCCGTGCTGCATACCTGGAGTGGGGGCCAGCGATGCTCCCCATCTGGTGTCCCCTGGAAGAAAGCTACGGGCAATGCGCTCCCGTTGCTTTTGTACAGAGGAATGAACAATCTCCAGGACATGCTGCAAGACTCAGCTGTTTGTATGGAGCTTGTGGGAGACAAATATCGTTGATCAGCATTGTTCAGAGCAAGGGTGGGGGGGTTTTTCCGCTATTTTTCCTGGTAAAAGACAAGAAATCACATCTGCGTTCTGTGGTTTCATCTGGCTGAGTTTTTAAAATACTTGGGGTGTGTTTTCCACCCTCCTAACTGCCCCTTATGTCGGTTTGTAAGTTCCTCGGGGCAGAGACCCATCAGTCTGCGTTATCCTGACATGAGCCGTGCACACCCTTGCTGCTATATGTATATATATATATATATAAAATCATCTTGCATATAAAATCAGGGTTGTCATGGTGATTTGAAACTCCCTGAAAGCTCGCTGTAATGCAGTTCATCTTCTGCACATATCTACACTTATTTAAAATCAACCCTATGACAAGTCACCTTATATGTAATGGCATCCAACCCGCCCCTTAGGGAGCGAAAAATCTGCATCGGCCGTGCAGCTGCCTCGGCGGGGGAGTCGTATTTTGAGCATCTAGCTGCTTTTGACCTCACCTAGCTGCCAGATGCTGTCAGCTGTTCCTACGCCCATGCAAACAGTCTTCTTCATTTATAATTTGCGAAAAAATAAATCATAGCTTTTTGTCAGGTTCCGGGCTCGTGTATAATTTTTAATGATGCCACAAAGTTCAGCATGAGGGTGGGAAGCTGCTGGTTTCTCCGTGTGGTATATTCCTTAAATATTCAATGAAGAGACAACCGAAGGAGGAAAAAAAAAAAAAGTGGGATTAATTTTGCTATCCCTGTAGAGATGCTCTGTAGGGAGCAGTTCAGCTTCTGTGGAAGTCAGCGGGATGGGATCAGGCCGTGAGAAGTTACTGGGAAACAAAAGGGAGGTAGAAATATTAATATTTAATTTTCAAAGACTGCAAGTTGTGTGCCGGTCCTGAGGAGAGTCCTTTCTATACCCATCCTTAAGTGCAAAATATACAATTCATTCCACATCTGTATGGAAACTCAGTCTATAGACACGGATGAGATGTTCCCAAGTAATACTGCACGGCTCTGGCACTCCTGGGTTCCCGCGGGGCTGCTGAGCCAACATTGCTCTTCCCATATCCAAGTAGATGGCTTGGTCTTCTGCCTTCTTCGTTAAAACCTGGGAAATACTCCATCCATCTCAAGCCTACGTGTTTTTCCTTGCTGCGTTAATCTATCAAGGAGTATTTTAACCTGCAATGGGTGGTCCTTAGCGTTGAACACATTTTATTACCGAAGGTACCAAGCTCTTGGTGCGTTTCGGCAACGGGAAGGACCAGTTTCAACAGGTGGTGTTCAGAACAGGGGTTGTACATTTTCTGGTGTCTAGTGGGAAGAAGGCAGGGGTACTTCAGCGAGCTTTTCTCATGGCTCCCTCATTTCAGTTCCCATGACTATGCTTGAGCTGTTAGCATCAGGCAGGGTTTTGCTTCTTTCTCTTTCTGGTGGCCTGGAGCAGCGTGGGGAAGTGAGGACTTGAAACAGATTTTGGCTTTCTGTTAATAACGAAGGAGAATTAGCCGCACTTCTCTTAATTATCTCCTTTGGAAAAAAAGTTATACTGAAAGAAAAAGGCAAAGTCTGCAGGATCAGGCCAATTTATGGTAAGAAAAAAGAAACTGTAATCCTTCCATTGAGCAAAAGCCCTGTAACTCTTCTGGTAATGCTGGCCTTATGGGATCGGGCGTAAAGGTGTGCAGGAGAACTCAGGTCGTGGGTACATTTGGTATCGATTTGTTTTTTCGGCGTGTTCCAGAGGATCAGCTGTTGGCCATTAGAAGGGGCAAACACTGGACTCTGGGTTGCTGCGCTCTGGTTTTCTTCTGTGAGGCCACTGAGGATGTGGAAGGGATTAAATAAATGGAAAAAAAAATCCAAGAAGGCTACTTTTTGTTCACTCCTCAGATTCTTCTCATTTTTCTGATGTAGGGATTAATTCCCCCGTTCAAGGAGAAGAGGGATACACAGTGCTTATGCTTCTGTCTCATCCTTTTCTGGGGACAATGAAGAGAAGCTACAGCTCATCTTCAGACTTATTCCTGCCAGTGCTGCTGTAGTCTCTGGCCACTTCTGCTCTTGAAGGATTAGCTACAGGGAAATCCCAAAGAAAAGGACTTGCTGTGCAGTGCAATGAGGGACACAGCATTCAGACACCGGTCCCCTCTGTCCCACTCCTCCGTTATAGGGTCTAGCTGACCCGACTGGGCTCTGTGCCTCTGTCTGTACAGCAGCCCTGAGCTTGGGCAGTGTCCTGGGATATTCCAGGCTGTGAAATTCTTACCAGGGTTCCTTGTCATGGTGTTGGCCCAAAGCAATGAATGACCTGAAAGGTCTGGACATTTAGCTCTTTCAGCTGGACCAGCTGGCCTCCAAGATCATTTTATTTACTGGTAGAAATAATTTAAAGTAGTGTGATATAAGGACTGGACTATGTTTTCCTCTATTCCTTCACCGTTCTTTTGATTATGCTTTAAATGTCTTCTTTTTTTTGTTTGCCAGCATGTCTTCCTCTCCCTTCATCTTCCTCGCCTTTGTTCTTCGCTTGTTGCTTGCTAACGCGTGTTGCTATATATATAGCTGTTCTGAACTGGAAAGCTTTCATGCAGTACCTTTATTTCTTGACTAGCTAAGTGCTTTCTCTGTTACTTAGTACTGAGTCTGACAGACACATGCCTCTGGCTTATTAATCTCTCAGACTGAGGTTCATTATGAGTCTGTGCTATTAGCAAACAGGAAAGTGCTTACTTATAATTGCTGTTCAATAAAGGTTGCCTTGTCTGTGGACTCAGATTCATCATCATCTTTGTTCTAGAAAGTGAAAATCTGTTTCTGCTAATAGGGCTGGTCCTTATTAGACCAAGCAGCAGCCAGCAGTGGCTTTAGGGGAAGATCTATGCCGCTTTTTTTTTAAGGGATTGCCAGTGGGATGGTGTTAGGGGCACCTCCGCATCCATACTGAAGACCTGAAGGCTGGATTCAGATATCCTGTTTGTGTTAAAGTGACAAAGCACACACACAGATGAGGTCTATCGCCACAAACTCCTCCAGGGGAACTCAGCAGCCCCATCCTACCGTCTTTCCACACCTGGGTTTTCTGTACAAGGCATAACTCAAATCCAGGTATTGTCTTGGAGACGCAGAATCATCTGCTGTGGCACCTCTGCACCCATTCTGACCTCCTTGCCTCTACAGAGCTTTGCCAAGGTGCTGAGTGTGAGGAGTGAGAAAGAAAAAAAAAAAAAGGCATCAGGAATCTCAACAGAGGTCAAAAGCAAGTAGACTTTCCATAGCAGGAGGTAGCAGTGTTGTCCTCCTGAGATCCAACATCCAGGGTGCTTCAAGCCTAGCTTCATGCTGCAAGTGCTTGTGCTGGGCACACTTCACCGAGAGCTTCACGGGTGGGTGTCGTATTTAGGATACGTAGGATATAGGATGACACATGGGGTGGTTTCCAGTGGCCTGTTTATTCTTGATGTTCTGCTTTGGTGGTGATCCTATGGGAATGTGCCTTCGCTGGGTTTGCAGGGTTGGTTTTGGAGCAGAGCCCCAGAGAAGAAAAGTTGGTGAAGACCTCGTCACTGCACAGTGTTATTAGTGGGTGTCACTACCAGGGAGAGAGACAGCTTGTCGTTAGGTGATGAATCTAACTGGGTTTGTGTTCTCTTAGCTGGTGGGAGTCCCATCAGGTCGGTGGCCTGCCAGCAGAAAGTAAAGGCTGAGCTACCCTGTGGGGCACTTTGTCTGCTCGGGAGGTAGCTCTGAAAGACTTGAGCATCCTTGTGTGCAGGGGATCAGATCCATCACCTACGGACTCAGTCATGAGCAGCCAGAGGTGACAGAGGACTTGCTGAGACTTTCCAGACCCAATCTGATTTCCTGCTCTAGGTGTAGCCTGTATGTTTCAGCAGGGTCCAGGCAAGGGCTTGGTCCTGGTGAATTCTCTGGGGATTGCCTTTAGAGCCTGTAGACGGTTGGGGAGTGTGGTCTCACAGACCTTACTGAGGGTGTTTCTTGCAGGGCAATTGAGATGCAGCCTGAATATGCTCGGAGGCATATCTTCAGCCCTATTAATCTTCCTAAAAGAAAAAGGTCAACCTAAATGAAAAGAGAAGTCATTTTGCCTCACGCTGGGAGCCATACAGCACAGCAGTAAAAGGAATTTGCAGAATGATCGCTTAAATATTGCAGAGAAGAGGGTGTAAAGGGTCCGGTGACTTAAGAGAACTACGTTGTCCCACTGATATAACAGTGGAAGATCAGCTGAAGGTCATAACTACATTTTTCCATGGGTGTGATGCTGGGATAACTGATGTCTACTTCTGATGTTTTGAGAGAAACCTGAAAATGACTTTTCCTTAAAAACTCCCATTTTCAGTATAACCCTGAATTCAGTCAGTGCTCCAACATGCAGGGAGATTCATGAACAAAAAGGGTCTGGTGCCTTCATCACTTTCTAATCCACAAGAGCAAGTACTGTGTTTGGAAGCTCTACCCGGGATGACTGTCCACTGAGGGAATGCTGCTTTGATCTCGGGTTGAACAACAGTGAAATGCAAGCGGTATTTTCACATTTTGAGTTCCACATTTTAACTCTGGGAAGCCAAAGTCAAAGGCAGAACTGAAACACGAATCCCTCAACCCATCCTCTCGTCGTTATGAATTGCTGTGGTCTCTAGCGGAGCCGTTCCAGGCTGTTCTGGAATGTATAGATGTGTGAAAGGTTGCGGGGGAAAAAAAAAAAAATTATTTAAGAAACAGTATGTAATGATCTGATAAAAGATGACAACATAATTAATATCCTCAAGGAGGCAGAGTTAAAGCTCTATGAGCCTTGCATTTCTCATTTCCTGACTTTTGAGTGCTTAACTGTGCATATTTAATGTTTTATTAAAATAAAGGAGAGGTGCATGGTAGAAGCAAATAGTCCCTTTCCTGCTACTTGAGGATATTGAATTACTTCATGGAAGATGCATTGTTTCGATGATATCTGCGTGATGGGTATTGAAGTGACATCGGCTGTGATCCACATTTATAATTCTAATTTATGATATCATATCTGTAAATGGGGCCACGCATTGTTCTACCCAGTATCGGAGTACGTGCTGCGTTTTGGCAGACATGGGCTAAACGTGAAGTCGAAAGAGTGTTGTTCTGATGGGAAACAAAAAGAGGCCAAGGCTGTTCTGCTGCTCGGCAACTTCCCGTTGCATAGGGTGACTGGTTAGGACTGGGGAGGGAAACATGGTCTGGGGAAGCGACCTAGAATATATTAATAACTTTGCTGCTGGGGATGTTGGAGCTCTGTTAATGTAAGGCTTATCTGAAATGAGTTAAAGCTGCTTAGAAACAGATTTCAAAACATACGGGTAGGTAGCGGCTTTTTAAGAAGCGGTGAGGAAGGGGCTCAGTAGGGATTATTCCCAGAGATGTCACCGAGACACACTGCAAATGTTTCCTCTTCGAACTTCTTAAAAGAAAAAAGTGAATTCCCAGCAGGCACCCTCGGTGGAGTGTCGCTGGCTTGCTCTTTAATCTCCCTCGCTGGCTGTGCTGCCGCCTTCCAGCTCCAGCACCTCAGGTGGAGAAGTCACAAGCCTTGCAGATGGAAGATTCGCATTGAAAAATAAAATCCAAAATCGATTCGCAGCACTTGGCAGAGGCAGAGTACCAAGGTGTTGTACCAGGGCTTTTTCCTCACCTCCAGACCTTCATCAGTGAAGACCCCATCAGAGTACCAACCCTTTGATACCAAGGAGGACTGACCAAGGAGCAGGGGTGCCTTGGCTGGTGGCCAAAATATAAATGAGATGATTTTTTGGGGAACTTCAGGAGATATAAGGCTTCTATATGTATTGTATTAAAAATTGCACAATGGTTTTGCCCACAAAAAGATATTTACATCCATCTCCAGAGACCACTTGCTATAATAATTATTCTTATCAGATCAATGAGATGTCTGGATAGATGTGGAGAGGAGACTAGAATGTGCCCAAATGGGTTTTAGTGAATATTTAAGGCATTTTGATGGTTCCTGGCACTTTCTAGCTATGCAAACCTGCAATAATTGTGTTTATAGATGTAGACCTGAAACAAGGGGAATCAGATTAGAATCAGGTCTGTTCTGTGGGCGGGCTTTCTACCATCATGTGGCAAATGTTCATTCACCCAATCTGTTGTTCTGGAAGGCTGAAAATTGTACGAACGACATAAAAACACAGGACCAGATGTGTTGCTTCTGACCAAAGGTCCACCCAGCCCATTGCTCTGATGGCATCCGTCTAGGCTGGATCCTAACCTGTTATCCATCACTGTCACACCTTGGTGGCCATGGCTGCTTTACTGGCGCTTTGATAACTGTATTGGAGCACATGGACTTTGTTATAGCTTTTCAGGCGTTCTGGTTCATGTGACAGGAGGAAAGGTGTGCCTTTCCCTAAGCCTAAACATGATGGGAAAAGCATGGGTCAACCTCCTTCGGTGGGATGGGAGAGAGCCAGCCAGTAGGCAGGTTTAGAGATTAGGTAACTGGAGGAGGAGATCGTAGAAACATAGAATCACTTAGGTTGGAAAAGAATTTTAAGATCATCAAGTCCAACCTTAAACCTAACACTGCCAAGTCCACCTCTAAACCATGTCCCTAAGTGCCACATCTACATGTCTTTTAAATCCGTCCAGGGATGGTGACTCAACTCCTTCCCTGGGGAGCCTGTTCTAGTGATTGACAGCCCTTTCAGTGGAAGTTTTTTTCTTAATATCCAATCTAAACCTCTTTTGGTGCAATTTGAGGCCATTTCTTCTTGTCCTATCACTTGCTACTTGGGAGAAGAAACGAACACCCATCTCGCTACACCCTCCTTTCAGGCAGTTGTAGAGAGTGATGAGGTCTCCTCTCAGCTTCCTTTTCTCCAGGCTGAACACCCCCAGTTCCCTCAGCTGCTCCTCATCAGACCTGTGCTCCAGACCCTTCACCAGCTTCGTTGCTCTTCTTTGGAGATGCTGCAGCACCTCAGTGTCTTTCTTGTGGTGTGGGGCCCAAAACTGACCCCAGTATTCAAGGTGAAGCCCATGAGATGAGATTATCTTCAGGTTAGGAAGGGAGCCTGAGTGCCCACACTGCCAGTCCTTCCTTTCCCAAAGGTAGTAGGAGGAAAAGGACAAACTCCAGGTGCTGGAACATTATGACATTTGGGTTATCATCATAATTTTTTCATTGAGTCACATACCCTGCTCCTTCAGTAGGTGGATCACGACATGTGCTCCTGCCACACGTTGGAGAGGAAGAGCATCTCCGAGAGATGTATCACCTGCTTTCTGGCAGAGAATTCTTCTCTTGGAGATTTGGAGCAGACTTGAGGAGTCGTCCGGGACCCTTCTCCATAGACCCCAGCACTTTCCAGGCACAATGAAGCAGGCTTTGAGGACTCAACATGGTTGAGCAGGTTGGGATGGAGAGCTCTTGCTCAGGCCAGGTTCTCATACGACCTCTGCTCAAGTGCCCACTAGCAAATCCCAGCCGTTGAGGGCCTTGCTCTGATGTTTTACTGCATGTTCGAGGACATGCATAGTTCAGGTGTTCTGCTAAAGATCAGGACCCTATATAATCTGAGGACCTGGAGCCTGGTGCCACTTCTCAGCAGGATTTACAAGACCTCATGGTGGCTGATGGCATGGGATAAGGAGAGATTTAGATGCTGTAGGGAAGCCTGGACAGGCTGGAGGAGGAACGTTTGCCCTGAACCCTGCTTGGATGTGGCTGTGGCCAGCAGAGCAGAAAGGAAGGCTTTAGGTGGACATTGCTACCACAAACTTTTACAGGTTGGTTGAGAGGCTACACTATTATCATGTGAAAAAAAAACCAAACACAAACCCTACATTGAGAACAAAGTAAAACACCCCACTGTCGGTTGCTTCCTTCCATTAAAATACAATAAGAACAAAGTAATAATTTATTTTATAAAGCCATGGTTATTTTGTGGTCCCTGGATATTGTCTTCTGCTGTATTTATACTCCTGAGAAAGAGGGGAGCTGCAGCAGCCGCAAAGACTGATTGCCAGGTATCAGAATAATAAAGTCAAAAAGCTGTCATGTGATGTAAACTTTGGAGAAGAAATTTCTGTGAATGTGAAACGTCAAGGCTCTGAGTCAGGGCTCTTCAGTACTATCACTGCCTCTGCCAGCAGGCTGCTATGTAGGACACAGTCACACCTAGTTTGCACCAAAATAACTGCTCTGACATCAAAGGCCCTACGTCTGAGCTCCAGAGAGGAGAGGAGGAGGAGCAGATGCTTCAGGTGCAGTTGCATGTCGCAGTCAAGCAACTTGCACAACCGTCTGCAATTGAGGTGGGTGCTGGCCTCTTCTCTAAAGTAACAAGTGATGGGACAAGAGGAAACAACCTCAAGTTGTGCCAGGGGAGGTTTAGGCTGGATATTAGAAAAAAAATTCTTCACTGCAAGAGTGATGAGGCATTGGAACAGGCTGCCCAGGGAAGTGGTGGAGTCACCATCCCTGGAGGGGGTCAAGAAACGTGTCGATGTGGTGCTTGGGGACATGGGTTAGTGGGTTGGGTGGTGTTGGGTTGACGGTTGGACTTGATGATCCTTGAGGTCTTTTCCAACCTTAAAGATTCAATGATTCTATGACTGTATCGAAATGGTTGTTGGACCAAACCGTATGGGTCTTATTTCCTAACTGAATCCAATGGAAGTCTGCCTGCAAACCATTAAGTTCATTATTTGGCGCGCTGATTTCAGTGACAGCTTTGAATGGGTGAGATCCGAGTTCGAGATTTGGCTCCTTAATTCTTTGTGTGTGAGAACACACACGATTCAGCAGTGTGAACATCGCTCCTTCCTTCTAAGTGCAAAATACGCTTTTTTTTTTTTTAACACATAAAATTCAGAAACACCTTATGCATTCACAGAGCCTCGGTATTGATACTACGATACTTCACAAAGTATGTGCTCAGGGAATCATTAGTATGTTGAAGAGCGGGTGCACGTAGCTGATGTATGAACTTGCTGGTGACTAAATAAGAAAGACTGAGACTGCCACGTTAAATTTGCTGGTGTCACAAAGAATAGAGCAGAGCATCCTTGAAGTAATTACAGGTGAGTGGACCGATGTACTTGTACAAATGTAGTTCCATTAAGGCATTTTCCATCACATTCGCTCTTATCAATCTGGATGTTTTATTGATGCAGAGCTAAATCAAGCCTCTGCCGTCGCTGCGTTCTCTTCTTCCACCCCCAGCTGGCATTTCATGCAGCACATATTGCAGTTTGCTTTTTGAACAGAAGCCTTTTCATCTACTGGAAAGCAGAAAAATGCCATAGGTGACATAGTTTAGCAGCATTTAACACATTAAATAGCTCTCTGAACTGCTGCAGATGGGGAAAAAAAGGAGCCCTGTGTGCGTGTCAAGGCTATAGGAAAACACATTTTCCTTTCAGAAGTGAACACTGCATTCTCCGGGCACATAATGTAAATAAAACAGAAACTTGGGTCTGGAAAGGATTCCCTGGGTCATCTAATCTGGTTCCTTGTGATTTTGAATCCTTCCCATAAACAAATCAAATCCCATTTAACATCTAGTGAAGTTTTTCTGTGAGCTTTTCCCCTTGGGAGGCTATTTCCTACCTTCATTTATCCAAGAGTAAAAAAAAATTTTATTTTTTTTTTTACTTTACAGCCTCCATTTCTTTATGGCCAGTTTAGCCACATCTGTGGTTCAGATTCTCTCACAAACCCTGTCTACATCTGCTGGTGGTCCTTGGATAGAGTACAAAAATGCTTTAGAGGATGAGGATAACAAGGTATGGCAATTCTTTGCCAGATGGTACAATTTTTTAGGAAGAAAGCTCTCCGTCCCTGCCTGTTGGATTAATTCTTTAGAATTTAGGCTGGTGCAGGTTGTGGTTTGGTAACGCTCATTAATGGAGGAGATCAGCTTGTAAGGCTTGTAGATATCATGGAGGTAGAAATCAGGTAATTCTGAAGGGCTTAGCTGCAAGTATCATTTCATGGCAGAAGATGGATGTAAATACCAGAGCCAAAGTGTCGTCAAAATGAAAAATGACTTCAGATTGCTTACCCAAGCTCTTGTCATCAGCAGATAAATTAACAGAATAATGTTTTAAGCTGCTTGATAATGTACAAGTGGAAAAAAAAAAACCTAAAAAAAACCAAACAAGCAGTGCTAATATGGAACAACGGATTAAGAGGTGCCCGAAAATAGCCTCTGAAATTATGCGGTGCAAAAGTTCTGTGATGTGAATTAACCACGTAGGACAGACTCCAATCTCGCTGGCAGGCTGCTGTGGTTTATACCTTGTCATGGGAGGAAATGATTAACCTGCCTCTCGTAGGGATTTCTGGAGCGATTACATCCCTGGATTGCGCTTGTTTCGTTAATAGACACATCATGGCAGTGGGGCGACGCTTGAAGGGCAGAGCCTGGCTTCGTTCAGATTATTTAAATCCCTTCCGTTCGGAAACGGGGTGGCCACTGCCTTTGGGAACAGACCCTGGCCCACACGCTCCGAAACCCTGCTTGGAAAGCGTGGGAAAGAGGATTAGCTGGCGAGGGCTAAAAGCATGCCATGGGCTGCTGTAAGAGCTTAGTGGTGCTGATGATGGAGCTCCTCCGCCCGTTCCCCGGCACAGTTTAACTCACTGATATGGCCGCAGCCTTGTTATGCTTTATTAGCTCTGTGGATGTAATTGAATAAAATAATCTTTCAGGAGCTAATGGGTAGACACAATATGCTTCAAGCTAAGTATAGTTTGAGAACAATATCTTTGAGTGTAACTTGTTTATGTTAATTAATTAGAAAATTTGAAAAAAAATTTTGAAAAGGGCATTTAGTTGCTTTAGAGCAGATGTGGCTGATAGCAAAGCAGCGATAACTTCATGGTCAACGTATCAAGGGTTACCAAAAAACAGTAGGGGGGGATTCTCTCCTTCTTAGGTTTTTTTTTACAGCTCAAGATTTTCATGTTTTTCCATGTCTGGATTTGAAGTCTTCCATTTTAATCAATTTCTAAGTGCTCCTCTCGTTAAGCTCAGTTGGTTGTTTTTCTCGGATATTCCGGTTCTCTTTGCGTTGAGCTCAGAGCTGTTAGCACTTCCAAGTGCTGGAACTTGCAGGAGACAGGTGAGGTCCTGGGAGACTGGAAAAAGGCAGATTTGGTGCCTGTCTTCATATAAAATGGGAAAGGAGGACCTGACGTAGCAACCAGCCACTCTAATTCCTAGAAATATACTGGCACAAGTAATCAAAGCCTTTACAAGCACCCAGAAGATAACAAGGAGCTAAGTAACGGTGAACATGGACTTGTCAAGAACAAATGACATCAAAGTAATCTAATTTCCTTCTGTGGCAGGATAAAAAGCCTTGTGGACAGAAGAGGAGTAGTAGGTGTCATCGTACGTCTCTGTGCAAGGAAGCTGTTGACACTGCCCCTCGTGACATGCTTGTAAGCAAGCTAAGGCAACAAGGGCTACGTGAAACTGCCAGAAAATCTCTATGAGATTTGCTGGAAAGATGTAGTCAGAGAAGTTAACGATAGTTTTGACATTTATTCTGTGTCCGAGTAGAATGATGCGTTGGTGGGGCTGCTCAGGGCTCTGGTTCAGGCAGCAGAGTTAACTGCGTGTATTTGGAGCAGAAAGCAGCAGGGTGAAGAGGATATTTTGTAGGAACAGATTTAGGGTGAGTATGGTGAACTAGACCCAACAGTGCTGTGTTCTTGGAAAAACACACAAATACATCCTGGGATGTGTATTTATAAGTTGACCTACACGCCATATGCAGTAAACGCGCTTTGTTCAGCCCTCACCCAGCCGGGGCTGTCGGGTCGTGCAGGGTTCTGGATGATGTCCTTCAGTGAAAGTATAGATCAGCTGGCGAGGATGTAGAAGAGAGCAATAAACATGATCAGAAATGAGAAAAGATTGGGCAAATATCCATCAGGAAAGCTGGAAATGTAGCTGCTGCTGTGGTGGGACAGTAGGATCATAGATTTACAGAATTTTAGAGTGGTTTGGGTTGGAAGAGACCTTAAAGATCATCCAGTTCCAACCCCCTACCGTGGGCAGGGACACCTCCCACTAGCCCAGGTTGCCCAAAGCCTCATCCAGCCTGGCCTTGAACCCCTCCAGGGATGGGGCATCCGAAGCTTCTCTGGGCAGCAGATGACCTGCAAATGTCTGCAAACCATGGTGGCTTTTGGCTTGAGCATGTTTTGTCAACTGATTTCTGTTGTTCTGTGTCAAAGTAGTGAATGAACATAGGAAACAGGATTATTCCTATGAACCTTCCTTGAGGAACTCTGGTTTTAGTCTTCCTCTGGTCTAATCTTGCTCTAATTTAGGGTGCTTTTCTGTCATCTATCTTTCAGACAAGGTCCTTGTACTAATTAGCATCTTTACTTTTATCACAAATAGTTTCCCATCTGGCACAAAATCAAATACTTAAGTATTTCTACTATTAGAAGTCACAACAGAGCTGTTCAGTCCCAATTTTCCAGAAAATTAAAAAGGACTATTAACTCTGTCCATTCCGGGAAGCTGGAAGCTCCCATGGATGCTAATATTGCTTAAAGTAATGTATCAGATATGTCTGCTTATGTATGCTGGATATTTAGGGACTCAAATCTGACTTTGCTACATTTGGTAGTCTTAGAATCATCAGAGAATGGTTTGGGTTGGAAGAGGCCTTCAAGATCATCCAGTTCCCCCCCCTGCCATGGGCAGGGACACCTCCCACCAGCCCAGGTTGCCCAAAGCCTCATCCAGCCTGGCCTTGAACCCCTCCAGGGATGGGGCATCCACAGCTTCTCTGGGCACCCTGGGCCACTGCCTCACCATCCTCATGATAAAAAATTTCTTCCTAATATCTCATCTCAATCTACCCTCTTCCAGTTTAAATCCACTACCCCTCCTCCTGTCACTGCCTGCCCTTGTAAAAGGTCCCACCCCAGCTTTCCTGTCGCCCCCTTTGGGTACTGGAAGGCCACTATAAAGTCCCCCTGGGACCTTATATTAATAATATAGTATTAATTATAATAATATAATATTCTACGCTTTGTAAAATTTAACAGAACCAGAATCTTTTATATTGCTACGAGTCAGTCCCAGACCCAAAGGAAACTTAATTTCTGATTCTCGTCTTCTCCTATTTTATGGCACTGCAGGTGCACAAGCAGTTAAATCTCTCTCTTTCCATCCTGCACACACGCACGCACATCCTGCACAACACATCACTTTATGTTCTGTGTCTGCTTGGCAACTTGGGGGAGTTTTGCTGGCGCGTGGGAGAGACCTGCAGGAGTCAAGTGCAGCATTAATGTCAGTTCCCGGTGGCTTCCAGGGAAGCTCATTACTGACCTGGCTTGTGCGTCTCGTTCATTTACAGTAACACTTTAAATATTTAATCAATCTCTCATTCTTTCCTGTCATGGACCATTTTCCTTCAATTGATTCCTTTTTTGGGAGGCAGGGATCGCTGGGATGCATTGACGTTAGTGGAATTCTATAAATTATACTCATTAAGAGGTCAGATACAACGTGGAATGAGTCTAAGCTTCGTATTGGATTTTTTGCCCCAGGTTCTCAAAGCACTTCAGAAGCACTAACGGTGAAGGTGAAGAGCAAAGCTCTGCTGAAAGTTAAAATACTTCCTCAGGTTCCCAGGAGCTGCTGCTGAGGAGTAGTTGCTGCAGAGGTAACAGGATTATCCTGTCCATGATGCTCACCTTGCCCAGCTCAGCCTCTCTGGGTGCTGTTGGGTTGACGGTTGGACTTGATGATCCTTGAGGTCTTTTCCAACCTTGATTCTGTGATTCTATGAGGGATGGGATGTGTGCTAGCTAGAGGGAAGGAAGGAGGAAGATTGGTGTGAGAAATGTTGCTTTTTCCAGATGTGGTCTTCTTGGTTGCATCTCCTGAGACTCCTCATCAGGTCGGACAGTGCTGAGGCACTCCTGAGGTCAAGCAGCGTCCCGATATTGCACAGTTTAGGCGTGGAGCATCTCTTCCCTAGGCACGGATGTCATAACTTCTGTTTTCCAAGCGGGTAAATGGAGGCACAGGTGGGGAAGGGGCCTGTCCCAACCTCTCATCTACAGACTCATAAATTTCATGTTGACTTTTTCAATTAATTTGTATCATGAAGGATTTGGATAGCAACTTTTTTGGGTGATATTTTTAACAAGGTCTCTAAGCCTCGCTCTGTAATCCTATGGCACAGAAGAGCCTGTGCTTGCGAAGACAGCCCCAGCACATTTACTTTACACGGCTCCCGAATGCGCTCGGGGAAATCGTGGAAATAATATCACACCTTTGGGGTTGTACAAAGGTCTTGGAGTACAGCGTGGCCTCGTTCTTGATGAACATAATATCCCTTTATAAACCCTATAAAGAGTGAACTGTGGAGTGTTCGCCTTTCACCAAGCCGGGCTTAGAGAAGATAATCAGAAACCTTCGCTAGCTGAAGGCAAACGCTTTTAATAGGCAGGCAGAGGGGGCTTGCAGCTAGATGTGCTTGAAGGCAGGATAACAAAACAGATATTCAGAGCTGCTTCTGGGCCCGGCGAGTTCTTTGCCACTCGTGGCGAATGTGGAGATCACCTTGGAAATGTGTTGTTTTCAAATCGAATGAAATCCTTGGCACGATTCCTCGGTTGCTATTGATTTTTGCTTTGTTGATCAGCCAAGAAATGTTCGGGTATTTCAGATATGCATTTAAATTATTCCCGTGTCTTCTGGTTTTGTGCTGTCGATCTTGAATCCACAGGTCCTTATTTAGGTGAAATAATGAATTTAAGAAAGCAACGCCAAACCCATCCTGTTCCCTAGTAGCTTAGGATGGAGTGCTGTCCCACAAGGGTCACGAGTGTTGTTCTCCAAATCACAATGACATAGCACAGAAGAAGGAAAAAGCCAGGTTCATGCTTGGTGGGAACGGGTTTTTTTTTCATGTGTAGGAATATTTCCTTTTCAACACAATACTTTGTAATACCATCCAGCTAAAACGCTCAGCCTTTGAACTCAGAAGCTGGAATCACCTAACTACAAGGAGCAGTGTCTGTCCAACTCCATTTATGCCATTGCTATTTAAGCAAGTCTTTGAGTAGTGGGCTCTGAATACCATTAAATTGCAAAGACAAATGCTGCTGCTGTCATTATCAACGGTGTATGTCCTTGAGACAAGTGCTGTATCTCAAGGAGAGAAGTATTCACGCAATTGTCCACTGCTGACTTCCTTGGTCCCTTCGTTTCAGTTGTGTTTGGTAAGTGGTTGGAGTCTTTGAATGAAGATGCAACATTTCAATTACGCCTCTCTTTTCTTTCCTGGAAACTGTCGAGGGATAAGAGCTGGGATTGTAATTGAAAATATCCCTACAAGCCTCAAAATTATTATAACTGAAATTAAAATCTTATTCTTTAGCTACTGTTAGATTTCACCTTGAAAAAAATCATGCCTGACTTTCAAAGAGTTTCATGGCTAATAATAATAATAATAGTAATAATAATAATAATCTTTGAGAATTTAGCAGATTTTTGACCATTGCTTTTCCTATATGGTCACAAAGAAATACCCAAGGAAATCTCAGTCCTCTAACTGCAAATTTGGTTCTCTTTGACACAAAGTCACAGGCAGAAATTTTCGCACCTAGCACAGGAAAAAAGAAATTCTGGGCTTGTCTATAGTCAGTGGAGCAGTATAAGCACCTGCGGATGGCAAGGCAGATTTTAGGAGGACTGAACTACTCTCTGGAGGTGGATATCTGTTGGCATTGACTGTGGAACAGACCATGCTCCTAAACTCAGATTATGCAGGAGGTGCTGAGCACGTGGCTGCTGTCTCCTGTAGAGGAGTTATTCGGAGCCATCCCCCAGCAGTCAGAGAGACATTAAAAAATGTTTCTGTGTTACCAGCAGTTGACTGTTTAGTGAACGGGTGAAAGAGAAGAAGTTACTTCCAGCCTCACTCTTGCAGGTGGAGCTGGATGCTCCCCTTTTTGGGGATGTCTGACAGTTCCTCTCCGAAATCTTTTCTTCGGTTGATTGATACTTTACCAAACATTAATTTGAAATTTTCCATGCCAGTTTTCTGCCTCCTCAAACTGATATTTTTAAAGATCCAGCCAAAATTGTTCAGAGAAGGAAGCTGGAGAAAAACATGTTGTTTTCAATACTAAAATATTTCTCTCAGCCTGGCTACGAGGAGCCCTGCTACCTCCCTGCTGCAGAGCAGAGATCTGAAATTCTGTAAGGAGGCGTCTTTTGTGCATATTCTTTTTTTTTTTTTTTAATCTCCCTGTAAAAATTTCTTTAATTTACAGGCACTTTAAAAAAAAAAATCCCACACGTTTGGGAGAGATGTCACAGCATTTAACAGCTGAAACCTTCAAAAGATGCTGCGGGGTAAGCATCGTGCTGCTCCGACCGCGCATGGCCCGTTGCCGCCGTTCGCTTTCTGAAGCAACGGGGATGTTCCATCCCATCCTGGCTGATGTTTGCTCTTTGCAAATTTAGGAGCTGGATTTTTTTGAGGTTTTAAAGCAATGGCACTCGGGGTGGTGAGGAGGGAGAAGCCGTTCAGCTAGAAAGCAAAAATATTAAATATTAAGGGGGATTGAAAGGAGGAGGTTGGGACAGAGAGAGGGGAACAAGAGAGTTGGTGGGATTAGGAATTGCTTGGGGCTGCTTGGGTGGATCGGAGAGGGAGCTGGGACCCAGGGACGG
The DNA here is from genome assembly GCA_011057875.1 of Pterocles orientalis. Taxonomy (NCBI): domain Eukaryota; kingdom Metazoa; phylum Chordata; class Aves; order Pterocliformes; family Pteroclidae; genus Pterocles; species Pterocles orientalis. The sequence goes on along the minus strand of WKFP01014827.1, from coordinate 770,403 downwards.
ATGGGAGGAAGCCCAAAGTACCTGGGTCTGCAGCCTGCTGAGCTTGGAGAGGGGCTGGCAGAGGTTAGGAGAGGGGACAGGAGCAAGGAAGGATGCAAAGGGAAATTAAAACCGCCGGATGATGTGAGAGAGAGGCACAGCCCAAGCATCATTCCCATGGCTTGGCCCAAGTACCACTTGTAACACCACCAGGCAGCACAGCATTTATTTAAAGGCATGGTATACAATATATAAAGCTACAGCCTTCCTCCCTCTCCATGTATCTCATTTTTAAGGTCCTATCCACAGCACGTGGTCCTGCACCTTTGGATGCAATAACCGTGTTAAACGTGCCAGCACCAAGTGCTTGTTGCTGGATTTGAACCCAGCCAGCCCAGTGACCGGCCACTTTTCTGCACGTTAGGTATTAGGAACAAGGCACACAGGCTTTCAGAGAAGAAAAAGAAAGGAAATCAAGCTGCTTTCATGTATTCTTTGTCATTATTTTTCCCCTGTTGTTCAGAATTGCAAGTTTAAAAAAAAAAAAAAAAGGGTAAAAAAAAAAAAAAAGAGGACTCTAACATTTACTGGCAGTAATCATTTCACCATCTGCTCAGGCGTGCTGCTTCCAGAACACACGTTCTCAGCTGCTGAGCAGTCAGCTCCCGGCTCCCCTTCCTTTCGGAGACAGGGATGCCAGCAGTTCCTAAACTGTAACAGCATGAACAAGGCCTTTTATTTTTTTTTTCTTTCTTTTTTTCCCCTTTCAGTCGCGGGAATTTTTTTGAAAAGGCAGGAGAGTTAGGACTTTTCACCGGATTGTTTCAAAGTCTGAGCTGTTCCCTGACTTGACGGTTCTTCATCTGGGTGTATGTCAGAGTTAAAAATGTGGAGAATATGAATATTTTGATATTTCAGTATATATACTGAATATATATATTTCTAGCAGAGCTCCACTGGCGCCTGGGCTGCTCTCAAGGATGGATTTAGCCCGTGTTTCTTCAGCTGTACCTAGGGGAAAGCTTTCCTGGTGGGATGCTCTCATGCCTGGGCATAGACACTCCTGATTTCTGCTCTCACGAACCGTACCGCTGAGCTCAGCACCCCTCTTTCTAATGCCTTCTTCCCATTCTCCTCTACATGGTATCGCTGAGCTGTTCAACAGCCCAAACCCAGCAGGGAATCACAGCGTATAAAAGAGAAGAAGGTCTGTCTCCCTACCAAATGGGCTTTGGTGGCTAAAAGGAGCTGGGACAGCCAGAATTACCTGCTCTGCATCCTCCTGCATCGCTGCCCTTGGGCTAGGGGTGAGCAGAAGCACTTAAGGAAATATATGGCTAATTTAGAGGGCAGAGGGTAGCATTAATTAGCTCATCCTGTCCTTGAATGTTTCTGTGTCGCCGAGTCCCTAATCTATGGCTCTTGCGTTTTCTGTTGTTGTTTCTCGTGGCAATAATAACCCGCGATCTCAGTTTGTACATTCAAATTCGATTTTAAAAACATCCATCAAGGAAAGCCGCTATTCAATTTTCCCACTGTATAGCCCGACGCTTTACAAAGAAATGAGCCAGAGTGAATTCAGAGCCCATTAGGCATGTCCCAGGAGGCAGGGATCTATATGCTTCCAGATGTGCTTACAGATCTAAATCTGCATTAAGACAAAAAAAAAATAAAAATCCTGCTTGACCGAAGGTATTTGTTCTAAAACACACAATTTAAAGTGCAGCTTTGTACGGAGAAGTGACTCTGTGGGGTGGCTTTGTGTGATTCCATGAGTGCCTCATTGCATCAAGATCAAATTTGCTCCTTTACAAGCAGAAAAAAATGTTATTTCTCTGTCAGCCTCACGTGCTTGCTCTGGTTTCCAAGCTGGATGGGTGTTTTGCCACCCAGGAATCAGGTTTTTTGTGCTCAGCATTTGATCCCGTAATAAAGACTGCAGAGGCGGGAGCCTCAAAAGCACTTGGGGAATATCCCTCGTTTCTCAAGGCGGTGTCTGTGTGTGTGCGTTACCCTCTGTATTTTCACCTTTGAGCATGTTGTGGCACTCAGAACAGTTCTTTGCTGTCGTTTAAGAAAATATCAGTGTCTGAGATGGAATGGGTTGGACATGCTGTCTATGGAAAGGTTTTGTGAGCCAAACATTGATCATCCTCATAGTACGGGATGGTGACACAGGGCAAATGGGAAAATAGGCCGGTAGGAAAGGAGGAGTTGGGAAAGTAAGAAATGGAGGCTAAAGAAGAACATGAAGAAGCAGGAAAAACAGAAAAAGGGAAGATGTTTGAGCCTGACGGAGCTCCTAAATATCAACCATCCGTTGTGTCAGGCATGGTGGGAGAGGCCACACTGACTTGTGGTCTTGGATATATGGCATCATAGAACCACAGAACGGTTTGGATTGGAAGGGACCTTTGAGATCATCCAGTGCCACCCCCTGCCATGGGCAGGGACACCTCCCACCAGCCCAGGTTGCCCAAAGCCTCATCCAGCCTGGCCTTGAACCCCTCCAGGGATGGGGCATCCACAGCTTCTCTGGGCAACCTGGGCCACTGCCTCACCCCCCGCACAGGGAAACATTTCTTCCTAATGTCTCAATCTACAACATCTAATCTAAATCTATCAGTCGGAAGAGTACGGGAAATCCTTTAATGTGTCTCTCGTGCCCACTCTGAGTTACCTGGATGCTTCCCATGGGATGACCCCCATTGCTTTCCCTGGAGACATGGCAACCTGGCAGGGTTGGCATCTGTTGGTGCCTGTTGCCTTGATCCCAGCAAGTGCCTGGACCAAGCCCTTTCCTTTCCTTCTCGTAAAACCCTCGAAGGACCCACACTGAGATGAACGTAAAGAGGCAGCAAAAGGGAAGCAGTTGTTCTTCGAAGGAAGGAGTCAAGGGGTGTTGCTAACGCTGCGATTCCTCCAAGCAACATGTCCTGCCGCAGCCTGCCATGCCAAGAGAGGCATGGAGCCATTCGCAGCATCTCCAAATGGTCGTTATCTCTCTCTCTACTCTTGATTAAAAAAAAAAAATAAAAAAGGAAAAGGCAAGAGAGAGGACAGAGACCCTGACGGAGGCTGGGGAGGTGTTTTGGGGGGCAGCAGGGGGGAGCCCCATCGTTTCTCCCTATGTGCTGTAATAACCTCAATAGACAATTTGGAGATTTCAGACCGTTAGCCACTTCCTAATTAGGACAAGCTCAAAAAGGACCACTTGGCATCCTTGGTGCTGAGAGCCATGTGCTACCTGCGGCAGGCCAACTCTAAAATGAAACTGATTTTTTTTTCTCTTACCTACATTCTGCATTCAAGCAGCTGCTCCTAACAGGTGCTTGCTCTCTTCCTAGCAGATGGCGACAAAAAAACGGGTTTGTTGGCAGGTTTCGCCACAAAGCAGCCTTCTTATCACACGTATTGATGTGTATACAAACATACACGCGCGCTATCAGGCTGGCGGTTTAAAAAGTAATTCTCCTTCTGATATAGGGTCAAGGCACGTGGGTCTTAGAGAGAATGCGATCTGCTTTTCTCTTTTGTATCCTGGGTCTAAAGGCATTTGGGACTTTGCTGCCACACCAAAACCCTGGCAGACGCTTTCCCATTAGTTTGACTCTTCTGCCGTATCTCAGGGAACGTGTGGAAGGAGGGGTGTGTAATGTTAGACTGCATGCCTCTGTATTTATCTTTAAGAGCTTGTACTGGCTTAAATAGCAACTAGAAAGGTGGCAGGGTTTAGATGGGGACTGCACTGATGTTTATCACCTTTCTGGTTTTAGGGTAATATAATAGATTGATATATAAACGATAATATAGAATATAAATATTATATATATTTATAGAAATATGTAGAATGATACATATAAAAATATATAGATAGATAAAAATTATCTCTCTTCTTAAATAAAACAACCAACTGAAAATGTACAGTGGAGGAGAGACACAGCAATGCATTCGAACAAAGAAATCTAACCGCAGCGTTTTATCACCGGGAAAGGCACCCAGGACTCCGAGTACCGAAATGTGTTCAGAGCTGCCTTGGGGAAGCACGCGGGGAGATCGTTTGTTCTGTACTCATCACCCGAAGAGAGACAGCTGTCAAACAAATCCTGATACCCCATTTTGCTCTTGGCCAGGTAACTGATGCCACCTCCCAGCTTTTGCCAGGTGAGGGCTGTGAATCCGACAAAACGCTGCAAAGCGACGCCAGATTCTGAGGACTACGGCATCGCCCCGAAGACCTTTCCTCCTTCTATTCCTTGTCGTGCGAGCAGCACCAGGAAGACCCCATAGTCGCTCTGTTTTGCTGCTCATTTCAAACAAACAGCCTGAGCCAAGACAACCAGATGAGGATGACATCTGGCTGTCGAACCTCTGCCAAGTCGCTGCTGTTCCCTGCCTGGCAGGAAGACGATACGCCGCAAATGCCAGCTTCTCCCTGAAATGTAAAGTGCATTCCCTGCGTTTCGTTCGCTTCCTTTCCAGCCACAATCACTTCGGTATTTTTGCTTTACTAATGGCCAAATTTAAATCTCCTCTCCGGCTGCATAAAATCGTTTCATCGACGTTGGGAGGCTCATACGACAAGTGGAATTTGACCCTGAATTCCAAGATGCTCTCGTGTTTTCTGAGCTTACTGACAAATTAACTTGTTGGCTGGGAACCTCATGCAAACATCCAAGCCCCTCCTGGGGGAGATGTTTGTGGCGAGGATTACTAATCACCTATATGAGAGCGGTTTGTATCTAAACTCTTCCAGGAAGGTGTAAGTAGAGCCTGGGGCAGGTGGATAAGCTGAAGATGCTCTAGAGGTCTCCTTTGCTGCTATTTTTCCATAAGTCTAAGGTGCACATCTTTAAAGAGAAATCACTCTAGCTTGTGAAAAAAATAAAATAAAAAGACTCAGTGTAGCTTGTGAAAGAAATCTCTTGCTAATCGAAGGTACGTGGAGTGAAAAGATATCTCACCAGACCCCTGAACATGCAGGATTTGCCCTGTTCCTTAGGAAGGATTTTTGTTTTCACTCCTCCCCACGGGCTGCTGTACTCTCAGCATTTTTGGCAGTTGCCAGAGGGCATGGAAGAAATAACTCTGCAGGTTTTGCAGCTGATGTTCTGGCCAAATGCATTTTTTTTTCCCCCTCTTCTGGTAAAATAGTTTTGCTGCAGGCACAGGTAACCGGTTTTCAAAATTGCAGAAGGGAAGTATTTGTGTTAAAGAAATCTGCACCGAGCTCGGGCTGTTGAAGTGAACTTGCTTTGCAAAGGTCATATTTCTACTTTTCTAGTAACCATCCAAGTTTGACGTCTTTGCCACATATTTGCAGATTTCAGGAGCATCGTTGTGCTTCAGTCTGTAGGCTTGGAAGCAGAAGCCCTCTGCTTTTGAGGGCACTCACGCAAGAAGTGGGTGTTAATGCTTGAAGAATAGCTTGAATCTTTGTGGTTTGGCTTTGGTGAAGCAGCTTGCTATGAAAATTAAGTCTGATTTCCACAATCCATATCAAAACCTTTGCCAAAGAGTCTGTAGGATGGGTAAGGATTAGAGAAGTTGGATTAATTGTGTCTTATTTTGTCACGTGCGACTGTGCTAGTAAGTCACCAGCAGTGTAATCTGCTGAGATGGCTTTTGTGGAGCTGATTTCGTAGGAACGGATGTTTAGATCTGGCCCTAGCAGGGTGATAACGGTGAGTGATGCTGGGTTTGGTAGATCACCAGCTTCTGTTTGACCCCAGCTGTGTCCGTTTCCCTTTAGTGCTTGATCAGTTTGCTCTGGGATGTGGGCTGGCTCCTTGGGTTTTCATTCCTTTGCCTGATGCACAAGTGTCACGGTGACATTCATGATATCCTGGAGAGGCATCTTCTGGCCTTCAGATGCCACCCCAGTGGGATGGGGCTTCCCATCCATCAGACCTGCCGACCCCATGAGCTGCCTTGCATAGACAGGGTTCACTGCGACACAAAGAAAGTGGAGAGCTGACAGCGTTACCCACCCTTCTGCCCTGAGATCAGTTGGTTTCAGCATCGAAATAAGCAAAACCGAAGCGATCTGTGTGGGAATTCTCAGCATTGTACGTGCTCATTCGAAAGGTGATTTCATCTGCTGGCGCCAGCGTAGATCTCACCTGCAGCAAAGTCCAACCATAGCAGGTTTTATGGTTTAACTTCATCAAAAGTTGCCCTCTATCTATGCTATAGGAATAGGGTGGAATATTTTGAATTAAAATCAAATTTGAGCAATGATTTGTCAAATACAGGGGGGATCTTTGCATTGAAAGGCAGATGCCGGTAGCTAACTTGAATCATGCTTAATGCTACACAGCTGCTCGACGCGAAATGTCATTCCGAATATCGAACTGAATCTGTGCCTTAGGTAGCTATAGATTCTGTCCTTATCGACGGCATCATGATGCATCCTCAGTTAGCTCGTGGAGCTATCGTGTCAGTAGGGTTTACCCATGTCTGCACAAAAATAAATCGCTTGGTATTATCCCAGTACTTGAGAGCAAAAACTTTTATTTTCCAGTAAAGATAACAAATAGCTAATTTAAGTTTCCAAAAGCATGTGGACTATTATCGCTAGTAAGAAGCTTAACCAACCTGAAAGCAGATGCTAAACGATCCAGATCTTAGTCTTATTAAGCTTGTGTGTTTCCTATCACTTAAAAACCGATCAAAAACCCAAAGAGCTGCGTAAATGAGATTTTCTGGAAGGCAAACTTTAAAGTTTACCTCCTTTTCTTTTTAAACGAGAAGGCGATACCTCTATTTACACGCCGTTTCTGGAACTCAAACGGAGCGAGTACATCACTGCTGCAGTGTTTCATGGAACATCCTTTGTTTATTCACACGGTGCCACTTTTAAACTTCAGATGTAAACAACAAAGGCTTCTTTGTATTTCACACTATCTCGTACTCACTACCTTCTGAAGTCCAAAGCCAAAACACTGCGGAATTTTACCCTTCTCACGCTTTTTTTTTTTTTTTGCTCGTCGAATGTGTTCTTCCAGACTTTTCTATTTATAGTAGCTGGAAAAATACTTATCTTCTGGTTAAAACATGCTCTGTTCATTTTCTCTTGTCCTTGGTATGGGATAATTTTTTTTCTGTGGTAACCATTTCAAATATAATTTTAGTAGTAATTAAGCATATATTCAATAACAGAAACGCTTTGTCATCCTGAAGGATCCAAATCGCTTTAATGGGGCGACCTGGCTGTGATCCTGTTATATGGATGAAGATACAGAAAATATTCCACTGAGCTCAGCTGGTCAGACAGAAGGGTTGGTTGACCCAGGCTGGAAGGAGCTGCAGCAGCTGTCTGACAACACACATTTTAGCACAGAATATAGGCAGGTAGAGTATAGGTAAAGTGGTTTCCGTTTCAAACCAGAGTGGGAATTTTAGCTGGGAATTCCATTAAACTTTAGCTGCGCTGATCCTTGAGATCTGTCGCTGGGAAGTCCTTTTCCACTGTGTCTTTTTCACCATGGAGAAGGACCCCGTTTTAGGTTTGGGTCAGATTGTGAGTGGTGTCTGCAGGAATCTCGTGAGAGATCCGTCTCCTCTCTGCTTGCTGAGGTGCCTGGAGGAGGTAGCCAAGCTCTTTGCTCATCTTCCTCCATTCTGTGCTTATCTCCATGGGAAAGACAAGGACAGACAACCCAGGCAGTTTCAGACACTTTGCTGTGCTGTGTTGCATACAGACCTGTCCTCTGTGTGTAGTATAAATGAAATCTTACTTTTCAAGAAAACCAGAAGAGCATGGTGTACTTTTTCATTTCCCAGGGACAAATAGCATCCTTTATCATCCCATCCCCTTAAGCTGCATTTGAGCACAAGAGATCAGTGATGAGCCCATCCATCAAATCCTATGTTCAGTTTGGGGCCCTTCATGACAAGAAGGACGTTGAGGTGCTGGAGCAGGTCCAGAGAAGGGCAACGAAGCTGGTGAAGGGTCTGGAGAACAAGTCTTATGAGGAGCGGCTGAGGGACCTGGGGTTGTTTAGTCTGGAGAAGAGGGGGCTGAGGGGAGACCTTATCACTCTCTACACCTGCCTGAAAGGAGGATGTAGCAAGGGGGGGTCGGTCTCTTCTCCCAAGTAACAAGCGATGGGACAACAGAAAATGGTCTCAAGTTGCACCAGGTGAAGTTTAGGTTGAATATTAAGAAAAATTTCATCCCCGAAAGGGTTGTCAAGCACTGGAACAGGCTGCCCAGGGAAGGGGTGGAGTCACCATCCGTGGAGGTATTTAGAAGACGTGTAGATGTGGTGCTGGGGGACATGGTTTAGTGGTGGACTGGGCAGTGTTGGGTTTGCAGTTGGACTCGATGATCTTAAAAGTCTTTTCCAGCCTAAATGAATCTGTGATTCTGTGAGTCATGATTCTGTTTGTGTACAACATTTAATATATACATAAGAAATAATTTTGCTGTAAATTGCTAGGAGTGTTAGGTCCACCTTAGATCCCTTTGAGAGCAATCTTTCCATATATAAGAAACCAGCAATATAGACTCAAAATACTTTAATGATGACAGCAGCTAGTTTTGTAGGTGAGTCTCGTGGTAGATTCATAGAATCATCATAGAATAGTTTGAGTTGGAAGGGACCATGGAGGTCAACGTTGACCAAGGAGATTCAAGGTGAGTGGTTCTCTCTAGAGTATCCTCTTGTGGCTGCGTGAAAACTTGGTTGAACAAAGAGTATCCCCAAAATCCCCTTGACTGCAGAGCTCCCCTTGCAGTCTCAGCTGACCCAGGAGCTGCGAGGTATACTGAGTGATAATTTTCTTCATATTTGCATTAACTGTGTCAACTGGAGCCTCAGCTTTGGTCAGGCTCCTCGTTGTGCCAAGGGGTGCACATATGGCCATGGGAGGAATCAGTTCATGCCCTGCAGAGCTGGAATGGAAAAGGATGAGTAGCATTAGTGCCATTGTAAAGAATGAGAAACAGAAGCAGAAAGAGAGGTTGGGAGCACTTGTTTTGCTGAAAGTCATCGCGACAGTTGGAGGCGAGCCAGGTGGTAGTCCTGCTCCTCTAGGGAGTAGGCTCAGGGCTTTCACCACAAGCAACTCTGTCTTCTGAAGAGGGTGGACAGAACAATGCAAACCACCTCCCAGCTTTTTTGGGATGAGATGGTTTAGCATTACACACTAATGGTCGTTAAGAGGCTGAATAGAAAAAAGAGAGCTTGTTGTTAGAAACAAAACAATGGGCAGAGATGAGAGGCTGTCCAGCAGTTTTCATTATGAGTCTTCTTTCAGATATTCCAGTATATCAATTTTTATGATTTCAGAAATAAATATTTGTGCTTGGTCTCTGTCAGAAAGTTTTCCCCTTCAATTACAACAGAAGTAATTTCTGGATTTTTCAGGATGAGTTTAGGAAAAGAGAAATTGCTTGTTCCTCTTAAAAATTCATGTTTTCCTGAAAAACTGTCATGCTATAGATTGTGGAAGAAATAGTTGATATAAATCCAATGTTGACTCCAGTAAGAAAATGATGGCAGTGTAACAGTAGAGCTGAACTGAGCCCTCTGTGCTAAATATGTGAAATGAACGTTTTTACTTCTACATTGCAACTCCTCTGAATGAAAAATAATTGGAGCAACTTCCATTTATCGTAAAGGATACATACACAGAGGAGAACCTCGCGTCGCTCAGGCTGGTCTGCACTTTGCAACGAAGCGTGATTCGGAGATAACCAAAATAATGGAAGGGGTAAAGTCTTGACAACACCATATTTATATGGGGATTATTTTCTTCTGCTTGCAGGCAGCATGGTTCTGCCTGATCTTACCATTACACGGCTTTTGGACCTGAATCAGCGTCTGAGCATCATTCAGGACTGCACCACGTGGAGGTACCAGTTTTGGTCTTCAATGGCTTGGGGGAATCTGCACTGAGTGTTACCGGTGGCCCCGCCTCAGTTTGGCCATTTTTCATTTCAGGAATGTGGGAGTAATGGCTGAGTGATGAGCGAAGAACAGTCTACTGTCTCAAACCAGGGAATAGATTTTAGCTTGAGATCACTGAAAGTCAGAACAGGGCATATCTTTTCTTAGCCATCATAAATTATCCATGCGGGATGTGCAGTAAAAGGCTGTTTGGCTGCGTTAAAATTGGCGAGACAAACAGAATCGCCATCTTTCCCGATGGCTCCTTCAACACCTAATGAGTTCCCAGATGCTGGTTGAGCAAGATGTCTTTTATCTTTGCTAATGTTATCTTCCTAGACGTCCTAAATGCCCCCTGGTGCCATTCTTCATTTTCATCTTTCTCCCCTCAGGAGAAGGCAGGATGGGTGTTCAGGAAGCTCTCTTCTGAAGGTCAAGCTTCTAAAGGCTGTGGGTCAAGTTGATCCTGTTATACCAGCCAGGATCTGGAGGAAAATCCAGAATTAGATTGATATGATGGAGAGCAGGATATCGCTTTCTTTCTATGCATGTTCATAGGATCAGTATCCAACAGAAAAAAAAAATAGAATTGCAGATTTGATTTCACTGTCGGTTCCATTTAATACAATTTAGAACAAATTCAATGTTCATCTTTTCCCACTGCTAGAAGGTGCACAGGAGTCTGTCTGTATAAATCTGCCATTTCAGCTGGCGTAGCTGATCGTTGTGGGCAATGAGGAACTACGCTCAGATGTAAAATAGGAGGAAATATCAGACTAACTGCGTTCCTGATCTTTCCTAAGCCCTCCGAGCATAACCACTCGGGGCTTCAGCTATGTTAATAGCCGGGCTATCGGCCAGCGGTGATTTACCTTGGCAGGTCTGATTTATATCTAAGCCCAGCAATTCTTCCCTTTCTCTGGCAGGAATGAGTGACCAAACAGCCTCCTTCAAGCTAAGTGTTTAAGAGAAAAACATTTCAGAGAAAGCAGAACTTCAAACCAAGGGAACAGACTATATATATACGCGCAGCTCTCGCCTAAGGATCTCGAAGCTGTGTTTCATCATTTGCTCGATTCAGATGATGTCCTCTGTTGTGCGGGGGGGGGGGGTTGTCAATAGGCAAAAGCTCTGTCAAAGTCAGTTTTGCAGTTTTATGGCTGAGAATCAAGATTTTTTTCAGCTTAGCACGTTGCATCACCATCTTTTTAAGTTTCTGTAGTATTATCTGCATTTTCCCTGTGCTGCACTGGAACAATACACTCGTAGAAACAATTCCAGCTGGCCTGTGTAGCAGCATCTCTCCTCTTGACCAGGTTATGTGTAGTCCCTATAGGATGTTTATGTCTTCAGGTTTATAATGTAGTCACGTAGCAGCTTTTCTATCAAAGCGAAGACCAAAGCACATTGTAACGTCAATGGGTTTCGCTATTACTGCTCTTAGATCCATATGCCCATGCTATGAAGGATGCAGAATTTATGCCAACGTGATCGTTCCCAGTTCCAATCTTGCCCGATTTGCGAGAGGCACGCTGCAAAGTGAGTTCAGAGACTCGCTAGCTTCCCTGCAAGGATATTAATAATGCTTAGAAATTATATAGCACTCCAAAACCCTGCGCAAGCATTAGCTAATTATGGAGCACTCCAAAGCCCTGTGCAAAGACATGAGCTCATCAGTTCTTGCAGCACCTATCGAATATATCGATATTCATTCAGCCCCTGGTGCAGAGAGGGAAATGGAAACAGGAGGACGTGGGTATCTGGTCCCAGTCCATGCTGTTCGTGGCTGGGGTTAGACTTCTGCACTTTCCAGCTGCTGCTCCCACATTTTCCTTGGCAGGATCGTTCTGCCTGTTAGGTTCGCGGGGGATAGACACAATTTCCAAAAGGAGGTCACCTACAGAGGTGCAAATGCCAATTCTTACCAGCTAGACGTGATTTCCAGCCCATTCCAGGGCTTTGTAGAGGTCACTGGAATCAATTAGATTGGAAAAGCCAACATCAGTAAGTGGCATAGACTGGGCCCAGTGCAGCAAACTGGATTTTAATATTCACCAGTATAACAGCTGAGCGTTTACCAGGGAGGTGCTGAAGGCAGCACAAAGGAAACAATTTAAAATAAAATATCATTGAGGTGGTGTACTGCAGAGCGGGCTGTCTTGGGGAAAAGGAGAGCTATATCTCCATGACACTTAGCAAATGAAGGAGAAAATAGAACATTCCGTCTTCATTGCACGTTATTGAGGCTTCACGCTACTCCTTGTGTGAGTTCCTCTGGACCAAAGTTAGTTACTTTGGACCAAGGGTGGATTTCTGCTCCTGAGCCTGCCAGCAACTAATCCACAAACTTGGCCAAGTCAAGTCAAGTCAAGTCAAGTCTTTGTTTCCCAGTTAAAAATATCCCAGTAATCCTGTATCTAGGAAGTACGCATCCTCCCATCCTACAGAGGATGGAGTCCATGCCACTAATTCCTACAGGCTTCCCTGAGCTAGTGCAGCTCCTTTAACTCTTGGTACTTTTGGAAATGGAGCTGAGTTTCAGTATTGCTGCTGACGGCATGAAATTTTGAGTAGCCAATATAATAAAGCGATAGCCCTAGAGATTGTAAATAGGCGCTCCCTGCTGCAGTGCTCAGCGTCGCAAGATTCCTTGCCTTACAGCTCTACATCCAGGATGAGTGATGATACAGAAGCACAAGCTGTCACAAGCGCCAGGATGCTCTGCAGTATTTTCAACATTAAGGATTGTAGAGGGGCTGTTAGAAATGCAATAGCTTCGTGTAACTTGCTGAGACACCAGAGAAACCGAGTACAAGCTGTAAGCTTGCTTTTAAAGTGCGTATTGACTCAAACGCAGAATGATGATATTTTTATTAAAAGCCACAAAATGCTTGCAGCCAATTAATACTCCACTGCTTTGCTAATGCCTCTGCTCAGAAAATTAAATGGTTTCATTTAACAAAACCAATCTTAAAGCTTTTTTTTTCTCTCAAATTTGTAAGTGGGTCCAACCCCTTCTCTAAACTTCCATGAACCATGCATTTTCAGCACAACATAGCAAAGTGTCGGTGGCTTCCAGTCTGTTCCTCCAAGTGTTTGGAGGCACGAGGGACTCGTGCTTTTCCGGCACAGTTCGTTCCAAATTCTTAAGGCACTTTACAAGTATTAGCTACTTCCATCTGCATATAAACAAGGAGCCAAACACCTTGAATGTGCTGTTGCCATGCTGTAATGTCAAATGATTAAATATTTTGACATACTTTGGCTCAATTTAATCAGCTGGCTACAAAAAGCTGAAGCAGCAATTACTGTCAGTTCAGAGGGCAGCGGCAAATCAAGGTGCAGGAGTATCACGTGCTGAATAGAGTTGCTTAGGAGTAAGCGAAGAGCTGCTTTTTGTGGTTACACTGTTCCTTGGCAGTCTAACATCTCGTCTCCCCTGTTGAGGATGGCATTTCAGATCACCTAGCAAAACCGAACTGAATTGCTGCCAGTGGCACAAACGGATTTTGCTGAATTGCTGTGTTCCAGTGACCCAGTGCACAGCCTTCCAGTTAAAAAATGAGAACATCTGTAAGGTCATACCATCTCTGGAAATGTCTAGGACGTCCTTTAAAATCTTTAGAACTGCGTCTGCATGCCATGGGATCCCTTCACTGCAGCGCAGGTGGGACCAGCAGCACTGGGTTAAGTGGGAGACAGTTGGATGACCAACTGGTGTGGTGCAAATGGGGAAAAAAAAGGGTTTGATTTATAGAATCATAGAATTACAGGATGGTTTGGGTTGGAAGGGACCTTCAAGAGCATCCAGTGCCACCCCCTGCCATGGGCAGGGACACCTCCCACCAGCCCAGGTTGCCCAAAGCCTCATCCAGCCTGGCCTTGAACCCCTCCAGGGATGGGGCATCCACAGCTTCTCTGGGCAACCTGGGCCACTGCCTCACCCCCCGCACAGTAAAGAATTTCTTTCTCACATCTTGTCTAAATCTGCCCTCTTCCGGTTTAAGTCCATTACCCCTCATCCCAATTCAGCATTTCTTCCTAATATTTATAGCCTGAAAAAATTTTTTCCTGTTGTTTGCTTTAAACTTCTTGCCTGACGACGTCATTACATCCTCTGCTGGAAAAAATAATTCCTTATTCCCTCTCTCCGTAGCGATCTTGATTTTACATCTCTGCCTTAATCCCCGCTCATCCATTTCTTCAGGGAGCTTCACCGGCTTTAGACTCCCCCCTTCAGAGCTCAGGTCAGCCTTCTCGCCCTCTTCTGCATCTTTTCTAGTTCTGTTTTACCGCCGCATTGAGCTGGGTGACTGGAATTGCACTCTATTCGGGGATTTATTCAGTGATGTACTTGCATTTTCTCTTTTATTCTCCACCTCTTTCCCAGCAATTCTTAGCATTCCACTTGCCTTTCTGACCTCTGCTGAGCACTGAGCAGATGTTTTCAAAGAACCATCTGCAATGACGCCAGGACCTCTTTCGCAGGCTAATTTAAACCCTATCATTGTGGCTGCACTTGATTTTTATCAATATGGAATTTCAGCAGCTATTTTATTGCCCAGACATTCGATATCGTCAGATTCTTCTGCAACTTTTTGTAGCCATGTCTACTACTTCTGCTTACCTGGAATTACCCCACACCATCAGCACATTTTGGCATGTCAGTGTCGTCTGTCTCCCTGTTCCAGCTCTTTGATGAGTTCATTGAACCGCACAGGCTCCCAAGACAGATAACTGGTAATCTCCCTTCCTTGCAAAAACCGCTCGGTTATTTGTATATTTTCTTTCCTATCTCTAACCAACTCATTCAGAAGAGAACCTTTCCTCTTATTCCGTGGCAGCCAGGTCCTTTTACGCACACGCTCTCTTCCAAAAGCTATATTATGTGTGCAAGACATGAGTTTCTTCTGCTTAAGTCACATCAACTCCTCTCTGAAAAAAACTGTATTCTGTGTGTGCCTGCTGACTTAGAGTCACAGAATCACAGACTGGTTTGGGTTGGAAGGGACCTTCAAGATCATCGAGCTCCCACCCCCTGCCATGGGCATGGACACCTCCCACCAGCCCAGGTTGCCCAAAGCCCATGGCAGGGGTTGGAACTCGATCTTGAAGGTCCCTTCCAACCCAAACCAGTCTGTGATTCTATGATAGAGTAAGTTAGGAAACATCAAACAAAATCTTTTAACCGGCTGGAAATACAGGTTGTTAAAAACGTAGTAGTGCTGAGGTTCCCAGCACTGGCTCCAAATGTTCCTCCAGCCCCTATCCCAACGTACAGAGCTGGCCACATCCCCTCTGTCCTCTGCATCCAGCTGAGATTTGGGCTCTGGTTTGGTTTGACAAAAGCCACCAAAATCCCTTTAATGAATTAATGAATTAATGAATTAATTCTCTTTGAATTGCAGTGGAATATTGGGGGGGGGGGAAGATCCAATAAAACCTGAAAAATTTCCTGCAGTGAACAGAAGGTCCCAAGGGTTAGTGACACTCTCCCTCATTTGGTCCTTCCCATTTCTGCATGCAAAGCCTGCAATCGCGGTAATCAGATGGCTCAGGAATTTTGAGACAGCGAGGACTAAGAATTCTGCTAGAACAGGATTATCATCAAATTACGCCTGCCTCGGCGGCAGGAAATCAATCAAGAGTGGGCTGATTTACACCTGCCAGAGCCAGCGCATCATGAACTCCATCATCTTTCCCAGGGATGTTTTTATCTTTGCATCGACGCAGTCAGTGCGAGGAAAATATTTTCCTGTTCAAAATGAAAACATTCAAGGTAGCATTTGGCAGAGTGTCGGAGCCTGGGGTTCCCGCTGCTTCTGACAACAGTGCTGGTATCTTTTGCTAATGACCAAAGTGCAGTATAATGAGTTGTCTTGGGCTTCTGCTTTATTCAGCGTGCGGCGTTTTAATAGACTGTGAGTAATTCTGAAAGGGATAAATGGTGTTTATGCCCTCTTGTGGTATGTTATTGAACGGAATGGATTTTTCTAACTGACAAAATTAGGCCAGTGATGGAAAAGTCCCAGGTAAAAATCTGTAAGGAATACTGTTTTGCACAGTAGAAAAAAAAATCTCCGTCCCTCCAGCAGCATCCTCATGACTCAGTGAAGCGGGAGGAAGCCAATTTTACATGCACTTACAGCAGCGAGTAAATGACTAATGCCCATGATGACAGAGTTTGTGCCATCTTTCTGGAGTGAAGAGAATTTAAAAAGTGTTTTTTCTGTGCTGGGAAGGTTAGAAAGTAAGTGAAATACTGCTTTCTAAAAGCAGTTTGGTTGACACCTCTTTGTGCTGTTGCCGATGTGTTGTGATGCCTACCTTCACATTTTTTATCTTCTTCGCTCCCACGTCTGCCGGGTAAATAATCTGATTCCCTTGGGACAAAGCCTGTCCCGAAGATGGAAAACATTCTTCGGTGATTTTATATGGGGAAAAAAAGGGCAGATTCTTGTGAAATTGGGCTTGTTACCCCTCCATGTGCAGATACAATGGATTAATTAATCCGTATCTCCCTAACTTGCACTGAGAATTCAGGTGTCGAGCTGGAAACCCCCCAGACATGTCAGTCACAGATTTTGTATCAATGTGATTACTTCACTCTAACTGGAATCTGAATATAGCAAAATATTCACTCCAGACTGTGAAATTACAAGGATAAATCAGACTGATGCTCTACAAAATCCAGCAAGTGGTGTCTGACTGTGGTCAGTACTTCGCTGTGCTGAGGTAGGATCTCCAAAACCCTGTTGTAGGAAATTTGAAGGCTCTTTGGTCACAAGTAATCACCTCCTATTATTTAAGTAATGCTGTGAGGAAGCATTATTTCCATTACATGTCATCTTTCTCTCTGCCCAGCCACCAAATGCGTAGAAGACTGTTGTAAAGAGGAAGGCAATGATTTCCTTTCCCCATCCATGATGAGTCCAACCGCAGTAGTGGGTTTCGATGAAAGCAGTCGGCTTAACTGGGCTGGGCTTTAGGAAAAACTCTACAACAGGATGGTAAATATTGGAATGGACTCCTGGAGGATGCTGGAGGATCTCCGTCTTCGAAGGTCTTTCGGAAACAGTGAAACAAATGTTTGCTGGGAGTAGGACCACTATCATTCATTGTATCACAGTGAAAAAAGTTGGACTCAATGACTTACTACAGGTCTACGAGCTCTGGTTTTGTGATTCTCTATGATGATTTCCATTTAGTGGTTTTATTTATCAGTATGATGAGAGAAGACATATTTACCTGGTAATCTTAAATGTTAGCCCTTTGTTCTTGCAGTTGATCTTAGTGTCAAGTCCGGCTGATAGCGATACGATTCCATCTGTTTCCAGTACTTTACAAATATACTTTGCAACAGTAGTCTGACACCCATTAAAGTGCTTATTAGGTTATCATGAACTTCAGTGAGCTCCAGTTATGTCCCCACTGAGATGAGAATTGGCTCCAAAATGTTGGTGCTTTACCAGTTTCCTTAGAAAACAAAAATTCAGTAAGAAAAAAATGTCATGACAAACCATGTTAAGAAAGAAATTTTCTCATCAGAAACCTTTCAGGAGTTTCAAATTCAGTTAGGGGCTACCAGAAAGAAATTAAAATCTAATTTAAAATCCTCACTCACTTTCCTTCTTCTTTTCCTGCAAAGGGATTATTGCTCCTGGTCCACGCATTGGCAAATCTTTCCGAGATGAGCCATAATTTGCCTTAAAAATACCTTTCTGGTCATGATGGAACTGTTCTTTTTGAAGAATGGGTTTGCAGCGATTCTGTGAAAAGAACCCAAATGCTCTTAGTTCTCAATGACATCAGTGGGGCTAAAAATTCAACTCAGAAATTCTTCTTGGAATAAAGACATTTGGGGCAGAGAGCACACTTCAAAGCTGAGGGTGAAGCTCTTGGCCACTGGAAGACAACTGGCCAGGCTTGACCAAAGCCTCCTCTCTTGTCGTTCCCATTTGTTTTCCACTTTGATGGCACCACATCCCACCTGGCATGGTTAATAAGGAGGAGAGGAGAAACCAGTGGCTGGAGCAAATTAAACAAACGAGGCATTAAAGCAGGAGGGTGCGCCACCTCTTCTCACCAACACCTGCTTTGGTGCCCGCAGTGTCTCCGAGCAAAATAACATCAGAGCAAGGATAAAGGGCTTTCAGGGATGTGCTGCAGGTGCGGTCCAAGAACTGAGAGATATTTGTGGCTCCTGCAGAGAGATAACCAAACGTCATTCATCAGCAGAGAAGCCAGCAAACCACTAATGGCTTTCCATCATGTTTCTTGGCAGGTATTGACGGAGGGCGGTTTTGGTCCCATCACAACAGAAATCCGGGAGGCTCCGGAGTTTTATTACGCCGAAGATTACCATCAGCAGTACCTCAGTAAGAACCCTGGTGGATACTGCGGCCTCGGGGGAACGGGGCTTTCCTGCCCTATTGGGATCAAGAAATAGCCTGTACTTACTCCACCGCCTCCACTTGGTTTTAGGGAGTTTGAAAAAAGACCAACAACCCTGATAGGTGTTAGAGTTTGCCCGCAGCATCAGCACGTAAAGATTTGGGAACCTCTTGGGTCAGCTTTCTGTAATTGGAGCAGTTTCCCATTCACCGACATTAAAATGCTCTGTGCAGCTCACTGGGTTTCCTTGCAATCTCGTAATCTGGAGAGAAGAGAAACTTTTCAAAGTTTAGCTTGAAATGCTGTAAAACGGATGAATTAGGGGGTGATCGCACCTGCTCTCTGCTTTGCATAGGTAATGCCTACAGATATATTTATTTTTTTGGGGTTAATGAATTTGCCCATGTTATGAGCACTTTGGCTTCTGGAGACATGGTTGGGCTCATCTGAACTGTCACAACCCTGTAATTTGATGTCTTTGAGAATGGTGGATTTAGAAGATCAGTAATTCTTTCACAATTCCACTTTCACAGCAACAAATAATATCACCTATAGTGCCTATTTTCAGAAACATTTTAGTAAAAAAAAAGTAAAAATTGTAATGTGATACTTCTGACAGTTCCAAAAAGTGTATAAACACAAAAATAAATCAATTTTCTTTCCTGCAGCACAATAAATTACAAAAAAGAAGAAAAGAATGTCGTCTGTGGTATGTTCCATAACTCTAAGTATATATTGGGGTAGATCTAAAAGAAGTATCAAATATTATAAAAGGCTGCACCAGGGCTTTTAAATCTCTATTATCGTGTACAGAGGAGTAGAGATCATATTGGCCATGCTGTATCATAGTTATTCCTATGATTAATTATTTGTACTTCA
>WKFP01014827.1:721145-748115 GCA_011057875.1 Pterocles orientalis | reverse complement strand
TTTTCTTTCCTGCAGCACAATAAATTACAAAAAAGAAGAAAAGAATGTCGTCTGTGGTATGTTCCATAACTCTAAGTATATATTGGGGTAGATCTAAAAGAAGTATCAAATATTATAAAAGGCTGCACCAGGGCTTTTAAATCTCTATTATCGTGTACAGAGGAGTAGAGATCATATTGGCCATGCTGTATCATAGTTATTCCTATGATTAATTATTTGTACTTCAATAGCTTGTGGATCTCCCCCCCAAGACCAGAGCTCGTTCCTGCAGGTGCTGTGCAAACGTAGCATCAGGCAGTCTCTGCCCCAGGGCGTGTACCAAGCAGCAGGACAGCCAGAAAGAGGTAAAAAAAATTCATTTTATTGATGGGGTTCTCAGAGTGGAGACTAAAAGCTACAACCTAAGGATGGAGGGGATGCAGGGGTTATCCTATATGGATGTGGGATCGTATGGGTTATATAAATGTGAGAGCAGCCCCAAGGAGGACTTGGGGGTGTTGGTTGATGAGAAGCTGAACATGAGCCGGCAACGTGCGCTGGAGCCCAGAAACCTCCCGTATCCTGGGGCATCAGCAGCAGCGTGAGCAGCAGGGCGAGGGAGGGGATTGTCCCCCTCTGCTCCGCTCTGGTGAGACCCCCCCTGGGGTGCTGCACCCAGCTCTGGGGTCCTCAGCACAGGACAGAAACGGAGCTGCTGGAGCGGGGCCAGAGGAGCCCCGGAGATGGTCCGAGGCTGGAGCAGCTCCCGTGCGAGGACAGGCTGAGAGAGTTGGGGGTGTGCAGCCTGGAGAAGAGAAGGCTCCGGGGAGACCTTCCAGCACCTTCTAGTGCTGAAAGGGGGCTACAGGAGAGATGGGGGGGTCTGGGTCAGGGGGTGGAGTGAAAGGACAAGGTTTTAAGGTAAAAAGAGGGGAGATTTAGATGAGATATTGGGAAGAAATATTTTCCTGTGCGGGGGGTGAGGCAGTGGCCCAGGTTGCCCAGAGAAGCTGTGGATGCCCCGTCCCTGGAGGGGTTCAAGGCCAGGCTGGATGGGGCTTTGAGCAACCTGGGCTGGTGGGAGGTGTCCCTGCCCATGGCAGGGGCGTTGCAACCTTCCAATCCAAACCATTCTATGAGTCTGTATATGTTATGGGCTGTGCTAGTAGGACAAAGAGCTTCAGATGGGGTGGGTTTGTTCCACCATCCAGCCTGCTGCTTACAATACTTCCCAGAGCAGTGGGCGGCGGGGGCTTGAGCCTCTCACATGATTCCTATCTTGGAGGCTATCTTAGTCACTAAGTTTGAAGAACATGTGCCGTTGGCGTGTCCTCTTGCAGATGTGTAACTCTACTTCGGCAAAAGGAGGAGCCCATCTTGATGTGACAATTCTGGGCAGCAGAGCACCCAAAGCCATTTTTGATGGCCAGATGGTGGGGACCCAGAGACACAAATCCACAGCATTGCTTTTGGCATAGCTCTCCACCGCCCTCCTCTCCATGACTTGGCTTGATGTATTTTCCTTCTCAGGAAAAGGTCTCAGAAGGGCCCAAAGCATCTACCCAGCAGACCAGCTTGGTCCAAACTTGGAGAAACTGAAAATGTGCATCCAGAGACAGGCAGTAAGTCCGTGCCAGAGAAATTAGCTCCCCATCTTCCCTTGCTCCTCACATGATGCTGAGCTCATTCCAGTCTCAAAAGCCAGAGGAGACCTGTCCTTTTAGCTCATTCATACCTGGGGCAGGCTGGAGAGGAGCTGTCTCTGGCAGGATTGGCATTAGGTTCTTTCTAGAGGTGCCCCCAAATGTGCCCACATCCCCACTGGGATTTCCAGTTGCTGTGGTAACTGATCGCCTGTCCTTAACGTGTTGAGCCACTGAAATGTTCTAGTGCTCACTGTCAAGGAAACCAGCACTTTTCTCTAATTTCCTAGGCATGAGTTGACATAAAAACAAAGAAGAGAAGAAAATAAAGTCGGACTTTCATCCTATGGGTTTTTAACCCCTGTATAATTCTGACCTCAGTGGGATAACTCCCGATTTGCTCCAATGTACAAGGCAAAACATTTCGTGTGCTGAATCATTCGGGTGCTCATAAAATGTTGCTTGGTTCCCTCCTGTCCTTTCCCCTCCCTTCCCTCCTACTCCACGTGATATTGTTTTGAAACAAGCTGGAAAGTCTTTAGAGAAAGCACCATCTGTTCTTAATACAGCTGGGCTCGGGTCTGAACCCAGCTGAGGTTTTTTAGGTCCTCTCCTGATGGAAATAATGTGTCAGGTTTGAAATCAGCATAGATGGGTCCATTGGTGCTAAAACTGTCCACGCCAAAATGTTCTACCACCATGGAATTAATTATGGAATTACCGTAGGGTGGAGTTTTGGCTTTGACCCCTTGGAGATGCTGCTGAAGGTACAAAGGTGTATGGGGAATAGGATCAGTAAAGGTGAAATGATAATGGTTCAGCTTCATGGAACAGTTTTTTAAGCTGGGTTTGGTCTGGTAAGCCACCCTCGCCCACAGGGAAGAAGGGAGTGGCTGCCTCCACATCTCTGATACTATACTTTCATTTGGCACTGTGTGAAATTTCCCCTGCCACAGAGCTGCCTCTTTCTTCTGAGAACACAGAGACGGTCTAAAGAAAGAAGAGCAAATTCATTCAAAGTTTGACAGACTTCAGCATTTCTCAGAGACAAAGATGAAAATTGGTGCAGGACCAGCAGCTAAGGTCTTTGGAGAGAAGAACATGGTTCGAGATCCGAAAAAGTCTACAGCACCCAACTTATGACGGCCACTCCTGCAATGCCCTGTGAAAGTCTAACTCTGATATCACCAGAAACCAATGGATTGTGTGACGTCACATCCTGGTTGTCCCGGCAGAGAGACATGTTGCCTTTGGTGAGAACACGGAACAGGGAAGGTGTCCAGAGGTGTCTGCAGAAGCATCGCCTGAATGCTGTTGACGAGCGCTGGTCCAAGCCTGGGATGGAAATGCTGCTCCTTGTCCTCTTTGCTTTACCTTCTCTGATCGGCGGCGTCCATGCAGGTTTTTCTTCTCAATTTTTTATGTTCAGAAATGACCAGCAGAGGTGGCAGCCCTACACGATATACACATAGTGGTCAATGCAATAAGCCTGGGCTTATTCCTTGTGCCTGATGGCATATAATTGTGGCTTGTACTACAGCCTGATACTGAACTCTTCCACTCATCCTCCCTAAAAAAGGATTTTATCCATCCTGTCTATGGAAAATGGTCCGTGGCCCTAGTCCCCAAACTTCCTGGGCAGAGTGCATCTTCGGGGAGGCTACAGCCATGCCAGGGACTTTGGTAGAGATCAAGCAGCACGAATAATTCTAGACCAGTGCTCTAGCTGATGTCCTGCCCCTCTAGTTCAATGTCACAGGCAGCGGCACCGTTGTACTTGAGCAACATGTCTCGTTTCGTACCCAGAGTGTGGCCTCCGACCGTCCTTCGAATCCTTCCTGGAGACTGGCAAGAGGATCCCAGTGGGGAGATACGCCAAGGATGGGGAGTTCCCGTGGCACGTGAGCATCCAGAGCAATGGGAAACATGTCTGTGGAGGCACCATCATCAGCGCCTTGTGGGTTCTAACGGCGGCGCATTGCTTCGCAGAAGAGGTGTGAGTACTCGGGGGAGGTGAGGGCAGCCCCGGCACAGCGGGTTCATAACGTCGTTTCCTGTGAGCGTGGGATATCTACGTCTGTGGGGTCAAGTGCAATATATATGTGACTAAGCTAGAAAGAGAGCCCTGAAAAAAGGAATTGCCTCCTTTGGGGAAAACTGGCCCATTTTTGTTCAGAGATGGTGTTACAACAAGAAATGTGCAGCAATCTGCATAACCAGGAGATGCAGAAGGACAATATTTTGAAGGATGGTCTGAGCAGCCTTATATAAATGCCCATGATGCTGCTCTGATGGCCCCAAGCATTTTCTCTATGTCTGCACATGTTGCAGTACCTTGTAAAAAGAGGTGTATCCCATTCCGGCTTATTCTAACCCCAAAATCTCTTTCGCTTTCATATAGCAAACACTTTCACCTCATGGAGATCCTGATTCTAAACCAGCAAGTTCTGGATAAATCAACACCATGAAATGCCCAGGGGCAGAGCCCAGCCCTCCCTGACCCCCCTCCAAAATACAGGAGGTTCAAGAGCCGGGGCTGCTCGGTGACAAGTGACCTCCAGCATCACAACCTGGAGCAGCTGGCTGGGGACAGCGCAGTCCAGAGCAGCCAGTCCCCAGGGCACAACATCCCGAAAATCCAGCCCGCTCCATCTCTTTGTTAGCAGCTGGGCTATTTATAACTTGGCTGCATTCACGTTCTACCTCTGCACCTCTCTCCCCTGAAAATGAGCTTTGCCTGGAAGCGAGGGTAGATTTGTGTGATATTTAGAGCTAACCTGCCTTTGAAATTGGCTGAGCATCACCCTACCCAGCTCACGGGGAGGAGGCACCAAGCTTTATAACACAAAACCTGCATGTTTGCTTATGTCTAAACTTCTTCTTTTTTGTTATAAGGCCATCAGATCTCACCGTTTTAGTGGGGGGAACAGACCTCAGTCTCCCGATGGAAAAACATAAGCCAGAGAGCTTGATCATCCACCAAAACTTTGACAGAGTGAGCATGGAAAATGACATCGCGCTGATCCTGCTCAACTCTCCCATCGAGTTCAGCGATGAGAAGATGCCCATCTGCTTGCCTTTCGTCTATGACACCGATATGTGGCAGCACTGCTGGATTGCTGGGTGGGGAGCCGCAGGCACAGGTGAGATGCTCTCGGGAGATGTGTTTGCTAATGGAGGCTGGAGGACCAGGTTCAGCTGGAACCTTAGAGCCCAGCTTTGCTCTGCAGGAACTCAACCTCTTGCTTGCATTTTTTGGCATCCAAAGTATGACAAACTCTGCCCTGATGGGCAAGTTAGGTTGGGTCTAAAGTGGTCTGGAATAAGGGAAATCATAGAATGGTTTGGGTTGGAAGGGACCTTGAAGATCATCGAGTTCCAACCCCCTGCCATGGGCAGGGACACCTTGCAGATGAAGATCTGGGGTTGTCTTTGGCTTAAAGCTTCCATGAACCAGATTGATTCCATAGTACTGGCCACTCCTCTTTTCACTCATTTAGAACAGCAGATTGCTATTGCTAATTGCTCTCATTTAAACCCTAATGAAAGTAGCTCCAGCACTGATTGTGACCCAAAACATTTATCCTGAACAAATGTCCCTAAATGGCTAATGAGCGATTTCATTATTGGAAAGAGGTAATCAGGACAGGGTGGGCAGGGTGGGTAAAGGATGGGCAGGTGTGAAAGCTTTGGGGCTTTAACAGTCCTTCCCAGGCTGTAGTAAGTGAAAGTTGCAATTAACCCTTGCTATTCTGCTCTGTAGGGTTACTGTCTCCTCTCTAAAAAATCTGCATTTTTCTTCTTGGGCTTCATTTGCCTCATGTAACAGTAACACACAGCACAGCACTGTGTCATAGTGCTGAAACTCTCCTGTTTCACCAAGGTAACGTGCTCTTAGAAACAGAAAAGCAAGGGGCTGCTTCAGAGTCACTCTGCAGCTGGGCAGGATTTCTCTTTAGCTCATCCCTTTGCAAAAAAAAAAAAAAAAGGAACTTCACAAGGACATGCAGTGATTGGATGAGGGGTAATGGATTTAAATTGGAAGAGGGCAGATTTAGATGAGATCTGAGGAAGAAATGTTTTCCTGTGTGGGGGGTGAGGCAGTGGCCCAGGGTGCCCAGAGAAGCTGTGGATGCCCCATCCCTGGAGGGGTTCAAGGCCAGGCTGGATGAGGCTTTGGGCAACCTGGGCTGGTGGGAGGTGTCCCTGCCCATGGCAGGGGTGGGACCCAAGGGTCTTGAACGTCCCTTCCAACCCAAACCATTCTGTGATTGAGTGATTCTATGAAAATGCGTGGTGTGGCTCCGGAGATCAGCCTCACACTGCTGTGGGGGCTCGGTTGACGTCACGTCTGCCATCCAAATTGCATCCTGCATGAGGTCAATGTGCTTGGTCCTGGAACACAGCCCTTCTGCCTGGGAGATGTTTCAGAAGAAAAACAGCAGAAGCTGAGTTAGGCGAGAGGGATGCGCGATGGTGTGACATGGGCCATGCCAAAAAAGTATGAGGCGATGTTAGTCGGTGGGGGAAAATGGGTCATTTTTCATCTCTATCAGCATTTTGTTGGTGTACATCTCTCAGCTGGCATGTGCCCAGGTGGCTGACAAAGCCAAGAGCATCCTGGCCTGTATCAGCAATGGTGTGGCCAGCAGGAACAGGGCAGGGATTGTCCCTCTGTCCTCAGCACTGGTGAGGCCAGTGTTCATCCTGTGTTCAGTTTTGGGCCCCTCGTGGCGAGAAAGACATTGAGGTGCTGGAGCAGGTCCAGAGAAGGGCAATGGAGCTGGGGAAGGGTCTGGAGAACAAGTCTTATGAGGAGCGGCTGAGGGACCTGGGGTTGGTTAGTCTGGAGAAGAGGAGGCTGAGGGGAGACCTCATCACTCTCTGTACCTGCCTGAAAGGAGGTTGTAGCAAGGGTGGGTCGGTCTCTTCTCCCAAGTAACAAGCGATAGGATGGAAGAAAATGGCCTCAGGTTGTGCCAGGTGAGGTTTAGGTTGGATATTAAGAAAAATTTCATCCCCGAAAGGGTTGTCAAGCACTGGAACAGGCTGCCCAGGGAAGGGGTGGAGTCACCATCCCTGGAGGTATTTAGAAGACATGTGCTAGGGGACATGGCTTAGTGGTGGACTGGGCAGTGTTGGGTTTGTGGCTGGATTCAATGATCTTGAAGGTCTTTTCCAGGCTAAATGATTCTGCAATTCTATGACTGCAGTCACACCTCAGGTGTAGCCACCTCCTCCTACATCAGAGCGGTTTAATCTGTGGATGCTGCCATGGATTGGCCCCATCTTAGCTGGGACAGGGAACTGACAACTTTCTATCTTTTAGATCTTACCTTTGAGTCTCACTTTTCTGAAGGTGCTGGGAGGATTCAGCTCAGTGAAATATGGAAGGAGTGAGTTTCTGAAATCTGTAGGTCTCCTCCCCAGCAGCAACATCCACCAAAAGTCAGTTTTATCCTTCAGACTTTGAAGAGAAACGTTGGTGAAATGAGTGGGTTTTGCAAGCAGCCCTGCATATTTTCAGTCTTTTTGTCACTTGCTAGTGCCTGCTTCAGTTTCTTGGGTTTTTTCCATTTCAAGGGAAGGATAAAGCAGTTATTTCCATTGTACGCTGCCAGCCTCACCGCCACTTTGTGAGAGATACAGCCAGTCCCCCTGGGCAAGGCATGGCCTCACAGCCCCCAGGAGAGCATGGGGATAGCAAGATCATCTGTTCTGGGGAAAGCTCAGTGGACTTTCCGCTGCAGGGCTCATACGGGACCCAGTGAAGTGTCCCTCAAACTGAGTTCCCCAAAAACAGAAGTGAGAAACCCAATTGCAGCTTGTCTTAGGTCATCACCAAGACCAACAGGATAAGCCATCCCATTGGGGTCTTCCAGCTATACCAGGGTTAATCTACAAAAATAAGTGATTTTAAAAAATCCTATTTAGCCAGCCTCTACTCCCCAAGATTTCAGTTTTGCCCATTAACACCTTCTCCCTCTCTACCTACCTCCCCACCTCCTAGTCTCGCATAAAATCAAGAGCACAAACGTTTCTCTGCCAACATTTGGACAGACCCTGGAAGTCCCCGTGACCCCAAGACCATCTGGTTGTTCCCTGAGACCCTCTTGCCCTGAGATGCTTTACAAAGGGGCTAACCTCTGGCTGTGGTTTCATGTTCACAAGTCTGTGCTGCTCTGCAGGGTTTGTTAATCATTCTCTTCTCTCTTGCATCTCCCCACGGCTGCGGTGCCAGCATCCCACGTGCTGCAGAAGGTGCGGATGAAGCTCGTCGGCAAGGAACAGTGCGTGGATCAGATCCTGGAGCTAGAGGAGAACATGCTGTGTGCTGAGCTGGAGAAAGGAGAAAGATGCCCCATCCAGGTAAAATAAACAGCCTCCTGGGTGGCCACGCTGCCTACGGGGTTGCAGAGACATCGGAGGAGAAGCACCTTTGCTTCAGGAATGAACATTGATCCCTCCCGTGGCTTCCTGGGGTTGCTAAAGCTCCTCTGCAGGATGCCCAGGGGCCAAGGAACTGCCTGCAAAAGGCGTATTGACCCAGGCAGCGGGGTGTGGGACTCTTGGGGTGGGAAAGCAGTGGTGGTGCTGGAAACAAAACACCTTGTTGAGCAGATGAGCCTCTCCTCATGCTCTCCCCCCTGCCCTGATTCCCTCCCTGCTGCGGTACAGGGGCTCTGCAAGGAGCTGGGAGGAGGGCGAGGGAAAAGGGTGGTTCCCAACAGGTCCCCGTGAATAGGAGACAGTTTTGGATGGCTCTGGCCAGAGGAATTTGGACTGTTATCTCACAGCAGTTTCAAAACCTGGTGTCTGCTGAGGCTGAGCTGTGCAGTGATGGGAGGAGAAGTCTCACATCCCTGCTCAGCACAGCCCAGGCTGTGTCCTCCTCCTGCCCTGGGCAGTGCTGCTCCATCGCCAGGCTGAATACTGAAAGGAGACAGGAAAGCTTATCCAGGACGATCAAAGCAAAAGAATTGGGAGGGAAATTTAATCCAAGAGTGTTTAATTTGAATGTTAGAATCCTTCCTCAGGTGAGGGCTCTGATCCAAACGTCCTTTGCTATCGTGGCAGGTTGGTCTGTGGGTGCCAGAACTGGTCACATCTTATTGCAATGAGTTGGTGATAGAGGATGATGGACTTTTCAAGCTGAATTATAAAGAGTTCAAGTGGTATTTGATACAGGGGACTGCTAAGGGGAGAGAGCTGACACAAACAGCCAAATGGGAGAAAACATCACTTCGCACTTGTGCCCTGAGAACATACTGCTGTCCTGATGTCAAACAAAGGCTGAAAGCCAAAAAACACCTTTTATTTCATAGCATCCAACCTCCAGCCCCTCCCCTGAGAGCCTGGTAAGGATTGGGCTCTCCTGCAGCCTCTGTGTCAGGACTAAGGTCTCCATCCTCCCCTGAGCAAGGGTTTTCTTGGACGTGTGTCTGTGTTTGCAGGGGAGAGATGAGCAGACACATGTATGGACAGCTTCAGCCTGGAGGAAGCTTTCACTGAGGGAACTAAAAAATCCCCAGGACAGAGAGAGATCCCCAGCCCTTTAAGGAAAGACAGCGATACAGGGACCGTGGACTGCAAACTGGGACAATTTGCTTTGCAAAATGATTTTTTGATTAGCCAGAGAGCATCTGTCTCTGAAACCATTCATCTAGTGACTTTCACCTCCATTAAATTCAATCAAAAAACTTTAAAAAGAAAACTGCCACAGGATAACATTAACATGATTAAAGAATGCACTTCCCAGCCCAGCCTTAAGTTCTGTGGCTGAATTATGCTGGTGAAACAGCAAGAGCACTTGTACCCAGCAAAATGAATCTCCTGTACTCAGAAAGCTGATGAGGATGCTGTTTTGATCTGCAGTAATGTTAGAGCTGTCTGAGAAATGAACTCGAAATGGGAGCTTTCCAAGCAGTGACGGTACACAACGCTTGCAGGTGTGATAATGCTCAGAACCCAGCAACTACCCACTTTTAGTGGAAGCTAAAAGCTGGAATAATCAAAGCAAGGCAAAAACCTGGGCTAGGGGAGCTCTTCAGGAGAGAAACAAGTGATGCGACGTTTCAGCAGAATTTGCTAATTTGCTGGAGGGGAGGCGTTTTGCTGATGGTGGATGGTTTTCTGGGAACCTGAAGTCAGGTAGGGCACATATTGGCCGTGCTGGGCTGGTTCAGAAATCTGGTGGGTTGCCTGTAGTTGGCAACCTGGTAATGAAGTGGGAGGCCAGGTCTGAACCTGATGCTTGCTCTGCAGCATGGACCACTGGACACCCAATTCATCTGCCCGGGCAGATAGTGAGTGCAATCTATCAAACTACACTTATCTATGAAGATTGTGGGGTTTGTGTCAAAGGAGAATGAGGCCAGATTTCAAAATACTGAATTCTGTACAGAGCCAGCGCTGTCAAGGAGGTAGAACGGCCCTGGGCATGGTTTTTGTCGTATCACCAGCTATCTCCTGGATGATTTCCAGGTGCAGCTCAAGCTTTTGCATGGGTTGGGAGCCACCCACAATGGAATCACAGAATAGTTTGGGTTGGAAGGGACCTTCAAAGTCATCTGTTCCAACCCCCCTGTGAAGAGCAGGGACAGCTCCCATTAGCCCAGGTTGCTCAGAGCCCCATTCAGCCTGACCTGGAATGTTACCAGGAATGAGGCAGGATCCAATCCAATCCCTTTGGACCATTTAGAGGCCAGGAAGGCAGAGACCCCTGGTCAGGGAACAAGCCCTAGAGATGCTGAGCTTGCTGGTATAGATGTGGTCACACTGAACCTGGAAGCCATGCATGATCTGTGTGGACATGAAGCAGATAAAAGCCTTTTGTTAACCTTTGCTGAGAATCAGGATACATTCATTCATGTCCAAAGCCAGGCAAGTTGCATCTAGACCCAAGACTGTAAGTCCACGTGATCCTGATCTGGATCCAAAGGATTACCATCCTAGGTTTTAGCACTGTGC
The DNA here is from genome assembly GCA_011057875.1 of Pterocles orientalis. Taxonomy (NCBI): domain Eukaryota; kingdom Metazoa; phylum Chordata; class Aves; order Pterocliformes; family Pteroclidae; genus Pterocles; species Pterocles orientalis. The sequence goes on along the minus strand of WKFP01014827.1, from coordinate 737,523 downwards.
CGTTTGTGTGCTAGATTTTCTGTGCTCCAGCAAGCTTTTATTATGAGTAACTAGAGCCACACATACATCTTCACTGAGGCATCATGTAGAGGTTTTATTCTACTGCCCACTGCCTTAATACCCCCTGTGCCAACAGGACATGAAGAGAAAGACTCGGATATTTCACCAGCTGCCATCGTGCTAGTACCAGACAAGACTAATTTGTGGATCACTGACTATATTCCTATAATAACTCAAGGAGATTGAATAGCAGAGCTCCCGAGTATTTGTACTTTAAAAAAAAATCCATTCACTTAAAAAGAAAAATCTATTGTACAACAATTCCCCAGCGGTTCTGCAGACAAATATATAGATTGACTGGGAATTAACACTAACAGGATCTGTAATTGACTTATAGTTCTATTTAGTCATAAACATTAGCATTAATGGATGTTCATGGGGTACAAGTGCTAAAGAACAGACACTGGAGATGGCCTATGTGTTATTTTTTGTGCGCTACATTTCTTCCGTGACCCCATGAACCACAATTGATGTCTAATTCCTTGCTTTCTTAAGTGTCTTCTGTTCGACTCTGATGCAATGGCAACTTGAACAATAATTAGAGTATAAGGGGCTCACAAAGCAAATGCCTCTTCAGTGCCTTGCCTATCCAGACAAAATTCAGTAAATGGCCCAATTATATTTCAGAGAGTTTCCGCAAAGGAGGTCTGTGGGGGTAGGTCTGCCACGCGGTGATTAGGACAGAGTGTGTTCAGCGGGAAGTCACAGTTCACGTACAGTTCAGGTCAGCGGCGGATGAAGGGGGGCACAGTCCCTGGCCTGACTTTCAGAGGAAGGAATCATCCATCGTGTGGCCACAGACAAGCGGTGGGATGGTTCCAGCTCAGCTCCACTGTGTCCCACACTGTCCCCCTGTGGAGGGCTGATCTGAGCCATGGGCTGAAGGTGTCAACCCCCTTCCACTGAGCAGGAGGCTGGATATTAGGAAAAAAATTTTCACTGGAAGAGTGATGAGGCATTGGAACAGGCTGCCCAGGGAAGTGGTGGAGTCACCATCCCTGGAAGGGTTCAAGAAGCGTGTAGATGTGGTGCTTGGGGACATGGGTTAGTGGGTTGGGTGGTGTTGGGTTGGACTTGATGATCCTTGAGGTCTTTTCCAACCTTAATGATTCTATGATCTTGGCCATTTCTGACAAATAGCTGCAACTATGCTGGGATGCATCTAGCATTCTGGATTTTAATTTCTTCAGTGAAAAAGGCAGAGAAGGACCTCTTTCCTTCACCTGTGATAGGCCCTGCCCACATGTACTGTCAGCAGTTTGGAAAGGGCAAACACCCTTTACAGCATCTGGGATGTTCAAGGCTCTCACCCCTCACAGCTACAGTGATAGCGGCAGTTGTACAGCCCTTGGTGGGATTTATCCAGCCAGATACTAATGGCTTTTCTATAGCATCCTTTTATGAGCTCTTGCATCCTTTTACTGGTGCTAACGTGGCTCCAAAACTGCAAAGAAAGACTTGTGAAATGGGATTTTCTTAAAAGAAAAAGTCTGCAAATGGAAATTGGGTCCATATAGGTAAATTGTCACCAGTGCAAGGAGAAGGTCACAAGCCAGGGAAGCGTGTTCAGTCCCTCAGGCTGTTGACAATATCCGAGTGGAGGTGGATAGATGATGGTCTGGTTGTGGTCTGTAGGGATGGAGAGTATCTGTCTGAGGTTATAGGACCTATCAGATGAAGGTCTTCTGGGAGACAGGAGCCAAAGTTAACCACACTTCAGTTCAAAGTTATTGCTAACTGTACAAAATTACTGTTGTACCTTGCCTTAATATTGAAGAGAGTGATCCACTCTCCATCCTTGTGGTGGATTTTCCATCACTGATCACCTGGTGGGTTTTTTTCCTAAGGGACACATTGGTATCCTGGGAAGCCCTGGAACAAAACAGCAGGGAAGTGTTTCTGCATTGACGGTCTCTAAAATTTGCTTCTGAAGAGTGCTTTGATGTGCAACTCGTAAGAATTTAAAAATATGCCCCATGGTTTGAGAGGGCTTTCATCATTTGATCATTTGATGTTATGGGCAGACAAATTAACACATTCAGGCTGTGGTGGCTTAATTCTTTCATCTGTCAAAACCGTTCCTTCCTATTGCAAGGACCTGGGGTGCTGATGGTGTCTCATGTCTCTTCTGCTTTCTTCTTCTGGGTTGTAGCTTTTGGTCCCTCAAACTGAAGCTGTTTGGTTTGCAGCAAGGGGGGTCCAGCATGACTTTGTGTGCCTGATGAGTGAAGCTGTGGGGAGCAGAACATCTCTGGATCCAGCAGAATGGAAATAAAAACCAACCTACTGTATGCTTGCCTTTGGAGTGGGGGAACGATGACTCAGAGGAGATGCTTCTCATTCAACTACCATGAGTCAACAGGGCTTTGAGGGAAAGTCATGACTCATGGACGCATTTAAATTCTTTGAAGGAGTCGAAAAGCATGTGGCAGAGAGTGATCCAGATGATATAACGCACTGAGATTTCCAAACCTCTTTTAACGAGATTGCTCATCAAAGGCTCATGGAGGAACTGAACTGTCCTGAAGTAGAAGAGCTTGGGTTTGAAAGGCAGCACAGAGGAAAGGTTTGATGGGAGAAAGGCTCATAAGGGGAGTTGTGCTCACGTCTGTGCAAGGAATTGTCATGTTCAAGGGGGGCAAATGCTGATATGACCAGGTTCGCCGATGCTACAGCATTATTCAGAGTGGTCAGAATTAAAACTGTGCAGGGGGTGAGGCAGTGGCCCAGGCTGCCCAGAATAGCTGTGGATGCTCCATTCCTGGAGGGGTTCAAGGCCAGGCTGGATGAAGCTTTGGGCAACCTGGGCTGGTGGGAGGTGTCCCTGCCCATGGCAGGGGGGTGGAACCGGATGACCTTTAAAGGTCCCATCCAACCCAAACCATTCTGTAATTCTGTGAAAACCAAGCATGCAGAGGTGCAGCAGGATCTCATTATTCTGAGTGACTGGAGGCTAAAGCAGCAGATGCAGGTCACTGTTGATAAAGGCAAAGCAATGAATATAGGAAGAAGCAACTCCAGCTGTATGCATGCCATAATAGGCTCCAAATTAGCTATTACCATGTAAGAAGACCGTGGTGTAACTGGGGATAATCCTTCAAAAACATCAGCACAAGGCTCTGTGGAGGTCAAAAAGGCAATGAGAGCATTATGGATTATTAGGAAAGGAAGAGGTATCGAAGGAAATGCACATTGTGCCAGGGTACTAATCTTGGGAACCTAGAAGTGCAATTCCTGTCCACCCCATCTGAGAAAAGAGTAGTGGTTTGAGAAAAGGAGAAGAATAGAGTGGGGAAGATGAACAGGGACATGGAATGGCTTCTGGTGGAAAGGGGAGTAACAGCAGGACTCTGAGGCTTGTAAAAGATGTGTCTGATGGGGATATGACTCCGATTTCTAAAGTCGTGAGGAGCAAGGAGAGGACAGTCAGGAGCTGCCCTCTTGTCACTGCTGTTCCAAACAGAGGGTGTCAGATGGCTCTATCAAGCAGCAGATTCAAAACAAAGAGAAGGAAGTGTTTTTTCATCCAACCGATAATTAAACTGTGGAAGTCACTGACCAGGATGTTGTGGGTATTTATCCTAAGGGATAAATGGATTCAAAAAGCAATTAGGTAACTTCCTGGATGAAGATCTCTCTAAGGCCATTAACCACCATGATGTAAATATCGCCCTGTTTCCTATTCCCCTTCCCTGAGCACTTGCCACAGATGACTGTCAGAGACAGGAGCCTGGGCCACGTGCTATCTTTGGCCAGATTAAGTCAATAGTTACTAATGGACCCTGCTGACCTCTGTGTGGATGGAGTAGAGCCGTCTTGTTCTCTCTCCCATTTTCCAGCAAGGAGATGGAGGGACAGAGAGCAGCTGAAGGCTCCCACCTCAGATCTCAAAGGGATCCCATGAGAGGAGTCCAGGTGCTCTGCGTTACCCAGTTCATTTTCGATACCTGCATGCTAAAGTTGGCTATACCCTGCTTCCTCCCACCTTTCTCTAAAGACGGCTTATTCATGGTGAATTAACTGAAGAAATCATCTGTTTGCAAAAAGCCTTTGCTTTCTGCAGCCAGGGCAGCTCTAAGGGCGAGCGTCGTTATCCACGTGCCGATTTCTCCAATTTGCGCTGAGCTTACCAACGTGAAAATGAAACCAGCAATGACTCGCAAGGATTGTGCATCCACCTAATGAGTATCAGCTGGGTTGTTCTCCCTCCCCCTGAGCTTCTCCCACCTAAGAAGATTTCTGTGGCTGAAACGTGTTTGTTCTGAGCAATTACCATGTTGCAGACACGAATACAAATACTAAAGGGAGAAGATTACACTCTTCATCCAAAGCCCACTAAAGTCAGCAGAAAGGCTCCTGATGTTCACAAAAAAAAGCTTTGGCTGCAGTGAAAAGGATGAAACTTTTGATCAGCTTCAGTGAACAAAGCTCCTTGTTAGTGAGGGACGGTTTTTCTACAAGCCAGAACCATTTATCAGGGAATGTGTCGTTGCTCTCACCTCTCCTAATGGGAGGATTAACGCGCGGTTGCGGAAGGAGTGAATTCAGCGCCAGATCCGATGTGATGTGGTTGCTTTTCGCTCATTTTTCTTGTTGATGAGAAACATGCAACAGAAGCAAAGATGCTATTTTGAGGGGTTTTTGCTATCCAAAAGCTTGGCGCTCAGACTGAAGAGCAGGAGCAGGTATCTCCTGGGTGCTGGTGCCCAGGATACTGTTCCCCACCAGGATCCAGGAGGCTGAAAGCAGCATTTAATAAGTTCTTCAATCCTCAGGATCGTTAACCTGAGCGTTCATTAAATTAGTGCTACTGGAAACATCCCAGGGCTGAGATAATTGTCTCAGTGCTCCAAATGTGCTCCTCCCACACCCTCTTCTGTACAAGGGTGGAAAACCTTGGGCCAGCGTTTTTGAGATCTTAAGGTAGATACAGGGATATTCAGAAGTGCCCAAGAACTATTTATTTTCTCTATCTTTAGGCTTATAAAAACCAGGCTACTGATTCATCTGGGCTGCTGCTATAATTGAGATGATCACACGGAGAGGATGGTTTAGCCCACTTTGTGATAAAATCATCGAGTGAAACAGCTGAAGTTAAGAGAAGCAGCACGTTAGAAGTTGCACCCATGAAGCAGCCCCGCTCAGCCCACGTGGAAAGGGATCTGAGGCAGGATTTGGGGCTCAGGACTCATGGATTAGAGAAATAGATTTGCAGCTGCTGCCTGGCTTTTCAAAGCATTGCCTAACTCCCTCTCTGCCCCGGGTTTAAATAGCTTCCCGCGGCTGACAGTCCTCCCAAGCCCTGCGGACAGCTCTCCTCTTCCTCACTGAGCGGGCAGAGGACAAAATGAACAGGATTAAAGAGGCAAAAAAGGACAAACAGATCTGATTTGAAAGGAAAAACTGGGTGATGTATGGTTTAAATAGGGATTCCTGGCTCTGCCATTGCCTCGTGCAAATCACATCCCTTTTCTGCTGTGATTTTCTCAGCTAGGAAATGTGATAAGACTTTTCCCTCCAAAGATAGTTGGAAGGTATCAGGACTTAATGGGTATTTAAGCACCCTGGGAGAAAGGTCCTTTGCACGTGTGTGCACAGTCTGAAACCGATCTGCCCCAGTGCTAAAAATCTCCTGGACCAGGAAAAGCCAACCAAGACGCATCCCGACGTGTCACCGATGTGGGATCGTCCGCCGTTAGTGCGTCACTGGCTTGCGAACGGCTCCCACTCGCTTGACTTCATTTATTATCTCTGCGTAGGAGGCTGGAAGTGCCTTCCTTTTGCTGCAGGGATAATGTGTTTGGCCTGTTCCTGCCCTGAGGGAATTAGCAGCCAAATTCCCAGTAATTCAATTGTGCCTAGAGGATGCCATCCAGGACAGTGATAATGTATGGATCCAAGGTCACTGCAAGGTCACTTGTGTGATTCGTGCAAATTCTTGGATGAAACAGGGTTGGGAAATGTCTTTAGATCCTGAGTCTGAAGATGGTCCAGCAGCACTGACATCTATCTACAGTAACACCATTGCAGTGCAAACAGTATTGCATTTTGGGCTGGACTTGATGTTCTTGAAGGTTTTTTTCCCAGCTGAAATGATTTGGTCATTCTATGATCTTACAAATGCTGAAGCAATATTTGCTCTGTATTTATCTTAATTTTCCCCTCCTGTATGCAAGTTGAACCAGAAAGAAAAATGGGAAAAAAAAATTAGAAAATAAACATATCGTGGGTCTGGACCCTCCATCTAATGACGTAAGTAGGAATTCTGCTGTAGTGTGTGCCGATGAGTTGCACAGGGGACTACTTCCTTACGCTTTAATTAATGTGTAGCTCAGGGTAGCTTGTGGAAGGGGTTTCGCACATTAATGACAAAGACATTTCTCAAGGTAGAGTCCAAAGAGGGAAGGACGTTTCCCAAGCAAGCGGGATGACCTGGGAAATGGATTTGTGCTGAATTTCTCACTTGCCACATGTGCGTTTGTAGGCTTGTGCACACCGGGTGGGCGAAAGTTGTCCTTGCAGTAGCAGGCAAGTTTTCAGATAAATTTGTGTGGTTGGAAGGATTTGTTGGGAATAGTGTTCATCTCTTGTCCGATTTCTGGATGCTAGCCCCCAAAGTGAACAGTGGCAGGGACCCAGCACCTGCACGCACCCATTTTGCAGGGAAGACAAGGGCTGACTGAGCAGTCACAGCAAATGTCCCTTTGCACTCCTGGGTGTTTTCTCTTGGTGGCAGGACTCGGGTATCCTTCTGGGGCCACGGGAGGATGTGGAAAAGGCTGAGAAGGCTGGGGCATTGCACTGGGCCAGAGCTTGTGACCGATCTCCTCCTCTTACCTGCTGTATCTATTAATTCTGCAGGGATCTCAGGGCTGGGCTGGGAAATTTTGAGTCCAACATTTCCTTGTTCTCCCAAATCCTTGTGAACTCAGGATAGAGTTTGATTGTCCCAGTCAGGCTGTGGGACACCACCAGAGACCTGAGGTTTGACCCTGCTAACGCATCCTTCTTCTGCCGTAGGTGGACGGCGGGGGATCTCTGGTTTGCAGCTACTGGTACACCATGAAGTGGTTTCAGGTCGGCATCGTCACCTGGGGAGTAGATTGCGCAGAAAAGCCAAACTATGAGGTCTTGATGTCCGTTTACAGCTACCAGAACTGGATCGAGGCTGAGACAGCCAAAACGGGGAAACCTTTCTTCGTTGAAGGCGTGGATAGCCAACCGAGTGCCAAGCTGCTTCCTTCCAGGGCTGAGCCGCAGATGGTGTTTCTTGAGTATTCTCTCCTTTCATTTATCTTTTTAATAGCATTTAGATTACTCTAGAGTAGAGTTTTCAAAACATAATAAAAGTCACAACTGCCGTCTTGTTCTTCTTTTGCTGCTGATCCATATAGTCTCGTCTCAGGTCAACCGGCTCCATCTCACTGGTGTGGACACAGACACCAAAATGAGACACCAGAGTGAGACAGGGGAGCGATGGAGAGGCCAGAGAGATGAAATGAGAGAGCCAAGAGAAGCCACAATCCTCTGAAAAACCCAGGTTTTCAACACTGATGGGTCACATCAGGCCCAGGTGTTTGCTAAGCTCATGTGCAAAGTCAAGATGGCTTGACATCCAAGCTGCTCCCCTTGGAAAGCTGAAACCCTGACGAAGGTCTTGCCTTATTCCGTTGTGAATTGTCTTAGCTGTTGGCAGATTAGCTCTGGGTTACTGTGTCTTACAGCTAATTATTAGCTGAACTAATGGATCTTCTATCTTGCAGCTGACCCAGGCTAAGAGCATCTTCAGAGACAAGCTTTTGGGACCTGACTACACACCAAATTCCGTGTCTCCTTAAGCTAGAAAAAGGAGAAGAAATCTTTTGGGTTTTTTTGATAACTCATCAATCTTATTTACCTGGTTTTGGTGTTAAAGGCAATAGAGGAAAATCTGGCTGGCTGCAGAGAGCTGTTTCTGAGTTATCCATAAAATGCTGCCTGCAGAAGTCCTTTGGCTTGGTAATTAGCCAAAATTAATCCTTTGCAAGTATATGGCAAACCAAAAGCAAATAGTTTTGGGGTTTTTTTTTTTCATTGCTGAGAGGTCCGCATCCCAGCCTGAGCTGGGACTGAGCTGGTCCTTCATGCATCTCAGGGTCCTTCATTGCTTCCCCAGCAACAAAGTGCATTACAAAATGCGTTCTGCTCTTCACAAGGGAGTTGCTTTTCTTGGAAGTGATGGGGAAGGAGGTGAGCAGCAAGGTCTCCTTCATGTCCCACCTTTGCAACAGCATAAAAGCACTTGTAATTTGCAGCGCTGATAAAACTCAGTGAATGTGCAATGGGACAGAACCTCACAAATTGGTTTTAATTACCTTGATATTTTCTGGCTAGCTGGTGGAGAAGCCTTGTAAATGAGAATTAATTCGTCTACCTTAAGCTAATGCAAACCCATCTTGGCATAAAAGTCAGACTTTATTTTCTGTGTTATCTGAGCAGAAAATAATGCTTAATTATTATTAGTTCTGAGTAATGCTTATGAAAATTGCTCCACATTAATTTCACATGGCTGACTGGCTAATGGATGCATAAGGGTCTTGTAACCCTTTGCAAAAAGACTAATAAAAGCTAAAAACAAGGGGAATATATTACTTTAGCAGCTATTAGGCGTAGACAGTGTCTGCTGTCATTAATACCTATATTTATTTTCCTTTCTATTAATAATATATCAACAGATTCTCCAAGCTCTGGCAGGGGCTGGACATCAGGATGTATTTTCTAATGCTGCAATCTATTCAGCTACAGAATTGTTTCCCCCAAAGGAAACGAGAGATGTCCTCCTGCTTGAATTATTTTAATGTAGGGATCCAGAGGGACCTGGACAGGCTGGAGAGGTGGGCCAATGCAAGCCTCATGAAATTTAACAAGGCGAAGAGCAAGGTCCTGCACGTGGGTCGAGGCAATCCCAAGCACAAATACAGGCTGGGCAGGGGAATGGATAGAGAGCAGCTCTGAGGAGAAGGACTTGGGGGTGTTGGGGGATGAGAAGCTCAACATGAGCCGGCACTGTGCGCTGGAGCCCAGAAACCAACCGTGTCCTGGGGGCATCAAGAGAAGCATTAGCAGCATGTCAAAGGAGGTGATTCTCCCCCTCTACTCTGCTCTCGTGAGACCCCACCTGGAGTACTGTGTTCAGATGTGGGGCCCCCAACATAAAAAAGACATGGACCTGTTGGACAGAGTCCAGAGGAGAGCCACAAAATTAATCAGAGGTTGGAGCACCTCCCCTGTGAGGACAGGCTGAAAGAGTTGGGGTTGTTCAGCCTGGAGAAGAGAAGGCTCCGAGGAGACTTAATAGCAGCCTTCCAGTACCTGAAGGGGGCCTACAGGAGAGATGGGGAGGCACTCTTTATCAGGGGGGTAGTGATAGGACAAGGGGTAGTGGGTATAAGCTGAAAGAGAGGAGATCTGGACTAGGCATTAGGAAGAAATTTTTCACTGTGCTTGTGGTGAGGCAGTGGCCCAGGTTGCCCAGAGAAGCTGTGGATGCCCCATCCCTGGAGGGGTTCAAGGCCAGGCTGGATGAGGCTTTGGGCAACCTGGGCTGGTGGGAGGTGTCCCTGCCCATGGCAGGGGGTTGTAGCTAGATGGTCTTTAAGGTCCTTTCCAACTGAAACCATTCTATGATTCTATGAAATCCCTCTGGTTTTAGCTTCTCTGGCAGTCCTGTGACGGCCTGCACCGCTGATCATGGGTGGCTTGTCTGAGCCATGCTTGAACTGCCCGTCTGCTTCAGGAGCACCAGCTTGGCCACCTTGGGACAGATGATACTTCTTCACTGTTCTCACATTCATGTGCCCCACTCCTGGAGGTTATCAGGGCTTGCAAAACGAACCAGCTGGCAGCAACCGAGCTTACAACACCCTGCAGCATCACAAAGCATCCTCTTATAGCGTATTTCCAAGTCTCTGTGCTCCAAGTGTCTGCCTCCCGTGTCCTTTTCTGAGAGGTGTCTTGCGCTTCCTAACACTTTTTATATTCACAACTGGTTGCTTTCCCCGTGTCTCATCATGACTCACTGCTTCAAGGGCTCTTTAATATGCAATCCACTTTGCTCCCACAGCCCAGACCACTAAATGATTTAGCGTGTGGCTGCAGAGAAGAGCACCGCGTTCAGCTCCTCTGCTGGGCAAGGTGGGCTTCAAGACACCGCTGGAAATCAAAAGCTCCTCTTCTTCAAGGCTTTTGAATTTCTCTCTCTTAACACTAACTCTGCAGACATTAATCACAACGTCTGCAACTCCAGAGCGAGCCCATGTGCTTCTAAATTGGGGAAATGGAGAGCAGAGGATGATGTGACGGGTTAGGCACTGAAGGCAGACACAGGGGGATAGATTTAGCTCTGCAGCAAGCCTGCGAGATCCTAGAGGAGCTCTGGAGGGTTGTACATGAAGAGGAGTAACTCCTGGAAGTTGAGACAATTGGTTGTGAGCGATCTGAAATTCCTTTGGAGAGCTATCAGGAGAACTTTGCTCTTTGTCCTCTTAGGTTTGATCACAGTGGGAGAGAATTTGAGTGAATTTGTGCCTTGGACATAGATGGGAAGGACTTTTCTCCCCGCCAATGTGAAAAGTATTGCTTCAGTCTGGGATTCATAAGGATTTGGGTAAAAAATGGGAAAGGGAGGATTTTCCCTGAGAACGATCATCGCAAGCAAAACTTTTGGGAGCAGCCTTGGTCTGAACAGAATCATGGGGAAGAGCGAAGGGAACAATAGGAAACGATCTGTCAACGACAATCACGAGTTTACAAACAACCCCTGAAACGCAGTGTGGTGGGTCAGTGGTCTACATATACTTTTATTTCAATCTGTGCTAATTATTAGCCCAGTTTGGCAACTTTTCGGCCAGAGGCTCAACGTGAAAGTGATGCTACACGGAGAAGAGGGCTTTGTTTGGCTGGGAGGGGAACCAAGAGTGATGCAGCAACTCGAGGGCACTGGGGAGGTGTTGAGAAACCTCCAGCCTCCCGAGTGTCACTGCGATGCTCACGGCAAGCGCCGAGGAGGTGGAGTGGGAAGCTGGAGGTGGAGGTGTAGGGGAGCATGAAGAATTGCAAAGTGTTTATTCCAGGTGGGCCCAGTTGCTGGGTGCCTTGTGACGAGAGAGTTATTTTGCAGATGAGTGAGCGGCTGTTTGCACGACTGGTGATGTCGGAAAGAAGCCGTTCATGCGGAAGGGAGCCTCCAGCAAATGCATGTTATCACATCCAAGGTGCCTCGGGTGTCGGTTCAGGGTATGCTGCCACTTGCAAATGCGTCCGATGCCCCACATTTGAACCTGTTCCCCGGAGGAACCTGGCACACCACGTCCTTCAAGGGAATGTAACTCTCTCCAAAGTCCTCTGCATGCTGCCATATCTCAAGGTACCATCCTTTACTGTTCTTTGTTGGCTCTGAGGAGACAGATCTTGCTCAGGACCTTCATACGCTGCGTCCTGGGTCTGGCCGGGATGGAGTTAGCTTTCTTTGTACCAGCTCACACGGTGCTATGTCTTAGATTTTTGACCAAATCAGTGTTGATAACACAGCAGTGTTTCAGTTATTGCTGAGCAGTGCTTGCACAGCATCAAGGCTTTCTCTGTTTCTCACGTCTGGGGCTGCACAAGAAGTTGGGAGGGGACACTGGCAGGACACCCAACCCCAATTGGTGGGGAGCAGTGAACAAATTCCTTATTCCGCTTTGCTTCCTGCATTAAGCTGTCTTTACCTTGGCCTGTCAGGTTTTTTGCCTTTACACTGGATCCTTCACTTGCATTTTTGCTGCTATTGTTGAAGCACCCAAAACTCATGCACCTCCAAGGATGCATTTAGAACTGCCCTTGCGGTTTGGCCCTTGCATAGCTGCATTCAGGGCCAGGCTGGATGAGGCTTTGGGCAACCTGGGCTAGTGGGAGGTGTCCCTGCCCATGGCAGGGGGTGGGACTCGATGATCTTTAAGGTCCCTTCCAACCCAAACCATCCTGGTACTCTATGGTGATTCTATAAGCTCCAGGTGACTCTGTTTCCCCTGCACCAGCATGCAGATGTGGCTTCATACCTCCAGCAACCTGAAAGGCGCCGACATCTCTTCTCCAGCCCCAAAACCAAGCAGCAGGGTCCTGCCTGGTCCATAGGGTTAAACTTTCAGCCTCCACACCCAGGTGGCTGGTCCAAGCTGCCTCCTGGCGATGGTCCCTGGCCTGTGCTAAGCTGGGAAGTGTTTGGGTTGTTGCTTATGATGGGCTAAAGCAGGACCAGGGCTATCGATGAGCCACATAGGTGAGCAAGTTCCTGTGCCCACTCAACCCAGTTGGATTCCCTCCTCCAAACCCTGCTTCTTTCTCATCTCTTCTTCCAATGATTCCTGCTCAACAGCCATCCCAAATATTTTCCTACCAGCCTGGCAGGCTCACTTGAGTCATGAAGCCATTAGTCAAATCCTCAAACAGGCTTCAAAAGGATGGCTTGGTGCTGTTTTTCCCCGCTGTGTTTAGAGGCACACCGAGTCGCTGCCGAAAAGGGCTTTGACCAACCCTTCGCCTGCCATTATGGGAAGGAGCCGCATCACCAGCTTTTCAATACCACCTACGTTCCTGCCTGGCTGCCAGGATTTCAGAGCAATCACCGCTCAATTACAGGCTAACTATACAATAAAGGAAAGGGAATGGTTCCAGCCCACTGTGATCTCGCGGAGAACCACAGAACTGTTCTTTAATAAAGGTAAATCAGTTTCTGCTTTGCTGCCTAATGAGCTTCTGGTGATTTCAGTGGGAGAAATCCCAATTAGAAATGGGTGGAAAAAGGGCGTCCCATCTTGGGAGCACGTTGGAAAGCCTGAGAATTTTTCCTGTTGTGCTTTGTGGTTAAACTAAGGCTTTTACATTTTAAAAAATCACCCCCAGATTAGCCAGGCACAATGCTGCAAAGCAGGATCCAAGCCTTTTTTTTTCCTTTGGCATACTATAGCCTAATGAGAAGAACATCACCTTCCATCCCAGTTAGGGTCCAGAGCACTAGTGCATGGGCTGTTTGGTGGTGGGAGCCTCTGTGGGAGCTGTTCTGCTTCATATAAATGTCTATTTGCAAGGATAAAAGGGCAAGAGCTTGACATACTTCTAATATAATTGTAAAAGAAGTTTGGCTACCTTAGGTAGCTGCAGTAGTGAAGGAGGTACAAAGACAGATAATCATAGAATCACAGAATGGTTTGGGTTGGGAGGCACCTTAAAGATCATCGAGTTCCAACCCCCTGCCATGGGCAGGGACACTTCCCACCAGCCCAGGTTGCCCAAAGCCTCATCCAGCCTGGCCTTGAACCCCTCCAGGGATGGGGCATCCACAACTTGACTGATAAAGGTCTAATAATTTGGGAGGCATGTGAAAAACTTGTCTTATTTTCATAATATTTCATTTCTGCACCAAAGTAGGGACCAAGAGAAGGAGTGGGAGGAGACTGTGAGATCTTTGCGCTGAGCATCGCAGGACAGGGCAGTACCCACCACCCTACGCAGGAGCTCAGGTGTGTTACACCAGGTTGTAGCTCCTTTCTGCAGGTCAGACCCTGATGAAAGGCATGGCAAAGCCCACAGCCCTCGAGCCCTCAGCACCTACATCAAGATGAGCCAGTTTCTGTCTCACAGTGTAGTCTTTAATACTTTATTCACTGTAATTTTCAAATTCCCAAGTGCTCAGGCTTTGACAGTTTCCTTTGGGAAATCATTCCCCACCTAATAGCTACGCTCATTAGCAAAATCTTCTTTTCCCCGTTCTGCTTTTTGAAGGAGCGTTTTCTTAAGGGATGAAATAGCTCTTAAAAATAAATAGCGATTTCTAGTTAAACCATCCATCTGTTCCACAGGCCAGGAGGCAGAAGAACTTTAGCATCCCATCCGTAGCACACGGCACAAAAACTCAATCGCTGGGGAAGCTGGTAGCAAATTCCAAAGGCTTTCATGATGTACGTGCTTAGCTACAGCTGTCCTCCAGAAAGGTAATTGCTCAACTTTTTGCCTATAAAAGTTTATTTCTGGAAGAACTATCTACAAATATGTATATATACACATCATTAGTTGTATATATTTAAGAAAGGTCGAGCTATGGTTCACCTTTTTCAATCTCGATTGTAATTTAAAATTACGACCTCTAGATGGCAGAAACTCCCTCTTTTGGGCTTTTTTTTTTTTTTTTTTTTTTCCCCACTGGATCCCTTTCACAATTTCTTTCAGGGAGAAGCAGTTTCTTTTCCTGTATTTCCTGGGAGAGAGAATTCTCCAAAACACAAACTGCGAGAGATTGAGAGGCAGGAGAACTACAAAGACAAAGGACAAACTGCTAAGGCATCCAATGCAGGTCACCAAGCAGCCCACAGCGGCTTTGTCTCTTCTTTCCAGGAGCAGATCCATGCCTGCGTGTCCATCACTTCTCTGATGAAATGGGGAAAACCAAGAGACCTGTGTTTTGCAGAAATTGCTGGTGATGTCCCTGATCAGAGGAAAGGGAAAGGTCTGAGACCTCTGTGTACGATCTGTGTAGTGCTCGAGCAGGAAAAAAAAAGAAAAAAAATTTAGGAGGTCATCATTTCTGATCACGCTGCTCAACAGAGTATTTTGGCTTCAGTCAGCGCCGTTCTCTTGAAGTTCAACGTGGCAAAGTTTCATCCTATGAAACAGCAGAACGCTGATGAGCAGAAATCTTCCTGTACAGACTCAGCAAAGCATTTGGGGTGCGTATACAGAAAATTTAGGCAATAGGACAACCCCGGTACATCACTGGGATGTTCCTGGTCTCCATCTATCAGGACAAAAAAAATATCCCTGAGCTGGGAAATAATGAAAAAGGACAAACATGCTACATTTTTTCTCCAGTGGTATTCTTTGAACTGTAATAGGATCACTCCAGGTCTGATTTTTTGAGATTTGAAGCACAGATTTTCAGCAGGCTTGGTACCTGCCCTTGGGGAATGAAGTGGCCTCTCAACAGGGCAATGAGAAGGCAGGGAAGCCTGGTTTGAAGCTGTTTGATGAGGGGATGCGTTGCAAAGGCAAAGGAAAACTTCAGCTCAGTCCCTGGGAATTCTTCTACAGCCAAGAAATCTGCATTGTTGGAAAGAGTCTCCCAGAGGAAGTGATTGAAATATCATCGTGTGAATTATATCTGTAACAAGGTTGGACTGTAGGAAACAAACCTCTGGGAATAGATGACCTAAAAAGACTCATTTTTTTCATGCAGAAATGGCCTTTAGCAGCCCATGTTAAGTGAAGTATGCTGGTTTGGGGGGTCACAGAATGGTTTGGGTTGGAAGGGACCTTCAAGATCATTGAGTTCCAACCCCCTGCCATGGGCAGGGACACCTCCCACCAGCCCAGGTTGCTCAAAGCCTCATCCAGCCTGGCCTTGAAGCCCTCCAGGGATGGGGCATCCACAGCTTCTCTGGGCACCCTGGGCTACTGCCTCACCCCCCGCACAGGAAAACATTTCTTCCTCACATCTCATCTAAATCTTCCCTCTTTCAGCTTGAAGCCATTACCCCTCATCCTATCACTACGCTCGTTGATAAAGAGTGCTTCCCCATCTTCACGTTGAGCTTGTCATCAACCAACACCTTCAGGTCACCCTGGTACAGGGGTGGGAAGGGATGTTTGGAGGGAGGTGTACAGTCTGGGGAAGTGAGCGTCGTGCTGGGGTGAGGAGGCTGGACTGGGCCATGACACAACATCTCCAGGAGGAAAAGTATCTGTGAACTCATCTAGGATCTGGACCACAAGTCTTGCCTAGGGTTGAGCAGGGGTTAATTCCAGGTATAACTTCTCTCAACACACCTTGCTCTCCTCTGTTATTTCTACCATGATTTCCCCATCTCCCCTATTGAGACTGCTATGTCAAGGACTGTGTATAAAGACAGAAAAAAGGGCAAGGAACCACTCCAATGAGCTTAAAATCTGCATGCACCTTGCATGAAATTGCCAAAATAGTTGTCAGACACATGAGATACCATATACGCCACAAATCTTATTAGCCATCTTAATGGATGGAAAGAAGAATTTATAAAAACACCTAAACTGATGTTTATTAGGTAGTTTTAATAAATATCTATTTTTCCAATAGTTGCTTTGTCCTACTAGACATTTTTCCTGCCTGCTTCAACTCAGTCCTACCAAAGCAAACATTAATAGTTCATCCAACATTTAACACTCCAAATCTGGCACAGATTTGTACCAGCCCTGGTAACAATGGCATTGAACACCTGTCCGTGACTGCATTTGCCCAGGGATTCGCTTCGTTCCATGCTGTGTGTTTAAT
>WKFP01014827.1:665549-704674 GCA_011057875.1 Pterocles orientalis | reverse complement strand
CCCCCCCCCACTTCACTTCTCCTCTCCCATCGTCCCCGGATCGCGTCCGCGGGCGTCCAGCCCTGCTGCCACTTCCGCAGTCCCCGTCCCAGCTCCGTGAGGCCCCGCTTCCTACTTGGTGTGGGAACCTCGGCTTCCCCGGGCAACATCTGCACGGACGGCCCCGCTTTCTCATGCCGACAACAGCAGTGCCTCATCCCGGGCTCCTGATCCAGAAAGAGAGAGAGAGAAAAAAAAATAATAATAAACCAAACCTGACCCAACAATAAAGGGATTTGCATCCCCTTCCCTGGCCTGCGGGGAGCAGATCCCAAAAGCTTGTGGTTGGCTTCCTCTTTTCACAGGGTTTGCTGATGTCGGTGCGGTCAAGGGAGAAATAGCTCTGCGGGTGTGTGTGCACAACGGGAAGGCTGCGGCTTGTGCCAGGAGCTGAGCAATAGGATCAAGCTCAGGATGGGGTGCAGAGGGTGCGTGAGCCTCCGCCTGGACCAGGGAGGCTATGGGGGCTATAGGGTTTGTCTAGGGATATTCATAGAGTCATATAGAATCACAGAATGGGACCTTCAAGACCATTGAGTTCCACCCCCTGCCATGGGCAGGGACACCTCCCACCAGCCCAGTTTGCCCAAAGCCTCATCCAGCCTGGCCTTGAACCCCTCCAGGGATGGGGCATCCACAGCTTCTCTGGGCAACCTGGGCCACTGCCTCACCCCCCGCACAGGAAAATATTTCTTCCCAATATCTCATCTAAATCTCCCCTCTTTCAGTTTCAAACTGTTCCCCCTCGTCCTGTCCCTGCACCCCCTGATGCAGAGCCCCCCCATCTCTCCTGTAGCCCCCTTTCAGCACTGGAAGGTGCTGGAAGGTCTCCCCGGAGCCTTCTCTTCTCCAGGCTGCACACCCCCAACTCTCTCAGCCTGTCCTCGCACAGGAGCTGCTCCAGCCTCGGACCATCTCCGGGGCTCCTCTGGCCCCGCTCCAACAGGTCCATGTCCTTCCTGTGCTAGGTGTTATGCTGTTACTGTGTGTTCGTTCCTGGAGGATGGATATTGAGTCGTGCGGGATGGGACACGCAGAGTAAGGATCCTCTTGGTGGGATCTGAAGGCAGATGGCTTCAACACTTTCTCCTGGTTAGGGCCAGTTCAGGCTGGGTTCATGCCAGAAGGCAATCTTGGGAAGCTCTGAGACCTCCTCCACCTCGTACCTTGCTTAACATAATTTTTACAAAGCACTAAGTGGGTGTTCAGCCAAACGCCCACGTATCTGAGGAGATACACCCACCTGGCGTGTCCATCCTACCTGTGTCCCCTGCCATCTACACATGTGGGGACAACACTTAGGGGTTCTGCCTGTGGGTTTTTGCCCCAAATGTGGAGATACCTTGCATCGTAGCTGTTCACCAGAAGCTCCCCTTGCCCTTCGGATTCCTTCTCGTGCGTTGGCTCCAGGGCTTGCAGGGGATGGTGGGACTCAGGATGGGAGATCACAGAGTGCATGTAGCAGTGCAAGAGTGCGTTTCATGCTTTGGTCAAGACGAAGAGAAATTAGCAGTAACTCTCCTAACACGCCCATTTTCACTCTATGTCTCAGCAACATGAATGCTTTGCTGCATTTAAGCACTGGGAAAGTTGGCTCAGCTTTTGCTCTCTTGTGTCCACCGTCAGCTTTCTCTGTGTGGCCTCAAACAGCCCAAATCCTCAGAAGCACTTCAGTTTCCTACTCAAAAGCACTGAAATGACACTGGGGTAATGCACCTTTTCTCCCTGTGCCTCAGTTTCCTATTTATTTTTTTCTCAGTTTTCAACTACTCACTTTACTTAAAATGCAAATTTGCAGCATCAGGGGTTGTCTTGTATTTCCACATCACTCAGTACAGTGGAAAACAGCTCATTTTTTACAATTTCTCTAATACCACAGGTTTTTCACAATGGTGTCTTGAGCTCTGTGACAGTAACAAAAATAATAAAAAGGAGTGAGTGGTTCTTCCTCAGCAGAGGAGGCTTTCTTCAGAGATGCTCAAGCAAATAATTTTAATGAAAAGCCTGGTTTTTACAGTTCATTATTCATAACACCGCAAATCTGGCTGCTTTTTTTTTTTTTTTTTTCCCACTGGATCCCTTTCACAATTTCTTTCAGGGAGAAGCAGTTTCTTTTCCTGTATTTCCTGGGAGAGAGAATTCTCCAAAACACAAACTGCGAGAGACTGAGAGGCAGGAGAACTACAAAGACAAAGGACAAACTACTAAGACATCCAATGCAGGTCACCAAGCAGCCCACAGCGGCTTTGTCTCTTCAGATCCATGCCTGTGTGTCCATCACTTCTCAGACAAAATGGGGAAAACCAAGAGACCTGTGTTTTGCAGAAATTGCTGGTGATGTCCCTGATCAGAGGAAAGGGAAAGGTCTGAGAACTCTGTGTACGATCTGTGTAGTGCTTGAGCAGGAAAAAAAAGAAAAAAAATTTAGGAGGTCATCATTTCTGATCACGCTGCTCAACAGAGTATTTTGGCTTCAGTCAGCGCCGTTCTCTTGAAGTTCAACGTGGCAAAGTTTCATCCTATGAAACAGCAGAACGCTGATGAGCAGAAATCTTCCTGTACAGACTCAGCAAAGCATTTGGGGTGCGTATACAGAGAATTTAGGCAATAGGACAACCCCGGTGCATCACTGGGATGTTCCTGGTCTCCATCTATCAGGACCAAAAAAATATCCCTGAGCTGGAAAATAATGAAAAAGGACAAACATGCTACATTTTTTTCTCCAGTGGTATTCTTTGAACTGTAATAGGATCACTCCAGGTCTGATTTTTTGAGATTTGAAGCACAGATTTTCAGCAGGCGTGGTACCTGCCCTTGGGGAATGAAGTGGCCTCTCAACATGGCAATGAGAAGGCAGGGAAGCCTGGTTTGAAGCTGTTTGATGAGGGGATGCATTGCAAAGGCAAAGGAAAACTTCAGCTCAGTCCCTGGGAATTCTTCTACAGCCAAGAAATCTGCATTGTTGGAAAGAGTCTCCCAGAGGAAGTGATTGAAATATCATCGTGTGAATTATATCTGTAACAAGGTTGGACTGTAGGAAACAAACCTCTGGGAATAGATGACCTAAAAAGACTCGTTTTTTTCATGCAGAAATGGCCTTTAGCAGCCCGTGTTAAGTGAAGTATGCTGGTTTGGGGGGTCACAGAATGGTTTGGGTTGGAAGGACCTTCAAGACCATTGAGTTCCAACCCCCCTGCCATGGGCAGGGACACCTCCCACCAGCCCAGGTTGCCCAAAGCCTCATCCAGCCTGGCCTTGAACCCCTCCAGGGATGGGGCATCCACAGCTTCTCTGGGCACCCTGGGCTACTGCCTCACCCCCCGCACAGGAAAACATTTCTTCCTCACATCTCATCTCAATCTCCCCTCTTGCAGCTTGAAGCCATTACCCCTCGTCCTATCACTACGCTCGTTGATAAAGAGTGCCTCCCCATCTTCATGTTGAGCTTGTCATCAACCAACACCTTCAGGTCACCCTGGTACAGGGGTGGGAAGGGGTGTTTGGAGGGGGGTGTACAGTCTGAGGAAGTGAGCGTCGTGCTGGGCCATGACACAACATCTCCAGGAGGAAAAGTATCTGTGAACTCATGTAGGATCTGGACCACAAGTCTTGCCTAGGGTTGAGGAGGGGTTAATTCCAGATATAACTTCTCTCAACACACCTTGCTCTCCTCTGTTACTTCTACCATGATTTCCCCATCTCCCCTATCAAGACTGCTATGTCAAGGACTGTGTATAAAGACAGAAAAAAGGGCAAGGAGCCACTCCAATGAGCTTAAAATCTGCATGCACCTTGCATGAAATTGCCGAAATAGTTGTCAGACGCATGAGGTACCATATACGCCACAAATCTTATTATCCATCTTAATGGATGGAAAGAAGAATTTATAAAAACACCTAAACTGCTGTTTATTAGGTAGTTTTAATAAATACCTATTTTTCCAGTAGTTGCTTTGTCCTACTAGACATTTTTCCTGCCTGCTTCAACTCAGTCCTACCAAAGCAAACATTAATAGCTCATCCAACATTTAACACTCCAAATCTGGCACAGATTTGTACCAGCCCTGGTAACAATGGCATTGAACACCTGTCCGTGACTGCATTTGCCCAGGGATTCGCTTCGTTCCATGCTGTGTGTTTAATAACTCCCGCGAACAATGGGACAAATAAACATATTTTTTTTTGTTTAGCTCTTAGTCAAGCCAACGCCAACTGTCCAAATTGTACATGAGAGGCCTGCAGAGGCTGGTGGTTGTTTCCTAGACTTGTCACCTCTTTCCATCAAAAATGATGTTGTCAGCAGCTCTGGGCTCAGGGAGGGCATTTACCACTTGTATGTACGGAAGGAAGAAGGAAGAAAGAGCAGGAAAGGGGCACAGTCATGCAGGGCTCTGAAAGCAAGGATGATAAATTTCAACTTGAAGCGGTGGATGACAGAGACGTCTTCTAAGAAAGGCCGACACGGTCTGAGCAAAAAGGATGGGAGATGCGTGCAGTGTATGGCTGAGGTTGGAAGAACAAGGAGCCAGCGTAGGAGGTGGGAGCTGTTGGTGGTTGACCGGAGGGAATATAACACGTTGCAGCTGTGTTCTGCAATGAGATGTAGGGATAGGGATGGGGATGGGGATGGGGATGGGGAGGATGGGTGGAGGTTGTCAGTGCTGTCTTTTGCTGGGGAAAGGGCTTGGGAAGGAAGGCAGGTTGCGTATTCCACCAGTCACGGCTAAGTATCATGCTGGAGATTTGTTGATGGGCAAGGATGGGTGACTCAGCAGTGGCTAACCAAGAAAGATGGGTGGTCTGTTTAAAATGAAAATTTAGGGTCTTCAAGCCTTGGATGCTTGGGGTAACTTTCCAACCTGAGTGGTGGTGTAACACCTTTGTACCTGTCAGGTCTGGAAGGGGATCCACCACAAAAGCTCAGAGAAGCTTTGCTGTTGACCTTGTGGGACCATGAGCTTGACAGTGGTCAAGGAGACAAATTCACCTTCACTCAGATCAATTGAACTCTGGGTTTCCAAAAAAAAAAAAAAAATTTGGCAAGCTGTGTCTGTCCAAAGTCTGAATGAATAGAAACACCAAAGGAAGCACCTGCTGCTAAAGGAAATCCAGGACAAGTTTTATTATCCTTTTTCACAGGTCTATTCAGGACTACATTAGGGGTTTCCTCTTTCCTTTTCTGGTACTTCACACTCATTCACAACAAAAAAACATATTGTGCTTATGAATTATATTCCAGAGAATATAGCTGGAGCTTATAAAGGCGCTGGGCAAAGAACTTTATTTTTAACCTTACTCCCTTGTGAATTAATTTCTCAAATGAAAGCTTTGCAATTGTTTGGGGTTATTTTTCTCTCTTTTTCTTGGACGGGGCACAAGGGCAAATCCTGCCTGCTCCGTGTTAACAAAAAGTGCCTCTCAAGGAACAACGAGGAGCAAAGGAGGTGAGTGAGGCTCTCAGTGGAGCTCAGCTACGGGGAACAAATGGAAAGTATTAATGCAATTCCTCCTAAACCAGCAAAGTGTTAGAAGGCCTCCTATTCACCATACATTGACTACCCTGTTGCGTGCAGAAACCGATGGCAATTTTTCCATTTCTAGTGTCCCGTAGCTGCACAGCACAAGGAGAGAGAAAACACCCCTCGGCTGCTGAAGACCATGTAAAGAGCAACTTTTGGGTTTGATCCTAAGACCATTTGAGCCAGTGATGAGGTGCTCAGGAGGCACTGAGGAGTTTGCTGATCAAACACAGCTGCTCAGCTCAACACCTTGCGGGTACAGAGCACACAAACCTGGAGGGCTTGCAAACAACCCAAGTGCAACGCATGAGCCGCTTGTGAACCGATTTGTTTGCTTTAGCGGGTCATTTTGCACCTGTGCAAAAGGGATGTGACCTGGTCCTTCAATAGCCTGGGAAGGTTCTGCACCCTTCCACACCGGGGTAGGTGCCTAAGAACCAGCACTGGGCACTCTGTGTAGCAAATACACTGTACTCCGTGAGCACAAGGAACTTGCTGTGCGTGCACACAAAGCCTTTTCTTCTTATATTTTCATTGGGAACCCTTTTTAAGAGAGGACATGGTCTAGTCCGCTCTTAAGGAGCAACCAGCAGAAGTATTTCTTCTTCAGTCTGAGGCTCCTTGTTGCTACCGCAGTGGAAATAGTGAATTGCAGCAATTAATGGTGGCATAAATCAGAAACTGTGACCAGACGAGGTCACCGAGGACTTGAGGGCTGCAACATACCAGTAAATTACCCCAGACAGGAATTCCTTCACTGATAAATTGTTTGAGCGTTTCTTGACGTGGTTTTGGCCCAAGCTGGTGACATTGACCCCAGGAATGGCTGAGGCATGAGCGAAGGCCAGCGATCAGCTGGGCATTTTGTGTGGAACCCCAGTCTGAAGGGTTAGAGGGCAACCACCGCAGAGGCATGGACAGGACCAAGTCCTGGCATGGGCTGGTAGAAATGCAGAACATTTTTAATGATCATGTTAGCTCTGAAAGTCCTTGCTGCAGGTCGTTAGCACAACGGGAGCTTCTCTGTTCCAATGAGATTAATTTTTTCTCTTTCTCTCTCTGGCTTTTAGGATGGTTTTCTGAGCGTTCTTGTTTGATCTTATCAGATGGCAAGAATGCTTCCAGATGCCGCCTTTGCAAGGTAGGTACTAAACATGGTTGAATATACAGCTCATTTTCTACATTGACAAGCTGTGTTATTCCTACCATAAGGTAGCTCCACTATTTTACAAAGTAATATGAAATGTGAGAACTAAAGCAAATGTCTAACTTGCATCTTGGCTGGTCAGGCTGGAGAAGAGACTGACATCTGCATTGCTTCTGACCTGGTACCTTGCATTAATATTTCCATTTGTGGGCAGCCTGGACTTGGGCAGTCGATGAATCTCACTTCTCCTTGCAGCACAGTGGGTCGGGGCCCTTCCTGGCTGAATCCTTAACTGTCTTGTTTCCTTGTCAAAAACACCTTCATACTTTAGATCTTTACTTTTTTCTGCATCTGAACTGTCTGTGCAGGAACATCAGTGATGATGCAGGATGGTGCTGGAGTCAGCAGATGGGATCCTGCACCCATGTTTGACCACCACTTATTTTTGTTTCATGGATGGGGTGGTGCGGACAGGAATTAGAGATGTGTGTGCAAGTGGAGGAGCTGTACCTGCCCATTGAACTAGGAGCCAGTAGTCAAACATGTCACAGTGGGAGAAGTAGATTCTAAGAGAGTTGTGGCTGGGAGGAATTATACTCCAAAGATACTCCAATAAATAGTTTTTCAGTCCAGTCTGAGTTCATCTCCTGCCCTGGATCCGTAAGTCAAAACCAGCGGTCATTAGTCTCTCCCCAACTAGTCCTTGAGGCATTCAAAATTTCTCCAAGATTGTTCCTCTTGTGCCTGGTTTCTGTATCTGGGTGTGTCCAGAGTCATCACCATCATGGCAAGCCTTGACAGTGGGGCAATCCCCTCCTATCCCACCTGCTGTGGGGCCTGAAATAGTGCCCTCGAAACACACAGTGAAAAAAAAAGCTCTTTGGAAAACATGGTTGCTCCCATTCCCACACCCCTGCACATCCTTCTGCTCTACAACCATTCAATGGTTTGTGCTCTTGGTCAGGAAGAGGGAGTTAATTTTGTAGCAGGAAAATGCGTACCAGGCATCTTGTACTTTGCTCCTTCAGGTCCTTATCTCAGGATTATCATATAGGAGGCCCAATTCAGTTCCATTTGTGAGACCTGTGGAGATGGGTTGGACATCCTCGGAGATGTCATATGGCACTAAGCACTGTGAAGGTAACTGAATCCTGTGTTTCATCTCCACTGGCTATAATGAGTCTAGATGAAGTCACAAGTAGATATCTGTTTACAGATACCTAAATTGGTATGACTCGAGTTGTGTGCTATGGCAGGTCCTATGAGATGTCAGAGATTCTCCAGGTATCTGCACAGGACAGATATCTAAAAGGGAGGAGGTACATCTCCCTGGAACAGCAGCAGTGGGCCATCAGATTTAGACCCCAGACCCAAATGACACTAAAAATTCAAGTAAAGAGTCTTTCCTCTAATCTGGAGCTGAATCCCACTCACAGACACAGTTCTCCTCCATCCCACTGTCCTATTAATCAAAATGTGACGGTATGGAGCAGCTGTGCAACTTTCTTGCATGGTTCCTCTGTTTCTTGTCCATTTTTACATCCCTCATATATTAATGACAGTGGGACTTTGGGTGTGGGGAAGATAAAAGACCCTGGCCACCACAAAGTCCAGTTTGAGATATGTTGTTCTACCAAAGCATGGGAGAAAGAACTCAAATAAATCCCTTAAAAAGCAAGAAAGGCTATATTAAATAGCAAATACTGCCTCTGGTATAAGAAATGGTTGGGTATTGCACGTGGGAGACAATCTTCCTGCAACCGGTTTGCACGGGACAATGTCCACCATCCTTCCCATCTCCTCCTAGAGCAGGGAGGGATGCGCTGCTGGGATGGGGATTTCAAAGGAAGCTTCAAAGGAAATTTCTTTGTGAGTGAGCAGCGGAGGCAAGGGCTAAAGGGACTGAGTTGTGACTCCAAGGAGAGCTTCAAAATTTTCCATGCTGCAGAGCGTATCCTCCTCTCCACAAAGACTTCTGCCAGCCAGGGAGAGCTTGTCATTTCTTTGAGAGCTAAAAGATGGAGATGAGGCTGTCTGCGTCTTGTCTCTGCTGCCTGGGAGGTACCCATAAGGCTGTTAGGATGCAGTAGATGAGTCTTTACTACTTTCCTATAGGATGCATGAAACAAAGGGCAGCCCATGAGGGAAAGCTGAGTGATGCTCTACTGAAGATCGCTGGGGTTCATGGAAAATGACTAAAGCCCTTGTAAAACAGAAGAGCAGAGTAGCAATGGAGATCCCCCTCTTTTATTATTTTGCAGTCACTCCAGATGAGAGGCAAGCCTGCAGCCTGTAGTTATTTGGTGGGAAGGCGGTGGTGGGGAATAATTAATATTGTCTGAATAATTAATATTATCTGACATTTTTCCTGCAGCCTTAGCAGAGGGGCTCAGAGTCCCACTGTGGTGGGTGCTGTATGGAGTGAGGGAGGAAACAAGGCAGCTCCAGCATCCACTACCGAGGTCAGGGAAGGGGGGGTTCCCACTGTTTTCTGGTTTTGCTTCTGGAATTTACTCCAGATGAAGGAGGTGAGTTTGGGGACAAGCTAGATGAGTTCAGCAGCTGTGGCATTGAAATGCAGGGATCATAAATGGCAGGAGGAAGGGAAACCCAGTAAACAGTTTTCAGATCTCAAGCGAGTGTTGCTCTAAACTACAAAGACCTGCGAGAAAGTGCTATCAAACACCCTGCTCCTACTCTGACCCCTGCCTGGGGGGAAGTGAATCAATGTTGGGAAAATATGGAAAGCAGGATGAGTTGATCTACTGTATGAAAGGAGCTGGAAGAGATGGCTTGGGATATTTGTGTATTGAGGCTCTTTCCACGTCCTATTCCTTTATGGGGGGGTCCTATTGTACCTATTGTGGCAGATCTTTATCAGCCCTATTTATCGCGGTGGGTGCGGGGAATGTCAGATTGCTGAATGTCAGGTTGTTGACTGTTTTCATAACAGGAAGCTGCCTGCTGTCTTGCTGTGTTAAGGAACTCCCGTATGCACAATATTTTCCAAAACAATAAAAAAAAAAATTCTAAACACTCTGCTGTGGTTGGGTGACTGCACGGATTCAAGTTTCTATTGTTCCTTGTAAGGCAAAATCCTGTGTAGATAAATACACTCGATACACATACGCCTGCTATTTCTTTTGTGTAAAGATACAGGAAACATGGCTGTTGTTTTGTCAAGATGAAATATTTCCCAACGCTCCAACTCCATCTCGACACTTTCATCAGTGCTTGGGAGCCTGGAGAGCTGCCATGCTCGGGTGCAGGTGGGACGTGGGAGAGAACAGCACGAAGGTTGGTCATTTCAACACCGAGCATCGCGGGACCCAGCTTTCAAGTGCCTCCATCCTTGTGAGCTGAAGTTCGGCATCCGGCTTCCCCTGAGCACTGCCGAGAGGGGATGGCTAATTCAGATTTCTTACTGGAAACCTGTGTCTACTTCTCCTCATCTGGCAAATACGTGACCCAAATCATAGAATCATTGAACAGTTTGGGTTGGAAAGGACCTTAAAGACCATCCAGTTCCAACCCCTTGCCATGGGCAGGGACACCTCCCACCAGCCCAGGTTGCTCAAAGCCTTATCTGAAGCCTTATACCTCCTGAGCATCCAAATCACAGTGATGGAGTCTGGGAGCTGTAAGGAACCCAGGAGCTGCAAGAGAATGCAACCCAGGGGACACTCTTTGCAGGGTGGGACGTATCTCAGTTGGTCAGTTTAGGCACAAGGTATTGAAATATGGGTGAGAGGAGGTCCTAAGCACCTTTGTGCAGAGTCCTCAGCTGCCTACTAGCTGGAGGCACCTAAACTGTGCGTGGGAGCAATGTGCTAACGAAGCTTCTGCACAAGTGGCCTCCAATTGACAGTCACTCTGAAGGGTCCAAAAACTTGTACAAGCATTTTGAGTGAAGGAAAGTACCTGTGGTCACAGCCTAAGGTTCACGATACCTTGGTGCAATTAGGAGATGGTGGACTGAAGCACCCCTAGGATAAGGAATTTGAGTCTTCCCTAATCCCTCTGGCTACTTTAATCGATGGACAGAGGTGAGGATAAAGTTCTTCAAGAAAAGCTCAGAGGGAAACAGAGGTGGCATCTAAACTTTGGACATGGGGGCTGTGATCCCCAGGAGTTTTCCTTTCAGGCACCAGGTATCAGGGTGTTGGAACAGGGTCAGTGTGCTTTCAAAAATCAGTCAGAGCACAGTCTGGCCACAGTTTCTCACTCCAGGTCTCCAGAATTCCATCCACAAGGTTTTTGTGTTCCCGTGAGACCCCACAAAGCTGTCTGTCATGGCCACGTGCTCTCAAGATTTGCTGCCTGGGCTGTAGGATCATGGCACAGGCAGAGAGCGAGACATACTGAATTAGCAAAGGGATTTTTTTTTAAAGTCCCTGCAAATTAAAGAATCTTGGCACCAATAGAAAACACAGAGTGCTTTCTGTATCTGCATACATCCCTTGGGGTCAGCATACTCATATTTCAGCCTGGATATAATCCCCCTCTGCTCTGTAGTATAAGCAGAATTATTAACTCACGTAATCCTCAGCCCTGGCACAAAGCACAATATACCTGCTAAAGAGCATCTTCCTCCTCTCCAGTGACCAGGTAACCTCATGAGGGTGCCAGCCCCGTGCAGATGTTGTCAGAAAAGGTGGACAAGTCACCATGCCTGGTTTATGATTCAAAGCTCTGTGAGCAACCAGTTGGTCACTCCCCAACAAGACATCTGCCCATGTTCGTGGTTCCCTCTCACTGCTCTTCTGCAGGAAGAGAGACACATTCTGCCTCAGAGCAAAAAGTGGCAAATTTTGGAGGAGGAAATTGCCAAATCTGTACTTGGAAATAATAGATTTGTTTGGATTTTGAGAATTTTTGGAATAAGATTCAGCCTAAAAGGTCAAGTCTACTTCTTCAACTTTAGCTGTGCCATCCAGAGATGGGAAAACTGGTGGTCCTTGGAGCCTAAGGTGGGACAGAATGTTCTCTGTGAGCCATCAGGCCAGTGGTGGTGGGGACCTCACACCTTCCACTTTAGCTCCTGAAGAGTCAAAAGCCATCAGGTCCACCCATGCTATGCTGGAAGTTGGCCAGTTGTTAAACTGGCAGAGGAATGGCAAATGCCAGGACAGAGCAAGGAAAAGTAAACCTCTTTCAAAATAAGTTTTAGGAAGAAGATAGACTCAAGTATAGCAATTAGAATTCAAGCAAAATTGATTTTTGTTTTGGGTTAGGACATGGCCTAGAAGCCCCTCCCATCCCATCTTTTTATTATTTCGTGATCATGTAAGAACAGAGCTATTAAGGCCCAGCAAAACTGGGTCTAGCTTTGAATTATAGAATTAAAGAAAAATATATTAACATTTATCATACAGTCAGCAGAGGGCGTCCAATGCCCGTGCGTCTCCCAACCCCAGTACAGAGTTGGAACAGAAAATCCGCCAACAGCCAACTAACTATTCCTCCGAGCGCGACTGATGCTTCCCCGTCAATTGTGCGGTTGCCCCAGGTTTCCTTCCCCACTCGCCGTGCGTGGTGCCATACGGTAGATACAAACCTAATTGTTCGCCCTGCGGCCCCCGCAGACAGGATACAAGTCCAGTGCCAGGTGTTGAATTATTTTCCTGCGTGGTGGTATAGTGCATGGGAATTGTTGATAACGCTAACAATACAGGCAAAGGAAAAGTGGGAGAGGAGGAGGACAATTAAGCAGCCTTTGAAAGCCCTGGGGACATGTAAAATATCCTCCCTCTATTCATGTGTCACCAAGTCCAAGTTCTTAAGTATAGAAACGCGGGTGTTGTTACTGGGTGAATCCCTCTTAGAGCCTGAAACCTTTCAGCAAGGTCTGGTCTGTCTCCCAGTAAAATTCACCCCACTGGCTTAGTGGATTGGATTTAGTTAAATTGGATTTATTCCAAGAGGCTGTCAAAATGGATCATCTTCCCAGGGCATAGCTACATATCCCTGCTATGCTTTGGTAGCACTGGGGGCAGAGTTAGGGTTGGGGTCTCACTCTGCTGGCCCAAAGGGCTCTCAGTGGAAGGCATGGGGGGTTAGGTGACTGCAACAAAGAGGTGGGCAGTTCGGTGAAGGAGAAGTTTTGTGGGAAAAGCAGACCTGGGATGTAGGAGATCTGTGGTGAGGCTGTGGTTCCAGACTCACTTTGTGATGTTGAGAATCATAGAATCATAGAACCATAGAATGGTTTGTGTTGGAAGGGACCTTAAAGCCCACCAAGTCCCACCCCCTGCCATGGGCAGGGACACCTCCCACCAGCCCAGGTTGCTCAGAGCCTCATCCAGCCTGGCCTTGAAAGTCTCTGGTCACTTCAATCCCAAATACAGCACGATATAGTGCCATATAGCACCCGGCCATATGTGCAATGAGCTTGTCACCACCCTAGACGTTATTACCTGGCAGCATCCTTCAGGTCTTTCAACAGGGTATTAAGGGTTGATTTACAGAAGAATAACGGCCTGAGGAGCTTTCTCCTGGTCTCCTGAGCTCTCCAGGGCTCAGGGTGAGCCCTCAGCCATGTTTCCAGGCCAGCTGGCCGTGCCACCAACCCTCCTCACAACACCGCTGTGTCCCAGCAAGCTGAGGCCCCTCCAGTTCGCTGCCACACTTTCCTGTTGTCCGGCACGCAAATCCCAGCGCACATCACTGGCGCTTCTGATTAAGGAACTGTTTTGTCAGCATTTGGCACCGTCCCAGCAAAAGTGACACCAATTACTTGTGTCAGCTGCCCTCTGAAAGCAGGAGATAGATGAAATCTCACCCTGAGACAATCCATCACGGCTTGCCATGGGATTTGGGACCTGTCACCCTGATGGGGTATTGACTGAGCGTGGCTTCTTCCAGGACAGAGAGGTTACAGAGAGCGTTATATCATCCCCAGCGAGGCATCGTGGATTGAAACTGAAAAATGAGCCTCAGAGTCTCTCGACTTGGGTAAATGGTCAGCGAGAGCAACTGGAGTGAGTTCAGGCAGCTCCTGGTTTACGTTTAACTGGGGAGTTTTAACAGCTGATACATGACTAAATGGCAAATTCTCGTTTTAAAGCAAGTTGGGACTAGACCTCATTTGTCTGTTTTAACATCAGTTTAGGTTGATGTTAAAGTCTTTCCATCAGGGTATATGCTGAGCTCTTGCTTTGCTCAAGGACCATTGGATTTTCCAAATATTATTTTTTTTTTTTTTTTTTTTTTTTTTTTTTTTTTTTTTTCCTGGCTGGCAGCAGCTGCTGGTTTGTGCTGGTATCAGGCTTTGGTTGCAGCTGGAATGGGAAACGGTGGCTGCTCAACTTGGAAGACAAGGAATTTGGTTGTTATACACTCTTCCTAAAAATTGCTAAACACCGCAGAGACACTGTAAGGGCTAGAAGGACCTCTGGTCAGACCTGGTAATAAACGGTCCCTCACATAATTGTCATTATTATTTGGTAAAACATGTCCATTCCTGTTTCGCAGAGGTTGTTGCTTTCTGTTTGGCTGAAGTCTTCTGTGTGCATCGTTATTACATAATATCATGTGCTGATCTTTCCCTTTGTGTGTCAGTGCCTTCCTGTGGCTCTCCTCGTTCCACAGCTCTCGTCAGCTCTTACTCCTCACATTTCGGTGTCTGCAGCTTCACTTTTCTGCTAAAGGATCACCTGGGATGAGTGCAGGACACCTGCTGTGGGCCATCCCCTTTTCCTCTTTCTTCATAGCCTCACGCTGGGGTAGCGTAGGGTGAGGATTTGCAGATCTCATCCCCAGGTGCAGGAATCATTAGCACAACCCATGTCCTGAGAACTAAACCTAGAAACCCAGACCAGAGAATGATGGTCTTCTATCTCTGTTAGAAACTTGCTATCACCACCACAAAGCGATCTCCAAGTAACTCACCTCCTAACTTCCCCAGCACCCAACTCGCAGCCCATCCAAACCCAAAGCAAAGAGAATTAAGGAGCCTGGGTGCTGCAAGGTGGAAACTTGTCCCTTGTAGCTGCACTAGGTATTGAATGAACCCCCACATCCGCACTCACGCATTAAAACTATTGACAAACAAAAGCACACAGCAAAGCATTGAAGAGGGGAAGAATCAGACCAGGAGGTGTGCTTACGGAGCAGGTTAAAAGTGCATTTTCCCACTATTCAGAATATTTATTCTGATTGTTTTATTATTGTCCTTTTCCAAGCCACCAGGAATAGATGCTCTGTTCATGGAGGAGAACAGTAACATAATAATACAGGCGCTGAGGTCTCCGTTTCCTCAGCACCATGGCTACATTTGACCTGAAAATGTTGAGACTCCTCTTGGGCAAAGGGCAAGTTCACCCTGGTGCAGTGGTTATGGGATTTCTCATGAAGAAAGAGAAGAAGAGAAAAAGAGAGGAGAGGAGAGGAGAGGAGAGGAGAGGAGAGGAGAGGAGAGGAGAGAAGAGAAGAGAAGAGAAGAGAAGAGAAGAGAAGAGAAGAGAAGAGAAGAGAAGAGAAGAGAAGAGAAGAGAAGAGAAGAGAAGAGAAGAGAAGAGAAGAGAAGAGAAGAGAAGAGAAGAGGAGAGGTACTCCCAAGGGAAAATACTAAGATACACCAAGGACATCAATAATGGTGAGGGATCTGCAGTTCTTCGCCTCCATGGACAATGAAGATGTTGGCTGGGTCTGATACACTGCTCCTCCTGCCTTCTCCCAGCCCCAGGTCACAAGGCGATGTCTAAATCACAGGCAATTTCCCCCAAATAGAGAAGACCCCCTTCCTACAGGGATCCCCACTCGGCAGCCAGCTGAGCATTGCTTTACCAGCTAACTTCACGGAAGGATGCTACAGTCAGGGCTCCAGCAGCATTTCTAGTCCAATTGGTTTCCTTGGATTATTAGTTAGTTTCAAATGAAAATAAATCCTTTGATCTGTGAAAACACTCCAGTGACTATCAGCAGAACTGTTCAATCATGGTGGCGAGGCATATACAATATTTTAAGTAAAGAAGGAGTGTTTTCCTTCTTTGCCTTTTGCTTCAAGTATGCTAGGTACTCTTTCTCTATTTTGGGAGTGCAGAATTAAATCCTAATTAAAGGCTGTAAAAACACAGTGGATCTGAGAGGCCAGGAACAGATACGTATTATTGCCCCTTTCATAGATCATACGAGCACTGTGGTGACATAATAAATAATCCACCCAAAGTTTTTAAAGGTAAAAACCAGCAAATCATTAATAATGTCTCTGGCACCATATATCAAACTGAAGCCTTCCTCTTACAGCTGATCCCCAGCTATTCCCAGCTGCCTTTTTGCGTTGCAGAGTTTCTACCTCCCTTTGCACGGCTCTTTCTTCCTGTCTGCCCTGCTACCATGTTTCTGTGCTTTGTCCGTCTGCATTTGTTTCTGCCGTTCGCTCAGTGCAGGTATGCATCCCCCAAGAAAGCACATATGACACTATTTAAACCCATTTGCTCAGGAGCTTTAAAACTTGCCCAGACAACAAAAAACTGGCAGAAACTGTTTTTCAGGATAGGGAGCAGAACTGGATGATCATATGGTAGTCTCAATTATTTCTGGCACACATGATTTATTTACACTGCTGTCTGTAAGGGTGAAGCATTCCACTCTGTGCAGTTTTTGTTGTCTTGTCTATTTTTTTTTTTTGCTTTTTGTTTAATCTGTTTAACCAGTTTCAGTATCTCAGTCTGTCTCTCAGTGAGTCCATTTCTGAAAGGCTGGAAGATGATCTGTCATTACACTTGTTCCTCCTTAGTGTAGGTGAGTTCTTCCAAGTTTCTGGGTTTCTTGGGGTTATCGTAATTAGTATATCTGCACATCGCTATTATTAAGTATCATGAATTTGATAACAGGGATTTCTTCAATGGTGCCTCAGTCTAGCTTCCTGATTGCTCGGGAGGTTTCATCTTGCCTCTCCTTAGGTGTTGAGAAAATACTGGGGACATAAATCTTGCAGAGGAGGAAGGAACTGCAAACATGGAGACTGGGTGGTCCTGTGCTGGGTTCCCCTGTCTGGAAGATGCACCACTAGGTGCCAGATCAAAATGAATCAACTTTTTCTTGGAAGAGGTAAGAACAGCAGGGAACTCACCCCAGTAGCCAAACTTCATTTTCCATGCTTGGATATTTATTTTTTTATTGATCTGGGAGGTACCGCAGGTGTTACACCATTCCTGGTACAATACAATTCTCTGCCAGTGTGCTGGGATGCGCCAGCACACCAAAGGCAGTTGAGGGTGGTGAGGCAGTGGCCCAGGTTGCCCAGAGAAGCTGTGGATGCCCCATCCCTGGAGGGGTTCAAGGCCAGGCTGGATGAGGCTTTGGGCAACCTGGGCTGGTGGGGGGTGTCCCTGCACATGGCAGGGGGTGGCACTGGATGGGCTTTAAGGTCCCTTCCAACCCAAACCATTCTGTGATGATCTATGATCCTATGAAAGGTAAAATTTCTCCCTATGCAAGTAGCTGATTTCTCTCCCTAATGCTTAGGGCAGGATTCACCTCACTTCACTTTACAGAGGTCTTCAGCTTGTGGACACCTGAAGTTAGGACACCTGGAGGTCTGTCTGTCTAAACATCTGTTATGAACAGCAAGGAGTGGTGGCTCAATCCATTCTCATGCATAGGTGTCTAGTGCTACTTGAGATGCTCGCTGGTATCTGAGCTGGCCACATGCAGCTGGCAAATGTCATCCGGTCAATGAAGTTTAGACAAGTATTATTACTATTACTATTACTATTACTATTACTATTACTATTACTATTACTATTACTATTATTATTAATCCTCCCTGGCCCCCACCTCCTGCTCCAGAGAACAATGTCTTGCAGAGGTCTGTCACTCCTGTGAGGGCGTCTCAAAGACCAAGAGATGATGTATGGTACTGAAATCAAACCCTTTTTGTATCATCAGGAAGTCTACTCTGCATCGTGTCCATGATGAGACACCAAGTTAAGGCAAACTCTTTCATCTCTCATACATCCCATTGCAGCTTTGGGGCTGAGCAGGAGCCTGGGCTGGATGTGAAATGGGAAGGTTGCTTGGATGCAAGGCAGTGATGAATCATTGCTGCAGCTCTCAAAGGACCTAAACTGCAGGGATTTGTACAGAATTGAGGTGACATACATCCTTCCAGCTGGTATGGAAAATGATTGTTTTGCTCTTTCCTTACTGTGTGCATGTGTGGATGACTGATCCCAGTAGGGTGACAGCATGGGTCTCCAAGAAGGCATGGTCAAGTTTTGCTTCAACACCAATCAACCTTGCACATAGCCTTCCCTGAAATGGGAAGCAATTGCTTAGCTTTCACATGAGACTTCAGTTGCCTTTGTAGTGGCCCTTATGTCTGCCTCTTCACTGTTTCGTTGCCACAGGAAAGCCCGATCCACTGAACACCGTGGGACACTTGAGAACTTGTAGTAGTTTCTGTGGCCATCTGAGGATGTCATGAAAAAACTTGGATGAGATACCCATGTTCAGAATGATACCTAGAGTTCCAGTCCTACTGACTTCTGCGGGACTGAGGCTCTTACGTGTGTTTCTGAGTGTAGCTGTAGAGCAACCCGGACAGGGGAAGGCTTGTTATTTCAGAATCACCCTTTATTTTCACCCACCACTGATGCTCAGCACGATACTTGTCTCAAAGAACATGAGAAGCTTACAAGTACAGTTGCCACTGGGCTAAGACCTAGCATATTCTACTTTATGTCTATTCACAGTAGCCAGAGAAAGGTGCAGGAAGGATTTGAAGATATCAAAAAGCATCAAGCAGAGATCACATCCATCTTCTGCTCCTAACAGCTTTTACCAATCTCTTGTCTTGGGCGGTGAATTTTAATGCCCAAAAGATAGTGTCAGAGAATCATTGAATGGTTTGGGCTGGAAACTCTTTTACCACCTCACCAATTTCTTTAGACAATTTTCACTCCTGTATTCAAGCTACATTGCAGGTGCAGCCTCAGCCCACCCACTTCTGAACTCATGGTGCTGTAAGTCAAAGGACATGGCAGCAACCACCAGGGATAAAGAGGGACAAAGATTTGGGTGCCTCAATCAGTATTTCCCATACTGACTCATCAGTAAGAAGTCCAGAAACCTTTTGTCCTCACACTGGGCAGAACCAGCATAAATGTCTGAAAACCATTGCTTACCTCAAAATTTAAATCTGTGCAGTTGATACCTAAGTGTTTCTCTTTCTTTTGTATTTATTTGTTTTGGCATGCTGTCATTTATGAGTCTACCTGCTGCCCTTGAACTTTCTTTCTATGCATTTCATTTCTGATCCTCCAAACAGCTGCAGCCACCTCTCCCTGGCTGCACCAGCCGCCCTCTATTCCCACCAGCCCAGTCCTCGCAGCATACAAATTTCTCTGTTTCTGAACATGTTTGGAGCTGCCTAAGTCTCGACAGTGATGATCAGTGAGGAGCTTACTCACATCTAAACCCTGTTGGGATTCACCAGCCGAGCATGCCCTTACCTGCTCAGCTTTGGGGATTGATGCAGTGGGTGTATTCAGAAGATACCAACCTCTTCATTGCACAAATTGCAGCAGCAGGCGGAAGCCACCTCTTGCCTGTTCAGCCGTTAGACCCTCTCTCCTAAATTTCAGGAGGCCTTTGTTCAAATAATTCCGTGTGGAACTTGAACCTACATTTGCCTTGTTACAGGAAAGGGCACTAAGCCGTAGGTACTCTGATACTCCTCACTTTTTTTGTTCTGTTAAAGTTACCCAGCAGTGTGTGGCAATGATTGTGTAGTTCAGCAGTAAGTGCATTGCCTCAAAAGACAATGTTCTCCCCATCGATACATTATGCAAAATAAAACAGCTTCCAGATTGGAGATCTTGAGACCACACAAGATTTTGGTTCCCTACTAACTCCCCTGTATGAAAAACACTGGTGGGACTTGAGAAAGCATTTCTGTGTCTAGTTTTTCACAGTTTTTTTCTGAGAACACTGACCAGATCAAGGCCAACGAGTACGATGATTGGAGCGATACCAGCTTGTAGACTCGTATTTCTTGGTGTGACCAGGGTTTGGGTGCCTGTGCGTGATCATCAGCAGCAGAACAGGTATTGCAGAGTTAGGTAGATAGCTGTAAGTGCTCAGGGAAGAGCTGTGGTTTAACCACCATCCCTAAATGTCTCTGTCCGGGAAGGCAGTGTGGCCATTTCAACATTCCTCTATGGGTTTGTACAACCCATGCCAGAGGAAAGTGGGTCTTCCTCTCCCTATGGATAATTCACGTAAAGCAATAAGAAGCTATTACGTGACCCAGGTCATGGAATTGCCTCTTAAGATCCTGAGGGTCATGACCCTGTAAATGTCTTCCCATGTTAGCATCATCTGCAGAGGTAATTAGTATGGGCCTGAATTCTAATTCTTGATTATTAAGACACTAATCCAAATCCATCCTTTTTATTTTCTGCAAGTCGACCTTCTCCAACATGGCAAAAGCCAAGAGCAGAATTATCTGAACCCCTCCCAATCTGGAAAAGAGACTCTGAGACACCCACACTTGCTCATGGATCCAGAACCTGTGGTCATGGGACATGGGATGTCCCAGCTCCCCTTGGTGCCGTCCCTGCCACCCAGGCAGGGAATAGCCCTCAGCCCAGGAGGGATGTTGGGTTCCTGTCGTCTTGCTGGGAAAAGGTCGGTCTCTGCCAGGATCACCAGACAGGAAGAGATGAGGAGGAGCAACAGGAAAGTGAGGGAAAGGGGGGAGGAGGGAGGCTCAGCTTTTCCCATCTTCTGTCCTTCCTCTCCAGCAGCAGCACTCCCACACGTGATGTGAATCGAGGGTGCGGCCAGAGACGCACAATCCTCTTTCCTTGCTCAAGGGATGTCACAGAAAGGTGAAACTTGATGGGATTAGATGAGATACCTCGCTGCGACTGGCTGGCAGCTCCGAAAGACAACTGATGTAACTGAATCCTTGCAGTTCAGCGTAGGCAACAGCCAAGGTAGATAATGAAGATCTCACAGAGCGAGTGCATTTTCCTCCCCACATTATCCTTCCTTCCTGGCAGACGTTTCTGTTGGGGACTGTTTTTGCCAGGAATTTCTGTCCTCACTAGCTTAGTCTCAGCCCTGTAGTTCCCATATTTGTTAAATGCATCACCAGGGCTGTGGCTCAGAAAATGAAGTTGCTTTGTTCCTCCCTAAATGCTGCTACTCTGCTGTGGACTTGCCTTCCTGGGATGGGATTCTCAGGTGTGCAATGTGGTGACAAGTCTAAATGAAGCTTTCCTCATCTCTGGGGCAAACACTGTGTCTCCGTCTCCCAGGAAGTCCTCAGTGTCCTGCTTTTACTCTCCAGGTTTCTTAGGAGGCCAAGTGAAATACAGCCTGTGAGGAGTGATGGGTATCTGCTTGCAAGGTTAGCTTTGGGGCAAGGTGGAAGAGAACTGGGGAAGAGATCAAGGCTTCTGCCATAAAATGTAATCTGGGCTTTTTGGAAGCACAAGGATGCTTTTACGAACAGGAAAACCCTTTTTCTTCAAATCACAGTGGATTTTAATGTGGAATCTCTGTTCTCCTGTCTGCATCTGACTGGCTTTGAGATTTATCAGCCTGAACCAAGCTTGCATGTCTAATGCCACCATAAAGAAGAGCAGAACCCTTAACACTCCCCAACCCACACCTTGGTTGATGGGTGGGTCAGCAGGGAGCCCAGAAGGTGAGTTGGCACCAGGGTGGGTGCCCTTCCCCAGGACAACTTGGTGCATGAAGCCCTGCAGGGATTGCAGCGCTGGGCTGTGCCTGCTCTCCGTGATGCCCAACAGAGATGTTTGGTGAATCAGGTGTGACACACGGAGGCATGGCAAAGGAGAGACTGCGGCACAGGACAGACAGGCAAGTGACACCCGGACCTGGCTGCATCCCTTGCCCGTTCCTGACATGAGTGCATCCTGCTGCCTGGTGACACTCTCGAGATCAGGGGTTGGTCCCTTTTATCTCAGTAAAACTCTTGCTCTGGATGACCTGGGGAAAAAAAAATCGATGCTTGAAAGAGAAATACAGAAATTTGAATGTTTAGCAACTGACAAATTATTCTTCAAATGTTTCAGTGTACGACAAAGAGATTTTTGTATATTCAAGAGTATATTCATGAAGCTTAACATGGAATTAGCCTTGAGCGGTTGATGTTGCTGCCATGGGCAGGAGAGGCACTGCTTCAAGATAGCATTGCACTGGGAAATGAAGAGGTGATGGTTATTGAATCTGGGTCCTAGAGCTGTGAGTCTTCTCTAAACGGTCCAGGAGTGCCAGAACAGGAGCCAAAATAGCCACTGTCCTAAGGCAGTCCTGCCACCCGGGACCATGGAGAAGTCCCAGATCGGGGACTGGTGAAGAGGGAGGATTTCTGCGCTGTACCAGACTAATTAGGCACCGCGGCGGAGCATTTCCATCTGCTTAGGAAGCACTGTCCTGACCTTGCTCCTACGCCTACTCCCTCTCTGTCACAGGGCTGAAAGAGCCTGGCTCAGCTCTTTTAAAACTGGAAAAGGAGCCCAAGCACCATCCCTTACGCAAGAGCTGAAAGGTTAATACATGTCACTTGTGGTGGCCAGGACTCTGCAATCACCTAAGGAGGAACCAGCTGTTTTTACTGAGGAAAAAGAAACACAAGCCTGCCACAACCTGTCCTTTCAACCCCACTTTCACACCATGGGGTTTAGAATCTTTCTCCGAGCAGGGCTGCGTTGCAGCAAATACAAAATGCAATTCATCGCAATGCAAGGCGAACTGTGCGGGTTGCTCTTAGGTAAGGGTTTTGCTGGGGATTGCAGGGATAAGCAAGCATCAAGCTCCGGGAATTGGAAAGGTCAGTGGGGGTGCTTCCTCTTGGAGCTGCACAAACCCTCGGTGCTCAGCTCAGAGGGCACGGAGTGAAAATGAGAAGTGGCTGCAGGGTTGCAGAGATTGCTTCTTGGGGTCTGTGGCTTAGGGGCATGAGAAAAGAGACATCTCCAGCCTGAGTGTATTCTAGAGGATCACAGAAAACACCACCCCTTCTGGCTCAGACATCAGGAATCCCCCCTAAATAATCCCTCTCTTTCCCTGGCATGTAGAGGATGTGTACACACCCAGCTGTCCACAGCCTCCTGGTTATTCCAGCTGGGATTTCAAGTGGCTGGAGGTAAAAGTGATGCTAGGTCAGCAAGGACCCATCAGGAAAAGGGGATTACTGCTCTCCATTAGTGAGAGGAGCATCTGCTTGCACACATCTGCAAACACCTCCGCTTTAGAAAGCACATTTCTTTTATTTCAGTGGTTTACTTTCATTTTCACCATGCTCTTCATCATCTTTCACAGGATATTTCCTATTTAAAAAAAACAAACAAACAAGCAATCAAACAAACCCAACATACATCAAGAATCAATTTGTCTGGCTGGTAAAAAAAAAAAATGAATAAATACACCTGAAAGAGCCACAGAGATGCACAGAAGCCAGCCACGCCATCCAGCTGAGCAAGTCTCGCATTGCCTGTCCTCCCTCCTCCCCAGCCCTGCTGAAAGACAGCAGCTGTAATCCCCTCCGGGTGGTGACAGGCATTATCTTCCAGCCGGTAGAAACGTGACAGCTCTGGAGCTGGCTGGGAACATGTGTTCCCGCGCTGTAAGAGGGAGAGGGAAGCTGCAAGACCCAACACGCGCCTGAGTCACGCCAGCCAAGGGGAAATGTAAACTTTGGAAGCCCTGCGAGAGGTGGAATTGCCAGGGATCCTTTTCATGCTTCCTTCACGGATGCTCTGGGTGGTACTGGGAGAGACTGGTGGAGGAAAGAAACCCCAAATTCAGCAACATCTCTCTCCTGGACCGACACTGTGACATCCAGCCCCTCTGGATGGGGCTTTTGCTGAGCGGGGTCTATGGGTGCAGAGCCCATGCTGCCCCAATGAGGACCGGTGTCGGTGTGAGTCACTGCCCAGACACGGACGGTGACAAACACAGACATGAGTGGGACAAGCCTCATGGGAGGGAACTCCGGTGAGTTTGGTTTTCATGGTTTGCTGGTTGCATTTTTCGATGCAGTGCAAGTGTCCAAGGCCAGGCTGGGTGAGGCTTTGAGCAACCTGAGTTAGTGGAAGGTGTCCCTATGGCAGGGGGTGGAACTCAGTGATCTTTAAGGTCCCTTCCAACCCAAACCATTCTGTGATTCTATGATTTTTGTGTTTTGTTTCTTCTTGCTAGTGCTGCAAGAGGGGAATGTACTTACTCAACATGGGTAGGGTGGGATGTTGATTGTCCACAAGCGGCTCTAAAATGAGCAAAGTCAACCGCTGGAGGAGAAATGCTCACCCTTTCACTAACCCATTAAGTTCCAGCGGTGGCTTTTAGCAATGGCAAAGAAGGGTGATCTTGAAGCCAACAAACACTTTTAAAGCTTCCATGGGATGACTGGCTTGACCTGTTGCCTGGCAGTCTGCAAGCACTGTAAGATGCTTTTGGGTAGCTACACTGGGATCAACTCTTCCCATATGAGACATCTCCATCTGAGCAACTCTCTCTGCAGGCAGCAGAGAGACATGGGCCTGCTGAGAGTGTAACTTATCCCCCCTGACGTGAATCACACTCTTTTGGCTTCTCTCTTCCTGCTGGTTATAATGGGAGTTTGGATGTCGTGCTCAGAGGGAGACATCTTCACCAGAAATGTTTAAAGTGAAGTCAATGTGTTCGATCTCCAGTGGATGTCTCATGCCAAGATCAGAGCTGGGACTACCGGGCTCAAAGCTTTTCTGAATCCTGCAAGAATTGATGTGTCAAGAAGCAGACATTTCACTTCACTCCCTATAAAACTAAAATGTTTCTGCACATTACTCTGTGCCCGCTGGTCACTGCCGATGTGGGGAGATGCACACTGCAGGACCACTGAGCAGCCATGCTGGGCCAGCTCTTCTCCTCCTGCACTGAATAACTGGCTTTTTTCAGCAGCAAACATTTTTCCGTTGGCATCCGGAATGCCTCTCTAGCAGGCACCAGTGAACAAAGGTGCTGCAGCCTTCACCCAATGTCCCCAGGCTGGATTGTGCAGCCTGGTGGTACCTGTTGGACATCTAAGTTACAGGGGTGGTTCACAGCTTGAATTCAAACACTTGCTCAAAGATCCTGAGTGAGGATGCTACGGTTCATGGACTTCACCTCTCCAGGTGGCAGTCCTGTGTCACATTCTGAATAATTGCTGGGAGACCTTGTCTCTTTATGAGAACCCAGGACAAATTACCCGGTGCACATGCCCAGAGTTAGTGGTATGGATCCAGTTCAGCAGCAGCTTTCTCCTTGGTGCCTTTCCTTGAGTTATAAATCAATGAATGTAACTGTATTTGTGATATTTCTCACTCTGGACACCTTATAAAGTGTTTTTGAATTGGCTTGTGGAACCCTTGGAAAGGTTTGATACAGAGTCAGAATACTGATGCCATGGGACATCGTTACAGGAGGGGAAAATTGCCCTGCAGCAGCACGGTTTCTTTCTGGCCCGGGCAGTAGATGTCAGAGGGGTCACTGATGCTGGGTGGGTGTTGTCTTTAACCACAAACATAAGTCTAGACGCGGAGGATTCAGCAGGACTATGAAGTCAGTTCTGAACGGTGGGTGTTTGAAGGCATTTGCAATCACATCCAGCTCCTGCAAGCAACATTCATTTATGTGCAAAGCCCAGCACTGAGCTTATACGTGACAACTTCTGAGCCTTAAAGGGAGCTTTGATGGCACAGAAGCTGCAGGACTGGCCCTGGAGCAGGTGTGGTGTTCATCATGTACTCTAGATGTGGGAATTAACGGGGATACCAGTGATTGCATAAGCACTGCTGTGTCAAAGGAGAATTAAGTTTTCATTTTCCTGTACTTCAAAGCCAATGGAGTTTTAACATTTACTTTGCACCTTGCATTTCAGTTTCTTGTGGTAGAATTTGTTTACACCATTTTAGGGGTGGATTTGGTTTTTTACATCCATGAATAATGCAGTTTAAGATGCTCTGGAGCATCCCTGACGTTTATAAGGGACTTGTGATATGACTCTGGACCTACAGGAGATCTGCACCCCTTCAGACCAACACTGGGACGCGATACTGGATTCCCCAGTCCCTCTCAACTGTGTTTGAACAAATACATAGACCCTAAACTGTCTGAAAACTAGTAATCTTAGGTCTGGAAATGTCTGCAGAGAAAACATGGAACTGAAACTATCAGATGAGACGAGATATCAAACTTTGAGCCAGTCATGGTTCCTCTGAGTGTCA
This sequence comes from Pterocles orientalis, assembly GCA_011057875.1. Classification (NCBI taxonomy): domain Eukaryota; kingdom Metazoa; phylum Chordata; class Aves; order Pterocliformes; family Pteroclidae; genus Pterocles; species Pterocles orientalis. Next base: position 678,741 of record WKFP01014827.1, on the reverse strand, counting down.
TCTAGAGAGAGATGCAGTCCCACCTGAGATGTCCTAGGAAACCCAAGACATCCACATGAGGGTAACAGATGGCGCTGCCCTTCCTTGTAGGAAGGCCCAGAGACTTCTTAACTTCTGTGTCATGAGGATGGTGTGGTTGTGTTGGACTCCCTGGAGGGTCTCAGCGGCACTGTAAGCCTTTGTGAGGGCAGCTCAGCTGAGATCTACCACTCCACATAGACTCCTGTTTCTCAGACACATCAAATTAGTGTCCACATTTGGATTTTAACCCAATTCTTAATTTGAATGAAATTAATTTGATCTCTGGAAATTAATTAATTGGCTTGGAGTTTAAGAAATTGATTCTTAAAATGATAACTAGATTAATTGCTTATTTTGAATATTGATTTTTTTCAACATGTCTCTATGCACCTTCACAAACCTGGAACCATACTACACACATACTTCTTCACCATACAATTTAAGGCATTTTGGTTTCACCCTCTCTTAGTTTTTTTTCTGTTTTATCCTCCCTAAAAATTATTGATCAAATGGACTGTTTCCTAAAGAGGTTTACACATGCATGCAGCTGAGGCATGGTCAGACTTCTCCCGGCATTAGCTGGGCATTTATTCAGAAATTTATATATTGCCTCAGGGTAAACAGGATATAAACCAGGAGAAACTAGTTGTTAAACGAAGTTTGCAGTTTGTAAAGTCCAGCCTGTCCAATAAACGCTTAGCCTCTTCCAGTTGTTTGCTGCAGGACAAATGCCCAATTTTTTTCCATGTTAAAGGTAAAACTAGTTTAAATATTACTGGTTGTCTCCAAGGGTGAGGCGCTGAGGAATTGCAAAGCCTATTAGCTTCGGAACAGGGCCTCGTACAAAATTATTTGAGGGGTCCCAGATGATTGTAAAGTGCTTAGATACTATCATTGGCATAGTAAAGGTAACCACAAGGAAGTGGACTTGACTTATCTCTGATTTGGTCAATATTGCGTTCAGCCACTTCTCAGATACCCGACAGGTGAATTAACTCATCTTTTTCATCTGTGACTACATACTACAATGATGAGCACAGTACAAATGGGAGGTCTGGAAGAGGAGAGATCTACTGGAACGACCTTTCTGGGGGCTGAGGATTTCCATTGAAGTGAGGAATGATCTCAGCCTCTACTAAAATAAAATAGGGAAAGTGGGGAAAAGGCTTTGATATCTCAAACTCCTTTTCTGGGTGGGGTAGGGTAGGGTAGGGTAGGGTAGGGTAGGGTAGGGTAGGGTAGGGTAGGGGGGAAAAGGAATGTACATCTCTGTGGGCTCTGACCAGACTTTGGCAACTAATCCAGATTTTGTCAAGTTTTCTGTGGATTGGCAATCTTTCCAGGAAAATGGCATGCAACACACAGAAGGCATCCTGAAATCACTCAGAGATGATGCCCAGCAGAGCCACAGATCACTCAAGCAGCAAACAGCACGGCTCAAGGAGTGGGAACAAGAAGGTATCACAAACAAAACAGCCTTCCCTTTCCCCAAACCACTTTTCTGTTGAAACCACTGAATCTTAATGAGTTTACGAGCCCTCTAGAAATGAGGGCAGGTAATTGCAATGTTACTCACGGGATTCAAGATCAAGTTTACCGCATTTAACTCAGAAGAAAAGCCAGTTATGATGGCTTAACTCACTGGAGATACTGTAATATTTAATGAAATTATACTTTTAAAAAATGAAAGGAAGAAAGAAAAAAACAGGTTTTTATAAACAGTTCTAGAAGTCCAGGTCATCTTGGTCAATCTCATCAGAGTCTTTCTTTTTAGAAGCCTGAAGTTCATCAGTATTTTCAGTCTCCTTTGGATCTGCACCTTCAGCTTCTGCCTGGTCCTCATCTGCCAAAGGATCACTGCCTGAAGATGCTTTGTCCTCTTCTTCCTCACTGTCAGGATACATCTGTGGCCGTTTGCTGCTGTCATCACTTTGAACCTCTCCGTTGGGTTGGTTGGTTGTGGCATTATTGTCATCTTTGCATTCCTCTTCACCTTCATCTTCAGACCCCTTCTGGGATTGCTGTGAGAAGTTTCCCATGGAAGAGTAACAAGAAAAGGCGGCTGCTTTGTTCACAGTCTCTAGCCTTCTGTTGGTTTTTTTGCCTTTGGCCCTTAAGGCTTTCTCAGAAACCTTGTTGTTTGTGTGTTTTTCATGTGCCTTGTCAGGATCATCACTGGTAGGTTCCTCATCATTCTCATCATATTTGTCACCTCCTTCACTGTCTTGTTCCTCCTCAGCTGGACATGTCTCTTCTTCTGCCTCTGGATGTGCATCTTCCACTGCCTCAGCTTCATGTTGCTCAGCTTCTTCACTTCCTTCTGCAGCATCTCCTTCAGGATTGTTGTCAGTTCCAGAGCCTTCAGCATCTCCTCTGCATTCAGATCTCTCTTCCTCATCATCAACCCCAATGTCCTCATCCTCTGGCTCCTCTGCTCCTTCAGCTTCATTGTCAGCTTCATCTTCAGCTTCGGATTTCTCTTCAGCTTCCTGCTCCTCCTCATTTTGAGTTTCTTCTTGTTGTTCTTCCTCTTCCTCGTTTGCCTCCTCCTCCTCTTCCTTTGTTTCTTCCTCATCTTTTGCTCCCTCTTCTCCCTCTGTTGCTTCTTCCTCCTCCTCTTTTGGATTTTCTTCCTCTTCTTCTGCTTCCTTATCCTCTTGTTTTGTTTCTTCTTCCTCTTCTTTTGCTTCCTCATCCTCCTTTGTTATTTCTTCATCTTCTTGCCCTGCTTCCTCCTCCTCTTCTGTTTCTTCCTCCTCCTTCATGTCTTCCTCTTCTTTCTTTGTTCCTTCTTCCTCCTCCTTCATGTCTTCCTCCTCTTTCTTTGTTCCTTCTTCCTCCTCCTTCATGTCTTCCTCCTCCTCTTTTGTTTCTTCCTCCTCCTCCTTTGCTTCCTTTTCCTCCTCCTCCATTGCTTCCTTTTCCTCCTCCTCTTCTTCCTCCTCTTGTATTTCCTCTTCTGCCTTTGTTTCTTCTACTGTTTTCTCTTTTACTTCTTCACCTTCTTTCTCTTCTGTTTCTCCCTCTGCCTCCTCTTTTGTTTCCTCCTCTTCTTCTGCCTCCATAATTTCTTCTTCCTCTTTGTCTTCTTCCTCTTTTCCTTCCTCTTCTTCTCTCATTTCTTCTCCCACTTCTGTTTCTTCCTTTTCTTCTCCTTTGTTTTCTTCATCATTAACCTTATCCTCCGTCTCACAGTTTTGTCTGTCTGATATTTCAGCTCCTTCTGCGTCTCCGTTCATCAATGAGCTGCCCACTTCATTTAATTCCGTCTCCATCTCTTCATTGCCCTCCACTTCTGTTTCACTTGGCTGGAGTTCACCCTCATCATTCTCATTTGCATTGCCATTTTCTGCTGCTTCCTCCACAGAACTGCTGGGAATTTTTTTGATGTCCTGCGCAGCTTCTGAGACACTGGCTTCCTCATCATTTTTCTTCAACCTCAGGATCTGCTGTAAATCGAATGCTTTCATGACTGGGGCATTGGTGGCCACCACTGGGTTTCTTGTGGACTTAGAAGCTATCTTTTTCCTCAAACAAGAGTCACATGGGCAGTATTCTTCCTCACTCGCTTGTTTACTAATACTGACCTCCAAAGCTGCACTAAATGCTGTGTCTTCATCTACCTCAAATGATAAGTCTGATGTGTCCTCTAGCCTGCTCTGGGTTCCATTCTTGTCACTGAAGAGTGACTTTTTATGCATAGTCTGCAATCGCCGTCTCCTCTGCTCAGTTTGAAGTGTTGACTCACGCTTGAGTGGTTCATCTGGAGGTCTCGGTGTCTTCTTCCCTGCTCTGGCTTTGATCTTCCTCAGCTCCTTCTCTATGCTTTTTTGTATCCTTTTGCTCACTTCCTCCTTCAGCTCCAGTATCATTTCATCCATCTGCTGGTTGTTCTGCAGGTTCCACCTCACTTTGAACTCATCCATGGCACTGACATAATGAGCCATGAACTCCTTCTCAATTTTCTTGAGCAGCTTCAGGACCCAGGTTGGGTCTGGATCCATTGAATTTTGCTGGACAAGGGATGTGCCCACACTGGTGGCCATATTGACATTGTGCTTTCGGTCATTTGGAGACACTTCTTCAAGTTGCTCTTCCAAATCAGTTTTCAGTTCTGTCCCACAATCAACATCGTTGACATCTGTGTCATTGGTAGTGGCTAGCTGAGCAGCTTCCTCTGTAAGATTTTCTTTTGGGAGTTCATCATTTACAGCTTCAGCTTCTTCTTGTTCTCCATTTTCAGCTAATTTGCTGTTTTCTTCATTTTCTTTTTCTCCCTCTTCCTCCTGACCATTTTCACAGTTACTGCACTGATCCTCCCTATTTTCTTCTGCCTCCTGAATTACAGATTCGTCTCTAGTAGACTGTGCTTTTTCCTCACCTTTTGATTTTGAGCAGGCTGTCGAAGGTCGAGATGACTGCTCTTCCTCTTTACCTTGCTCCTCAGCCTCAGCCAGCTCATTGCCAGTCTCTACATTTTCCACTTGTTCAGCTGGTCTGAATTCAGCAGCTTTCTGTGCCATTAAAGTGCAGTCCCTGGCACCAGCTGTACTCTCTTCTCCTGAGCCACCAGAACCACTGCAGACATCAACCCCAGAGGAGGACATGGGAGTGAAGTCGTAGTCTACAGATTTTGGGACTTTAAACACAGAGACTGTCTTTGCCTGCTCACATGCCTCTTGACCTGAACTTGGACCACTTTTTTCAGCTGTGCATCCAAACCACAGGGCTTGAAAAATATTTAGCAGCTCCATATACCTTGGCTTATTCAAACGTTTTGATTTATCTGATGGATCTTCTGACTCTTCGTCGAGGAGTTGGAGACTGGCAAGACAAGTAATCAAAACGTTGGCAGAGTTACTCAGTTTTCTCCCCATAGTGGGGGACACTTCAGGCAAGCTGTTTGATCGGTCAAATTTTGTTTCATGTTTTGAACCGAGCAAGGCCTTCATGATCTGTACGGAAGTCTGGACAGAGGCTGGCAGGTCTCTTCTGTTGTCATTTTGGCTGGATGAAACTGACTGTATGCATTCTGCCTGGTCAGCCTTGGCAGCTTCAGACTCAGAGATTTTTTCCTGATCCATGCATTCTTCATCCTCTTCATTAATAGCAGTGCCTTCAGCTGTCTCTTGTCCCACTTCATCCTTTGCCTCATTTTCAGCCTCCTCCACATTCTTTTTCTCAGCTTTTTCATCCTCTGAGATTTCCTCAGCATTCGTACAGCATGATACCTCAGTGGTTGCCTCTATACATTCCTCTTCTGCATCATCCTCCATTTCATATTTCATAAGCAATGTTTCTGCAGGGATTTTACTTAGCCATTCTTGCACAACTTCTTCTGGAGATGTATTTGGTAGAGTAGACGGCATCAAATCACTCCCTTCCTCCTGCATGCCTGTGCCTTCTAACTCTTCATCCACTTTTCTGTTGCAAGAGTCATCAATCTCTTTATTCTTCTGATCTTTTACTTCGGTTGCAGCTGATTTAGACCCATAGGAAGTGGCTTTGGAGGAATCCAGAATTTCTTTCTGCTCTTTTCCCATGGCCAGCACCGATTCAGTACCTATGCTGCTAATGGAGGAATTCTGCAGCGTGGTTGACTGTAATTTTTTGCTGTTTGGCTTCTGTTTCGGTGGGGCAGGGCAATGCATACTACAGACCGACAAAGTCTCAGATAATGATGCTCGACTGGAGTTTGACATCTTCACACGAAGATTTCTAGCTTTTACATGCCTTGATTTTGAAGACTGAGACATGTTTGATTGTGAACACCTATCATCACTTTCTTGGGATGTCTGTGTCAACAAGCATTTATCTTTTACTTCTGACTTTGAAGAGACTCTTGAAGAGACACTTGTAGGATTTCCATTCCTAGTCCCAGTCTCAGTTAAGAGGTCACCTTTTGAACATACACTCTCACTCATACTTCCATGTCTCGAAGAAGGGGCCTCTGAATTCATCTTGGAATGACCCTCTCCAACTTTTCCATTAGGGCTAGAAACACTTGAGCAGAGGGATGATGGCTTACTATTTTCTTCTCTACGACTTCTCTTTTTTGAGCCTTTTGAGGACTCGCTGTAGCCATTGGTGGCACTTTTCAAGCTTTTTTCCTCAGTAACACCTGCAATTGCCTCTGCTTCACTGGTAGATGAAATGTTTGAGTGGAAAGATCCTGAGTTATGACACGTGGGGTCTCCAATAGATCTTTTATTGATTTCACATGAGCTTTTGGAGTAATTAGATGCCCGGCTGCATGATCTCAGATCATCTGCATGTAGGGAATTCTTTTTAACCCGAGTGGATTCAAGTGAAGACACAGACATTTCAGACTGTGCATCCAAATGAATATGGCTGTGTTTGCTCTTTTTGGATCTTGTGGAAGAGCAGGAGGCATTGCACAGAACAATCTCATCACTGTCGCTTCTCTTGCTGTTTCTGTCGCTAGCTCTGGAATGGAGGGTTCCTTGCGTAGAGCATCGTTCACCTTCACTGCTCTGATCTCTAATTGATTTGCTGGGCTTTGTTTTTGCTGACACTGAGCTGACTTCATTGATTTCACTTTCTTCTTGTTCTCCTTCAACCTCTTCACCCTCTTTCTTTGGGCAGGACTCACTGGAGAAGGAGGAGACCACTGCATTGTCATCAGAACGGTCATCCTGTTCACTCTTCGCTCTCCGTCTAGTACCATTACTAGATTTGCTGTGCACACTGTTGGCAGGAGTGGAGCATGTACCGTTATCTTCTTGATGTGCCTTCTGAAGGCTGGAGGAAGACATGCTCCTACCCACGCTACTTGTTTCTTCATATACATTCTTCTTGCTCTGTCTGGACTGCAGAGATGACCTTGACATGACACTCCCAACTCTGCTGCTTTCAACCTCTTCCACGTCATCCTTTAAGCACTTCACAGAGGAAACTTCAAAACAACTTTCATCTTCATTTTGTGAATTGGTTTTGCTGGCCTCATGACCTTCAGGGGCGTCTTGAGCATCCAGGTTGTTTTCACAGCTTGAATGGGACATTAAGCCCAAGGATGAATGTCTCTGACTATTGCTTGTGCTTGTCCGAGTGTTTTCTTGCTGGTCTTCTCCATTGGAAGCACCTGTAGACAAATCAGTTCGACACGTACACTTTTTGACGGAACGATATGCCACTCTGTTCTCTATAGTCTCTGAGTAGGATGAGGATTCTCTCACGATGCGCTCAGAGAATTCCTCACTGGATGTGGTGTGGAGGCTATCCATGGAAGCCATTTTTTTGTGGACTATTCTCCTTCGTGAAGATGTGCTGGAGCAGGACGACCGCGTGTGCCATGTGCTTCGTACACTGGGCTCTTCCCTCTGGGATGTGTGCATAGGATTTTTCCAAATGTCATAGTCCTGGTGTTTCTTGCCACAGTTATGACAATGAGCCTCATCGCATTCTGATTCCTCAAGTTTTGACATGTAAGAATCAATATCACAAGGATATAATGACTCATCTGCCTCTGAGCTGGCTTCTGGGTTCATTTTCTGTATGGGGTCTACTCCACTGTCCTCTACGCCCGACTCTTCACAAGGCATCTGGTTCATCAGGTTGGACTTTTTGATCTGGGTGGACCATTGCAAAGTCTCATCATTTAGCAAGCGGAAGCGAACTTTCATCTCTACAGACAGGCTACCATCCTTGTTGACATGTACCCGTTTTTCAATGTCATCGTTGACCAAGGAATGGACCAGGTCTCCAGGTTTTGGGTGTGAGCAACTGTGTGAGAAAGGTGCGCCATTATCCGGTGAGGCAGCGAGACCATTAGGATAGGACTTTTCTGATGATAAGGAAAATCTCATTGACCTATTGCTTGATGCAGACCGTGGATGGATAACACTTTTTTTGGCTTTCAGTCCAAAGTTCACTGGAGTTTGAAAGAGGTAAAGAAAAGAAAGATGGAGAGAAGTGTTAACTCATATAAAGATGACACAAAATATACAGATCAAACTCTCAAACTAGTGAATACTAATATTATTCCATTAAAGCTAAGCTTGTGCTGGTTTACACAATTTGAAAATTTGGCTTTGACTAAGTAATAGCTGTAAATGTTAAGTTTTGAATGAATAGTCTGTATTAAAATCTTCTATAGCTTAACTTTATTGTTTTTCTAAATCTAAATTGAAACACAAACAGTTTTTGTTGCATTATGTGTACGCTAGGAAGAAAAAAATACATACACAAAGCAATTTAGTCCTAAATTTCTGTATTTTATCATATTGCAAATATCCTTTTATTTAACCATGCAAATTTTCATCCTTCTTATTCAGTTGTGAAAAAATACATGGAGAAGTGACCCTATTCCTTAGCTAGAGTTCAAGAGTCACATATTTGTTGTCCATCATCCACTTCTCCATTCATGTTCCAGGAAACACAGATGTGGCCATGTAGACCAGAGCAGGACTCAGTCCCTGAAGGGATGTACCACTATGGATAATTATAAAGCTTATTAAAACATAAAGAACAAATGGAAAAGGAGTTGTAAGCTGGTGGTGTTTACAAAGAGAAAGAGTGGCAGTTATGAGGAAATCAGTGCTAGTAAGGGACTTTTAAGAATTGTAATCCTAAGCACATCTCTATGGCCCAGTGCAGTGATCTGCATAGATTTATTGAGGTCCTAGACCCTTCATTTCAAGCAGAGCACATTGCTATCATGCTGTCTTGCAAGATATGCATCTATCTTGTTTCTAATACATATATTTGCTCAAAGCTTGCTTTTATATATCTAGACAACCACATGCCTCCATGGGCATGTGGATATACAGCTGAATGGAGGGCATTTTGGGAAGGAAGTACTGAGCAGGAAGCACACCAACCAAGATCAATAACACATGAGATACGTTCTATCTAACCACCCTTATGCATTTGAACTGACGTGTTTGCTCAGATTCTTGATGGTCAAAGAGGCTTATTCCCATGGCTCCCTCCCATTTTTTGTGTCTCAGGCAGTGAGTGTGGCATGCCTCTGTCCTTAAGTTGCTACAACCAGTCGTCAACACATGAGTGAATCTTTCCTGGCTCCTGGTATTGGCCATGTAGAGAAACAGGTGGACCTCCAGAGAACACCTCATTTCATCCTAAAACAAATCCCTAATATCGGTGAGATGAATTGCCCTCTGGAAATGGGAAATTTCTCTTCACAGGTTACTGAGGTTGGCTGGCTTAAATACCTGTGACCTTAGACAGCTCGTGATGAAGTGCCTAAGAAATATCATCCCTAATAACCCATTGCATACTCCTTCCTGAACATAATCTTTCCACAAAAACATGTTTTGTTCCCAAAGTGCTACACTGCAGCTGTAACCTGCAGGAGAAACTGAGTCTCCTGCCAACAAAAACAGGGCATCCTCTAGTCCTGGTGCAGGCAAATGCAGGAGTGCAGACGTTATATGACAGCCAGACAAGGAGATAGAGGATTCGTGGGAAATCTCAAGGGTTTGGGGAGTCTCAGAGGCAGACACAGGAAAGGAGGGAGTTCTGGAAGGAAAAGGAGACACAGAGATATGAAAGAGGAAGGGAAGTCAGCCAGACATGGGGAGCATGTAAAAGAAAGACTGGAGGGTGCAGGGAGGAAATCCTAGAAGGAAACCAGAGAAAAAGAAGGGGAGGATGGGAAGGCCTGGGAGGCAGAGAGAGGGAAGTCCATTTTGTATATGAAATCTGCACACGTTGGGGCAGCACAATAGGTGCCTGTGGTCTCCATGTTGTGGGGACACAGGCCTGGAGGTGACTGTGCAATACGCCCCAGAGTTTTCCTTACTTTCATTGTTTTCATCAACATTGTTGCCATTGGAATGGGGAGCCAGGTCGGGCAGCTTCTCCACCGAGTGCTTCCTCAAATTCTCCATCGATATGGGTTTAAATGGCTCCCGGCCAACGCACACCAGCACGCTGGGGCAGTGAAGCAGAGCTTGCATGCTGTCAATCTAGAAGGAGAAGAGCAATTGGGTCACCATGAGTTGATAGACCAGAACTAGGTTCTTCCAGGACCAGAATCAACTGACATTTCGATGTCACCTAAAATAAAATCAACACATTTCTGGAGGACTTCAGGGTCTGCCAGAGCCTGTTGGGAGGCCCTGTTGCAGCATAATTCCATTGCAAGAGGAGCTCTGCTATGGTTTAATCGGATCTCACAAGATGGGGAAGGGGTGGGAGAGCTTGCCTAAGGGAGAAGATATCTCCTTTATTGGAAGGTTTTACATCTTCTGGGAAAGATTTAGGCACGATCAATGTGGTAGTGAGGAAGAGGGTGGAAGTGTAGTCTTCTTGGTTTCCCTTATAGAGAATTATGCTCTTTAATTTTAATTTGTGCACAGAACAGCAATTATTACCTGATCAATTCTGCATTCCAGATTGACCGTTAATTCTCTTCCTTCCCCTGCTCAGGAAGGGATGAGAACTGCGACTTCCCCTAATATTACCTCAAATACTGTCTCAAATGTTACCTCAAGTATCACCTCAATACTGGACAACAGGGGACATTGTCACTCAGTGTGGGAAGTGTCTGTGAAGGACTCTCCGTTCCTCCATGAGAAGAACCCAGGCTTACACACCACCATCTTCACCTCACCACCCATTGCCCGATCAAGCCCTTCATGTCAACTGCAGTTAGGAACAGGGAGCAGGGCTAGACGTGACAGAAAGTCATTTTAACCATTTTAACCAACTACAATGTTTGCTTTGGATCTAAAGGAGCTGGAATCAGTCTTGTGATAAGCACTGGCTAGACAAAGCCTGGACTCCTCTTCCGTCTTGTTTCTACAATCCCTTATTTGTAAGACTGAAGTTAAGCTCCCAGGTAAACCACTTGATGGCTTCCAAAAGGATGAGAGGGCCCTCTTGATGTCTGAGAGGGCTTCAGAGTAGCCAACACCTGGCAGCTGGGTCTCCACAGTCCAGCTAGGATCTCCCTTCCTCCTCAGACTGCCACATCAGGAGGACATCTCTAGAGCATAGAATCATAGAATCACAGAGTGGTTTGGGTTGGGAGGGACCTTCAAGATCATTGAGTTCCAACCCCCTGCCATGGGCAGGGACACCTCCCACCAGACCAGGTTGCTGCATTGCATGCAGTGAGCTAGCAAGATGTTAACACTATCTTGTCCATAAGATGCACCCTGACCTCACCGTGTCACTTAATCATCAGCCCTTCAACTAGCGACAGAGTATGGAAGAGAACAAATCTCCGAGGAGCTGCGATGACAGTCCTGCAGTTGTCACACGTGCCTGGCATAACAGCACATGAGGAAAGGACCTCATTCGCTGAATATTGCTATGGCGAAGGAACGAAGAACCATGCCCCCTTCAGAGCCCAAGCCCTTACACTGGGAAATGCCTCTGGGGTTTTCTGAGATTAGTTAGTGTCACTGGGGCTTCAAGAGGTGCTAAGGTGATAGTGCTGGGACCTGTGCAAATCAGAGGAGGGTGAATGTCTGGGGGGTGAAAAAATAAGACAGAGACAGATAGCAGTACACTCAAGATCCAGTTACACACTTCTCGCAGTTTTTCTTACAGCGAAACATATGGTATCAACTTTTTTTTTTTTGTGGGAATACACTAAAATCTCATTGTCTTCCTGCTATTTTTTATTTATTGTTTGCATCATAACACTACTTGTGACCTGAGGCCCATTGAGTTTGTTGCTATTAAAACCAACCCTCTGCTCTCTAAAGCTTACATTAAGCACCACTGTGTGTAAAACAAGAAAACCGCTGAGTCTGTTTGATGAGTACCATGAAACAGAAAATAACCCACAAGTTTCAGTCTGTCTATGTCTACTGTTTGCCATTTGTCAATAAATCCGCTTCTGGCCCATGTATTTTGAAAGAAAACATCTTTCTAGCTCACTTAGAAAGTTTATAGAAAGCCTGTAATTTAATAAAGAAAATATTTTGAGTAGGTTTTTGCCCCCTGTATATTTCTTTTCCTTCTTTACTTCCCTTTTCTTTTTTTCTTTTCTTTTTTATTCCTTTAGTGATATATTTTCCTGTGTCCTCATCCAAGTAACAAAAAGATGAGAATAAAAAAGGAGAAAGAGAAAAGGAAAAAGAGGAAGAGAAGAAAGAAAAATAGACCTGAAATCCCTTTCGAACCTAATGTAAAACAATCTCTCTCTAAAACCCCACTAAGTTTAGGAACTATTCCTATTTGCAAAGGACGTTTTTTCAGTGAAAGCTATTTTTTACCCAGGACACTTCCTCACGTGGTACTGTGCCTGTATGTAAATACTTCAACCACACTCATCACTGCTGCGTTGTGCGGACAGAAAATAGATGATGTGGATGACATGACTGCAGGAATCAATGGAGCTGAGCCAGCTGAGTTATTGAATTTATATATACTGCACCTTTCATATGGAATTTATCTATACCAAATCCTTTCATATGGAATACACTTGTGCTATATGACTTAAAAGAGAGGTTCTGTCATGTAGTATTTCTGGCATCATCAAGTCTTTAGCAGCGTTTATACCTGTAATACAGCTTTTCTTCATAATCTCTTTCAAGCTTAATCTCTTTGAACTAGTAATTGTAGAAAGTAATCTCAGTTTGGGAGCTTGGTATTTTGTGATGCTTCATTGCTAAAAACATTTTGGTACTTGAAAATACAACTGAATGTTCCCTAAGGGTTAAACAAGAGTTGTGCCAGAGCAGTACAGTTCTGTGGAGCTGGGATAACCGTTCCCCTCGGTTTGCCCAGCACAGAGCTTTCCCACACTGCTGCGTGAATCCCATCCACTCAACAACACGTTGCTGCCTGGGCTATCCAGAGGACATCTGTCTTCAGGGCAATCAACATGTTTTTGTTTTTGTTTTTTTTTCACTAGTGCTACGTTATCTCTAAACAGTATGTCCCCTTTTAGGTGTTTAACAACTTACAGCTCACTCGCCATGTCCCAGGATGAAGTCCATGTGTTGCTTCTTAGATTTGCTTCTTTTTTGCGGACATCCTGATTTTGGCTAAGACAGAGTTAACTTTCTTCATAGTAGCTAGTGAGAGACTGTGTTATGGACTTGTGCTGAGGAGAAGGCTTGACAACCCTTTCAGTGAAGAGATTTTATAAGCAATTTCTATAAAGGAACATGTTGTCATCATCTCCCTTAGATAAGTTGTGAAAAACAAGTAACAGGCATCCTTCTGTCAA
>WKFP01014827.1:645953-657143 GCA_011057875.1 Pterocles orientalis | reverse complement strand
TTTTTTTTGCAGAGATTTTCCACCTTCTGACATGCTGCAATCCCTCACTGAAACTAGAGTTGGCCACTTGCTCCTTTGGCACTGGGCTCATCAAGTCCGGGCCGTCCAACATCAGTATTTGAAAATCGTGAGTCAGGCTAACACCCACCCCACCCCAAGTGCCAGCCCTTATCCTCTCCAAGGGCAGGATTAGCTTAAAAATTGACAAGTCTCAAAAAATGCTAAACATTTGGCTCTTGCGATTAGCCTTGTGGCGACTGAGTCAGTGGGGAGGATATGGTTCATGAGTTCAAGCTTTTCGCCAAGAATAGAAGTGCTCACAACTTACTCTTTTTATATGAGGAGTATCTACACGATGGATGAAAAGTTACAGTAGCTGGAAACTGTGGGAGCACAACACAGATGTGCTCCAACTAGCTGTAGGACCTGGGACTGAGTATTTAAACCCTACTGCTTCTAAAGCAAGCTTATAGATCCATATGGCACTGTTCCGGGGTCTTATCATCCCGGGTGTCTCTTAACTTAAAGATTTGCGCGCTGTGCTTCATTGAGCACTATGGATACAGCCTTTGGACTCCAGAAGCTCAGAGCATAAAGAGAAACACATTTAGTTGAAAGTATTTAATTGAATAGTTTTCTTGTTATTGAGTCTCGGGTTTCACTCTCAATTTGCAAAGTCCGTAGTATGAATGTGAAAGCTGGAAAGCTGTTCAGCTGTCTAGCTCTCCTGATGTTAACAATTTATTTTAGAAAAGATGTGAGTCAAAAGAGAAGCAGACCTTGTTAAGAGTCATAACAGAATCCTTTGAATTCCCTGTTCAGGGCCAAAAGGAAGAAGCAAATGGATGAAAATGCAAAACATGCTGTCTTTTCCATCATTGGTAAAAGCTCAAAAATTTTCACTGGAAAACTAAATTTCCCCATGAAAAAAACCCTGCCTCTCCTGCAAAAATTTTTTTGCGGAAACACTGATTTCTAATCTAAAGTACTTAAAAAAAAATTCACAATTTTTCCAGAAGAGGGTGGAATTCTGCTATTCTTTCTACTCGAGGTAAATGAATAAAGAGAAGCATCATGTTCACAACTATTATTGCATATCCTGAATAATATGATTAGAAATGTCTTTACCCTGGATTAAATTCAAAAGAATTAGAAAGTAATTACACTTTGCTACATTATTATTGAAAGAGCAAAATCTCCTCGGGCTAAGGGAATCATTTGCAATTGCTATATGTTAGATAAGAAAGTATTAGATTTGCTATATGTTAGATAAGAAAGTGGCTACCACATGGGGTCCATTGAACTACATCTTGTAAGGCACCAGGCCAAATGATTTCAGGGCATCTCAAAGGTTCATAAAACACACCTGGATATGAGTCTTCTCATGGATCAGGTTCATGGAAAGTTTTGCTGAGGTTTACAGATCGCTTGTGTAAATCTCATCGGAGTCATTGTGGTTTTGGCACGGAATCAGAGAATATTGAACCTGAAACCTGTGGTTTGTTTTTAGACTATGAGTCACACACATGGTGGGTGGAAAGTGGTACAGCTCACTTGATAACAACGGTTCGCACCAGATGAGGGGCTGAAATGGGTTGCAGTTATTCATACCTGAGCACAGCACAAAACCAAATGTCACCATGAATATGTCAACATGGAAGCAGAAAAATTAACTATCCCAAGGAGGGAAATTATCACCTTTCTTCTCTTATTGTTTATATTTACACACCATGCTTTAAACCAGCTCATTTGCCTCCACGTATCCCATTTCCCTCTTAAAGTTCCATCAGGGTCTCGATGACACCTGTCATTAAGACAGATGAGCGGGGTAGATAGCCCAAACATGAGTGGCCTAGAGGATGCCTGCGGGCAGTCTACAGATGTCCTCGAAATGGCTCTATGGATGTGTAAACCTGAGTCAGGAAATATGTCAGACAAGCCTGTTTCCTGGCCTTGCACCCTAAGGTCACTGTAAATGCAGTCGTTATCATCAAGAATGATTTAGTAATAATAGTTAGGATAATACCTTTACTAATAACAAAATAAAAGAGTTCTGTCTTTACCAATAAATTAAGAAATTCTGGATCCAGGGCACTGGAATAGAGTTGCCTGTACTGTTAAATTGTTAGAATGGTCTTTGGTGCATTTAAAAACTGGATCAACCAGCACCCTCCCAAGCAATTCCTGGGCAGATCTGGGAGTTAGCACACCCCAGGGTGTGCTACTTTCCTAAGTGAAAGGAAACCTTAAATGTGGCCACCCAATTTTGGAGACTGTGGGAATTAGACCCTATTTTGGAAGCTACATAGTATGGGTGTGTGAAGATAGTGACATTTGGTGTCAGGGCCAGACTACGTGCCGTGATGCTATTCAGTCTGCTAGAATACCCACAGCCCACAATGCTGCTTCTGGCTTTGGAAGATCTAAGCCTACAGGTTGCTGAAGACTAGGAAGGTACACTGGGGAAAGAAACACCTCATATATCCCCTTCTGTCTTTCTCCAAGACTACTACAAACTCACCGATGACAAAAATGGCTTGATTTGACCCAGAAGGGTCAGTTGTGCCACAGCATCTAGCGTGTCTCGTTCCAAACTCTACACAAACGGAAGAAAAATGAAGGTCCCTACCCCAAGGAATTTCTAATAACTAATCCTCTACAGTCTCCAGTTAGCGGTGCCTGAGGAAGCATTCTTTACCTCATGATTGCTCCCCTGATTAACTCTCACAGTAATTGTCTGATCCCTCAAGGAAATTTGGTTGCATGCCGTGCTCCTTCTGCAGTGTTCTCACTTGTAGAGTCCAAGGCAAAAGAGAGTCTTTCTGGTCACCTACTCTGTCTTCCTAACAGACTGGATCAGATTCACTCATTAAATATAAGAAATTATGGTCAGCCATAAACTAAGCAAAAAAAACATCTAAGTCTTGGCCCGACGCCAACAAACATAAAACTAGCCACATCCCTTGGAAAACTCTTCTGATGGTTGATAAATCCCATTCCAGGAGCTCATGGTAATTGCCGCTAGCAGCCATAAACTATGTAGACTATTTGCCACAACACAATGTGGTTTCATACACCATACAAGAAGTATTGGATTTTAAGGAAGAATTTGTTTTTGTTTTAATTCAAGACAGTCGGTAAAAGGAAGGCCTAGTGATTCAAGAGTAAGTGCAGAAATCTGGACATCTGTGACTAGACACATAGTCACATTGCTGAATTCCTGTGACTTAAAGAAATTTTAATGACTGTTCAGCTGGTGGACCCTGGATAATTGCTATTTGTAAGGGAAATCCTCTCTTGCTGCGCAGTTGCTGTCATGTAATCCTACACGTCATTTCTTATAGTTTGATGGCCTGTGAGGATTTCTGGTGTTTCTAAGATCTGTCTGCCTCTTTATAAAAATAAATGATACAAGTTTTGTCTGGAGAGGAAAATGTACTGATGTGCAAAACCAGTGAGATTCACAGTCCAAAAAGTTTATTTCTCCGTGAGTTATAATTGAATTAACCTTAGAGGTTTACTGGAAACATTTGCGGACGAGGTAGATTGCAAAAAGAAGAAAACTCTTTTCTCTGCTTGCTCAAATCAATACTACAATAAAGGAACACAAAACAAGAAAGCTGCTCCATGTGTGTCTAAGTTTATACCCACATAAAGGTATAGTAGTAAACCAAAGGCTTGTAATATTGAAATGTTCTGGATTACTCAACAAAATGGGAAAAAAATTCAACCAGAGCCACTGGAACAATATATACCAACCATACATTATGTTGCAGAGGTGATTTAACTTAAGATTCAAGTATAACATGCAGAGTTATAGTAGTAGAAGAAAACAAAAGCAGGTTGAAGGGGCAACACTCAGGTCTACGAATAGCGCTTTCATTGATGGAGGATATTGATTCACATGTAGGAGAGGAAAATTTTCCTTTTTTTTTTGTTCAGTTTTCAAGACATCAAGGAAGAACTGCCAGCAAAAACTGAACTTAATTTTAGATGCTGTGAATGATGTTATTCTAAACCAGAAAACAGAAAGTCAATCAAGCAGTAGTCCAGATGCATTGCTTAGGAATGAATCTTACTGTTATTCAGCTAATCTATCAAATCTTGGAAAAGAATGTCAAAAGTTACTGTTCCTCCCACTCCCAGCCTCCTTTCTGGGAAACAGTGGCCTCTGTAATAAGGCTAGACATAGATGTGATAAAATAAGTTAACAAAATTATTAAAAGACAATTTGAATTATTATTCAAAGAAAATAATATGAGAAACAAGGAAAAAACCAAGAAATATGAAGCTTCCAGACACCTTTGAACACTTTTAGGATTCAGTTGGATAGGGAGCCTGGCCATCTTGGCTAGACCATGCTTTTGCCAAGAAAGGTTGGACCAGGTGACCCTTGAGGTCCCTTCCAACCTGGTATTCTATGATTGAATAATGTCCAGCCAGGGTCAACCCACCACAACAGCCAAAAAATCACTTCAAAAGATTCCCCAGAAAAGATACTAATAATCACATATTTCTGAGCTACATGTAAGTAGATAACATTGGTTAGGTTGGACCCACAGTCACCTGTCGCTGCAATATTCTACACAAGAATAAAAGGAGTGCAAATTAAATTAATAAGGTGCAAAAGATGAGCTGCCTATTGACAAGATGGAAATGAAAATTTTCATATGAAAAAAAAAAACCCCAAGGGACCATGGAGAGATTGTGTGATGATGTTTGATCTACACCCACATTTCTGCAGATAGAAGACATGGAGAAAAGGTCTCTGTAGGACCCCTGGAATTTATTGTGGAAAATATCATTATCACTACATAGAGAATAATCTTCAACTCTATGGGGGCAACTCTAAAGGGCAACAAAGCTGGTGAAGCACAGGTCTTACGGGGAGCAACTGAGAGAACTGGGGTTGTTTAGTCTTGAGGAGACCTTATTACTCTCTACAACTACCTAAAAGGAGCTTGTGTTGAGGTGGCTGCTGGCCTCTCCTCTAAAGTAACAAGTGATGGGACAAGAGGAAACAGTCTCAAGTAGTGCCAGGGAAGGTTTAGGCTGGATATTGGAAAAAATTTCTTCACTGAAAGAGTGATCAGGCATTGGAACAGGCTGCCCAGGGAAGTGGTGGAGTCACCATCCCTGGAGGGGGTCAAGAAACATGTAGATGTGGTGCTTAGGGACGTGGTTTACTGGGTTAGTTGGTGTTGGGTTGATGGTTGGACTTGATGATCCTCGAGGTCTTTTTCCAAGCTTAACGATTCTGTTCTATTCTATGGCATGCCAGAGAAGATAATCTAGCTGCAACAAAGAGCATCAGTAGGTCCCATCAGCTTCAGATACTCCACAGTGACCACTTCTAGTCAGTTAATAACCATGACATTCCAGCCATGTCCTGCCATGCCTGGGCATGTTGGGACGAGATCTGACTCTGGAAGAATAGAGACCTTTAGGCAGGATGATCATCACTGCGGAGTTGAAAATGTAAAAGATAACTACCTCTGTTTAGGTGGAAAAAAAGATGGGGTTGAATGACAGTGAAGATACTGTGTTTACTGAGCATGTATTTATTGTATATCGCAGGTAAAATATCAGTGTTTATAATGACTAGATAAAAAAAAGACTTTATAATGACTAGAAGGAAAATTGTGGGAAACTCATTTAAGAATCACAAGGAGAACGTTAAGACTGCACTAAGAAGTCAGAGGCAAATCTTTTCTTTAGAGAAACAGCTGAAAAATCTCAAAAAATGGACATTAAGAGGAAGTTATTACCACTACATGAGATTATTATCTCCATGTGGACTGAACAGGACTGAACCATGCAGTTGTCTATAAGCAAGCCATTTTTTTCTGCTCTCCCATTAAGAGAAACACAGGCTCCAGACGTACTTAGAAAAGATGAATCCCACAGTAGGGTGGCCAGCTTGCTCATCTTGGACTTAGACAACTGACTCTTAGGCCGTAAAGTCTGTAGCAGTAGGATGTTTGGGAAAGACATTTTCCTTGGATCCTCCATCTGAGAACAGGGAGCTCTTTCCAGAGTGGTGGACATAGTCAAAATCACCATGATATGACATGTTGCCTCTACCAGGAAAGATGGCTTAAAGCACCGTTATCCCCTTCCGCTCTCCTCCATAGCTGCACACTCCTGTCCCTGTGCCAGGTCAAAATTACCTGGGTTAAAAATATTCCTCCAATATTTTTCCTGTCTTGTCAGTCAGTTGAACCCGAGTCATTTCAGTCATCTGGTTCAGAAAGTGATCTCGCAAAGGGTTGTAACATTACCTCTGAGGAGCTGGCACACAGAACTGCAAAGATGGAAAATGTGGCAAGGAGCAGGTGAAGTGCTCCACTTGGCTATGCTGCCAGGGACAAGTCAGGCTAACACATGAGATTTCTTCAGAAGAAATAGAAGTACAGGCTAGTCTATGTTACAACAAGATGGAGAAGAAAAGAGGAGAATCTCACATTTGTCAGAAAATTCCTTTGGAAACAGCAGAACAAAGGAGTTGTCATGCCCTGAATTTTTTATAAGAGTCCAACCCAACTGGCACAGTCACCAAATCATCAACACAAATGCATCTCCTGATCCCACTCGTACTCTAGTTACTTATGCATTTGTTACTAATAAATATTACCATAATGCTGAGGATCCCACACCACGATCAGGACCCTGTTCCATTAGGAACTATGCAACCGCAAGATGCTACCCAAGGGCTGTCTTAGTCTGTTGAATTCCTGATTGTTAGGTACAGAAAGTTTAAGCTACTGTTGGGACATGCATCCTGGGAGAGGGTGAGAAACTCCATTAGTGGAAGTTTCTTTAGGGGTTTTTTATACTCAGTTGTAAAACATTGAGCTTCTGGACTTCTGTCAGAAGTTGCCTTCCATTGACCTAAAACAATATCTGGTGTATGAGGTTATTGAATGGCTGAACAAGGTTCTTCTATGTCACCCCTTCATGTAATTAATGGGGAAGTACCTAATGTGACACTAACTACACAAACCCAAAGGATTAAGGTACTATTAGCCCCATAAGTTAAAGGATTTACATCACAGGGAATGCAAACGCTGATGTGATAACACCCATTAGAACACCTGACCAGCACCAGGTACAAGAGATACTTGCCTTCTTCCCATCAACGGTGTAGAGCTTCTTCACTGGGAACTGCAGGATCTCCGAAATCTCGTCCAGGAGTGTTTTGAAACTCCTGGCGTTTCTGCGGTTCAAGATAATTGAGCGCCGAAAACTGCTTTCTCCATTCTTAACCAGAGTGATTTTCTTGGGTATTCTGGGCCCGTGGTGAGGGAAAGGTGTGGAATAATCTTCAAGCCTGGCCTCCTGAGCTGCTCTTCTCAAGGTACTGGAGGGACGACCATTTCGTGGAGGGCCTGGCCTGTGTCCCCCAGCAACAATGTTGATGGGCTTGACGTATTTCTTGTCGGAGCAAAGGTAGCACCCTCCATCCTCCAGCTGGTCCAGCTCACTAATGCAATGTATTCCTCGTGGGGTGGTGATGGTCCGTACCCCAAATGGCAGTGGAACCCGATGAGAGAGGTCATCCATGAGTGCACTGAAGCTCTTGAAGCTTCTCTTGTTGATGGCCATCTTGACTCCTGCAAACTGAGGATCTCCGCTCTTGAAGAAGGTTATTTTTTTGGCTGGGGGTACCTTGGTGACGGCACTTGTCCGAGCCACGGAGGGAAGGGGCTGCTCATAGTTGTAGGAGCTGGTGGTTGACAGGTAGTCAGCAGGCACCTGAGTCATCCCTCTTGCTTACAGGTAACTACAAGAGAAGAAAAAATAGAGTAAGGCTTGTTTGAATCATGCAGAATCAATGCCTAACTAGCAAAATTTGTTTTCCTCACGACAGTTTTAACATCTCTGCTAGATCAAGAGCAGATCGTGCCACATGGAGTTATGAACTCACTCTCCCGGGTAGACACAAGGAAACGCAGCATGAAGAGTAGCCATAACCCTGCTCCTCACAGCTAAACCACCCTTGTCCTGCAGATGCCAATGGGAACTCAGGCAGTGTTAGACACCCCAGAGGCACAAAGAGCATGAGTCAGAGCCCAAGAAAAACCCACAAAAAGCCATATTTGTGTATTGTTGTCCTTTTGAGTTTTGCATCTTGCTTGCTTCTATTTTTTGAGGTTTTCTCTGAGACCATCAGAGCCAGTGATTACTTTAGTTTTATTTTTACAAGCAGAGAGCTGAGATTCTCATGTAACTCTTTAACCCTGTGAACTGGTGCATAACAAAATAAAAACAAAAGACTGAATTTGTTCACGTAGTGATTGCACATTGTTGCACACAACCACTCCTGAGCGTTCTGAGACACAGAGTAGCTTGGTTTCAGAGGAGCTGCATGTGGCCACACCACAGTGTCTGGGTGAAAATCCATGGCAGTTACGCAGACAAATACGGTAAGAAATATCACAAGACCTCAAATAGATCTGCAAATGTTGGTTCTGCCAAACAGTGGGAAAATTTTAATTCAGCCTAGTAAGCACAAGAGCGAGGAGAACCATCTGTCCAATTTAGGTGGGAGTACCTGGTGTTCTTCACTTTTAAAGCTAAACTGACTTTGGTGTTTGAGTCTGGAGGTTGAAACTCATCTTTTGGAACACAATTGTTTTAAATGTCTTTGCTATGATGGAGGCATGTTGAAAAGAGTCTGGACTCTCTGCTTTCTTGCTTGTCCTTATCAGGTGCATTGCCTTGGAAGTCAATCACTAAAAAATTCAGACCCCATATACTATTATGCTGAAAAAGAATGCTTGATTTTTGACATGGGAAAAGCAGAAAACTCAACACTATTTACAACTGCTAAAATATTGGCTATAATGAGTACGATAAATGTCTATTTCATGAATATGAACAATGATTCCACAGTTCATTTTGCGTTAATTACTCAAACTTAGATGGAGGCTCTCAAAATGGCATTTAGAGATGTCATCTTCTGATCAGAAGCTTCTGCACACACGTAGGCAACAAACCTTCTGAATTGTTAGAAGGGAACACAGTAGCTGGTCTCGTAGCTTGCAGAAGGTGGTTCTGGCTACAAGCGCCTACATTCAATTTACTTTGCAAATTGTGTTCTTAGTCGTTGCAGTTTTCTATGGCAACTTCAAAAAAATCTTGCACAGGAATTTGTTAGAAAGCAATAAATGTATTTCTAATGAAATATTTCCTCCACTTTGCTCCTGGTAAAACTTCTTGCAGCAGCTGGACAAAGTTCTGGTTTCAAGAAAACAGTCACGCTATTCGCAAATTATTCTTTGTAGGATTAGTTCTGTGGCCATTGTAACTACTGGGAATTTTGTCATTGATTTGCAGAGGTGCAGCATTCGAAAAGCTGTAAATGCTGATTTTCTCCACATTTTAGAACAAACCCGTTATTTTCTTACTATGCTACTTTCAAGTGAAGTATTTGTGCACTTTGTACTACAACAAATCCACTCCTGCAATAAATGGAAGTTTAGCCTGGGCTAGGTGAGAAAATATATTAGGCACGATTTTAAAGAGTATTATTTTGATAAATCTCTGTTTTTTTATATCCATACACACTGACAAAGATTTCAGTATTATTTATTCTTCCTGTATACATATTTCACCAAGCAATTATTCACTTATTTAGTTTCCAGTTAAAAGGTCAATCCATCACTCTATCTTCCATGCAAAAAAAAAAATTAATATCTCTATTTTTCAACAGCTTTTGGAAAGGTGGCTCTAACTTTTTCTCCATGAGTCCCACGTTAGAGCTTTCAAACATAAGCAGCATTATTGCCAAACAGATCAATTATCCAGACAAACTTCCCTGGACCAATGGTGGTCCACAGTATGCTGGCTGCACTCCCAGAAATCTAAGTACCTCCCAAGGATTTATTCTACTTTTTTCAAGCTATTAAATCATATTGAAAGAAGTATACATATTAAAATATAGGACAAATCATAATATACTTTTCCAACATAAATTTTACTTAAGCATGATTTCACAAGACCATTAAAGGATCACCAATCTAAAGGAATATTGTCCCTTAAGTTTTGGGTGATAGAGTTGGTTACCCACCCCAGCCTAGATGGTCTGTCAGACCTGCTCTTATGAAGCCATATGTAACGTGTAGGAAAAGCCTTCCACAAAAACCTTGCATGAAATATAAATAGCTACCACCAGGATGAGTTCTGTATTGTCCATCTGAAATTTCAGAATGGGAAGGGGATTCTACTATATATTTGGCAAGGCAACAAAAATGGTCATCCTTCCCAAATACATCATTTTATGGATACATAACAGGAATCTCAACGTATATTTTTGTACTTACATTGAAATACTTCATGCCTCTTGCTCAAGATGACTTTTTCTTACAGAATATCCAAGAGATTAAAAATAAAGAAGCAAAATAATAATGAAAAAAACCCCCAAAAACCAGCGCAACCAACCAACCACCTCCAGGGTCTAATGCGCTGGACAATGCAGGGGAAAGCATTAGCAGGTTACATGCTGTCAATCAAACTGTCCTCAAAATGACTGACCACAGCTTGGAGGGTTAATCAGGACTGAGTTGCTAAGGATAGAAAGAAAAGCTACCTAAGCTGCTGGAGAGGACTCTCAAATCCATGGGGGCTTTAGGCACAGTTTG
The DNA here is from genome assembly GCA_011057875.1 of Pterocles orientalis. Taxonomy (NCBI): domain Eukaryota; kingdom Metazoa; phylum Chordata; class Aves; order Pterocliformes; family Pteroclidae; genus Pterocles; species Pterocles orientalis. The sequence continues at coordinate 646,500 of WKFP01014827.1, read as the reverse complement.
CCCAATCCTTCTCGTGCTTGCACCCATGTAACACAGGTATAAATCTGACTCGGTGACGCTCCTCTCCAACCATACCAGTGTAACTGAGAATGCAGCCAAGGCCAAAGAGGAAATATCTTCCTCTTGCATAAAGGCTTGCAGGGATCTGGACCATGCTTTGGAATCGGTTTCAACAGTTGGGTAACTCCAGGGAAATCAACATAGCTAGAGTAAAGACGATGGCAGCTCTTAAGGTTTTGCCTATATGTTTGTTACTTCTCAGCGGGTTGATAGTTACTTTCTCAGGACATAGATGCCTGAGATTCGTAACAATTTTTTCAGCAAAATATTATCTTAACAGGAAAGTCCTAACTCAAATATTATCAAGTTCGTGGCAGATGTCAAAGTCAGATCCTCAGATCATAGAATGATGTAATGGCTTGGGTTGGAAGGGACCTTCAACATCACTGAGTTCCAACCCCCTGCCATGGGCAGGGACACCTCCCACTAGCCCAGGTTGCTCAAAGCCTCATCCAGCCTGGCCTTGAACCTCTCCAGGGATGGGGCA
>WKFP01014827.1:627533-639286 GCA_011057875.1 Pterocles orientalis | reverse complement strand
CGTATTCTCTTTCCCTCTCACTTTTTCAATATGTCTATTACTGAAACTGTGGACAGCTTTTATTCATCCAACAATGTATCTTCTAAAACCCTGTGAAATAATTTTCCAAGCCAAATTTAGCATTGTATAAAATCTGATGAACAGTAGAAGCAGTCAAGTTTCTCTGGCATCATGTATTTATTTGGCCTTTTGTCAACAATTCTCGTGCCATACAGCTGTGCACCTATTTCTGCCTTAATATTTGTTCCATTATATTAGAAAACACAATGTCTCACCTGGAGTGACATTCTCCTTTTGGCTTTGATTAGTAGGGGAAAAAAAATAAAAAAAATCAGGGATATTATCCCAGCCCTTTCTCCTTTATTCATCCCAGTTAGCACCAGTTGCCTCTGGGAGGTGATACAGTTGGTTTCTCCATTCTCTCATGTCCAATGTGATCAGCAAAGCTGATCTGTGTGCGCCCCAGTTTTTTCAAGGATTCCTCCACTTGTTCTTTATCAATTATATATTATTTTTATAATTACTTCCTTCCTCACTTTAAATCCTGTCCAAACTACTCTCCTATAGTTTTTTTTCTTTAGGAGATTTTTTTTCAAATGCGTTCAATAACTCAGCCAATTTTGAATCATTGTCCTCTTTTTTCATTTATTAATGATCCTGGTTTTTTCTGCTACTTTTGCTCTACTCCCAAGATTTACATCCTTCCAATTTCACTTACTCTTGATTTTATTTCATGCCAGGAGAACTTTGACCTCTCATCAAGGGTAGCATTGCTAATACTGGTACCCAGGCCAAAGTCTAAATTTGGCAATTTTTGCTTGCCTACACTTTTAACACAATAAACTGTTCTTTCTTTTTCCCACCTATTGAATCTCAGTGCCGGATTCTCGGATCAGATGAGCCAGCAGGACTCCCTGGAGCTCACAAGATCCCTTGGGATTAGCACTTGCCCCAACACCTGCTGCTTTCGGGCACCATGCAGGAGCAGAAGGGACAATGCTTTCTCTCCACCACCAGCTGTGTGATAATTGTGAGTATTTCCTACATGCACACCCCTTCCCAGATGTGTTGGGAACATTCCGGTAGAACAAAATATTGTGGAGGGGTGGTACGGTCAGGTGGCTCCACAGCTACTCAACAGGGTTGGAGAGGTCACGTGCAACCAGGGAACAGGGACAACGATCAGCCAATGCCTGGGCGTCATGGGACAAATACATGCTAGCTGGGCAGGACATTTTGGGCTGGATGTGGATATTTTGGCCTGCATTAGATATTAAGAAGAAATGTTTCCTGTGCAGGGGGTGAGACAGTGGCCCAGGTTGCCCAGAGAAGCTGTGGATGCCCCATCCCTGGAGGGGTTCAAGGCCAGGCTGGATGAGGCTTTGGGCAACCTGGGCTGGTGGGAGGTGTCCCTAGAACTTGATGATCTTTAAGGTCCTTTCCAACTCTAACCATTCTATGATCTGTCATGTCTCTACTTGAGACAGTCACTCCAGGTTTCCTTCACCATCACCAGAAAGTTAGAGTATCTTTTAGGCTGTGTTCATCTCATCCTGAACTGAATGTCTTGGATAAATTCTATCTTAAAACTATTGTTCCTCTCAACTGTCTGGAAAAGGAGCTCAAGGTGATGAACAGGCAATGACAATAAGGATGTTTCACCAGATGTGTATCGTTCCTTGTGTCCTGTCTCAAAATTACCAGAAATTAATACTTGAAAAGCTAACAAAGAAGGGGGGGTGGAAGAGATTCTCCTTGGCTGACACTGACCTTTCGAAGCACATTTTAAAAAATATTTTTTAAAAAATTGCATGGAAAAGAATTGCCAGAAATTAATAACTGAAATACAGAGGACAAAGAAAAAAAAAAAACACGCACCACATTTTCTCCTGGGCTGACCCTTCCAATGCATTCCTTTGATATTTTTGAGAGATGAGAGGGTAAAAAAGCCATTTAAAGTTACATGAAAATTTTTGCTTCACCTTGTTTTTCATTTTACTCTTTCAAAGAGGCTGAAAGACCTTGTAAAAAATAAAGTGAAAGAAAAATAGAAATTTCATATTGAAACACTTAAAACTTCATTGAAAGGATGGATTAGGTCCTTTAAAAGACTTGACATTAAAAAGATCAACTAAAAAGCCAGCTCCTGCCCCTCCACGAGCTGCAGCTGAGATCCAGCTCTCCTCCCCAGCAGTGGGCACCATGCCTGCTAACCTTGGTCTGTTTGTGCGACACTGCCCATCTTCTGCTGCCTTCCCCCCACACGTTCTCCAAACGCCCTGGTCCTTCTTCCTCCTCCTCTCTCCTATTGACATCATGCTCCCTGTGATGTCAACCAACTACATCATTCTCCACACTCATGTAGCAGGTGTAACTCTCTGGGTCTCTCCTACTCTTCCTCTGAGCCCTTTCCCAGGCACGGGGCTGCCAACTCTTATCGCGGTTAAGAGAACACCTCCTTATCTTTCACCACAAACTCTTCCCTCCCCCAGCCCTGCTTGCTGTGAACAACCCCCACTCGTATGACACTCAAACTCACAGTCTCCGTGTCGCGTTCAACACCTACATCTCCTTCACACCAAACACCCCTATCTGGATTGTTGCCAAATCCTGCAGATACTTGACTGTGATCTCTCCAGCATCTCCTGCCATCCCTTCCTGCTGAAACCCCTGTCTGCTTCTGAGCGAGCTTATCTCAGCCTGCGTAAACTTCACCAGCTTTCACAATATTATGCAAGGTTTGTTCAAAATCCTGCCTGTAAAATTCCTCATTTCTGCCATCTGGGGGTTTCCCTTAGTTTTTCCAGATTTTTACACTTGTCCTTAACATCCTCAGCAGCCCTGAAGATCTTCACCTTCTCCTTTCTTGCTCCTGCCTCTCCTGAAGATTGCCAGGGTTGGCTAATTCAGCTCACACCTTGCAATCCACGGAGCAGAAAGCCTTCAGATATTATGATCACAGGTGACACGTGAAGGCACAGGGAGAGATGTAGCCCTCCTTGCTGCTGTGCAACCCCCTTCCCTGGCCTCATACCCATCCTACAAACCACAGATCCTCTACAACATGTAGGAGTTAGCACAAAACTTATATAACACCACAGCCATCACTCAGTGCTTCATCACCACCGTTCCCCAGCCTACATCTGCTCCTGACCTGGATTCAGCCACGAACGCTGTCCCGTTCGTCCTGTCTCTCACTCAAAAGCAGATGTGACAAGAAATAGCAAGATTATTTATTAAGAGGCTTTGCGTGCCTTTGAGGAAGCTTAAAGCGATAGTGCGTTGAAGTGGATAAATGAATCCCCAACAAGAAGGCAATAGGTCTGGAAAATTACTGCAAAACCTAGCTAGGATTATTGATGCTGATTTTTTTTTCCATAGGTTGGCCAGGTGCCACGTTTTTCCAGCTTTAGTGTTCACTTTGCCTGAACTTTAATGGCAAGGGCATCTGCCAAATGTGCTGATGGGCTTGCTGAGGTGTTCACGGAGGGCAAGTCAGAACTGCCTCCCTGCAAGACCTCACGGCCAGATCCTAGTGACACGAGATTGGCTTGTGCAGTCAAGAAACAAGGATGACACCAGGTGACTAAGCACCGTCAGCTAACGCAGAAAGAATGCAAATATGAAGAAATCAAGCCACTGAGCAAAAGAAGCCTCTGAGCAGTTGGTACGGGATAATTACAAATCAATTTTGATGCAGCAGTGAATGGTCCATCAAGTAGGATAAAAAGAAATCCCACCAAACTGCTGTAATTTATTGAACCAACTGTAGCTACTGTCAGTTAGCTCTTGAAGTTACTTTAAGTGTGTTTCTTCCTAGCAACTCTAGATCAAATATTCTTAATTTACAACTCCGCAGGTTATTTTTTATCACCTGCCAGAGCGTTATTGCTTTCTGGGTTCTGAGAGGCATGCTCTACTCTTCTGCCACTCCCAGTGCTGCCCAGTGCAAGCCAGTATGGCAGCTGGAGGTTGACTGGTACCTGTCTCCATGAGACAGCAAAGAATCCAGCTCTCACTGAGTTTAACTGACTGTACCAGGCTAACAAAGTCTAAAAACATGTTTGTTTAAGGAGTAGAACTGGCACGACGTAGCTCTGGGATGGGCACTGGCTCTGTTGAGTAAGCAGATATCATTTCTACCGATTTATTGCTTCTGTGGATTCCAGCAGTGCTCAGAGGCTGCTGAGAGATGGCTGACGGTAGATGCACGTGTTGGGACATCCACACTGCCAGCCAGCACCGGCCCGGGCTTGCTGTCGGGAGCAGACTTGCCCACCACCACGCTGCAATCAGGCGTGTGCACAAAGAGGTCACATCTGCTCTCTGGGTGCTGTGACGCGAGCCAGCCTCTCTTTGCTGGGCAACGTCGAGGTGGTCCTGCGGATGTCCAAGCCTGGCTCCTTCCAAGCATGTTGTGGATGCTGAAAGCCAGCTGAAGGCCAGCACATAGCAAAGGGGGTGGGTAGAAAGCAAGTCGTTTGGGGAACCTGCAGTGCTTCAGCTCTCTCTCCATCTCCGGTTTGTATAGACACAAGCATGAGTGATAGTCACAGTTCCCAGAGCATCAGACAGAAAAGACAAAGGGAGACTGAGGTACTGAGAGATCACAGAACCATAGAATGGTTTGGGTTGGAATGGAGCTTCAAGATAATCTAGTTCCAACCCCCCTGCCGTGGACAGGGACACCTTCCAAGATCAAGTGATTCACCCAGTGCCACTTCCATGGCCATTGGGACAGCGCTAGGAACACAACCTTTATCTCCTTGGTCCCAATACAGTGATTTAAGTTCCCTCACTAAAGCAAAGAGGAAGGGGTAAAGCCAACCTCCGACAAAAGTGCATTGGTTCTGAATGGGTTGCTCCAAAACAAGCATGGAAGAATTTACGTTGCCATCTCGGCAACCCACCTCTCCCACTAAGCCTTTAAGTACGTGCAGGATTCTCCTCGTGCAATCCAGGGCACCAACATCAGTGGAAAGAAATTAAGGTAACAAACTCAACTTCCATGCCCTGCAGGAGGAGTAAGACTGAGGGTAACATTGGACAGCCACGAGCCTGCAGGATGCCAACAATTTTGAGAGGTTTTGGAGAAATCTACAAAATGATTGAAGGGTTGTCAGATGAAGGAGGGAGAAAAATAAAATACTGAAAGCACTAAATATACATTGTTTGGCCGACTAATGCCCGAGGGAAAATAAAAGAGCTGGCAGGCAGGAGGGAGCTGAGAGCCAAGGAAAGAGTAGGATCTCCATTGTTAAGAGCTCTCAGCCCTTGTAAGTGAACAATGAGGAATGACTGCGTGCTGCAAGCCAGGAGATAAGTTAGGCTGAGGGGAAGCTGATGAGCACAGGCACTACACAAATAGATGAAATCAAGCCCTTTCTAAAACACCATTTTTGGCACTAGCTGCACCTGGGTCTTGATTTTCCCCCTGTATTTTTTTTGTTCTCTGCTTGGTCAAAATGTTAAGGCGCTAATTCTTCCCAGGCGTGCAGAGGAACCGCTTAATGTAGAGCAAGTGGGTATAAATAGATGTGATGGGATAAAACGGAGAGAAGGGCAAGTGGGGTTATTTAGATTGGAATAATCTTAAATGAAGCAGTGGAAGCCCCTTCTCACAGGTTATTTAAAATTAGACTGGGAAAAAAAAAAAAAGGTTTTCTTTTTTTAAGAAGGAGTAGGCTATAGGGGGGAAAAAACTGCACTGTTAAGGGCAGCAACGAGGGGATTCATTGTTTATCTCTCCAAACTGAATTTTTAATATAACTATTTAAACTGTATAAACAACATTTTACACTTGGATGTGACATTTTTCCCTCTTTTAATGGACACAAACCAGTAAAGACAACAGTTGATAGCAATAAAACTCACCTATGTAGCCCATGAGTCATGTTTCTCCAAGGCATGGTAAGACGACAGCCGTGATTACAAGAAAATAAATTAAAGAGATGAGGGAAAAAAAAAAGCCCCACCCAACTATTAAAGCTCCAAAGGACAACCAAGGGAGATCCAGGGAAGCAGGGGCAAAAATAAAATAAAATAATAAAAAAAAAAAGATTAGCAAGATATGGAGAAATTATCTTGTGCCTTCAGTTGCTCTAAGGAGCAACTCAGAGGAGTAGAAGATGACCAATGGTTAATATTAATCACTATCACAATCACTAATTCATAGTGATTATAGACAGGCCAAGAACCTACTGTAGTTTCAGATGCTCAAAAGCAAATACAGATATTGGTCCCAGCCCTACAAGACTCAGAGAGATGCAGAAATTCCCAGATCAGGAGTGTGGCCACCAGGCAAGGTATGTCCATAACAGACAGATGAAACCAGGCAGGTCTTCAGCAACAGGAAACTCAGGATTTCCAGGGTCCTCTCTTCGAAAGGCTGCTGACCTACAGCCTCCTGGTAAATTTATAACAGCACTCTTCCTCCCTTCTGTGTTAATTCAGCCCCTAAAGATATGTGGTCCTGACATTATGAGTTTCTTAACACGATATATAAAGACTATAAACGAAAGGCCAGGAGCTATGGGATGAAATTCAGTGCCCCGTACTGAAATGAATGATGAAATTCTGACCCCACCCCGTTCAAGGGGTCAGATTTGATGATCTAAATGACCCTCATGTCGTCAACTACACAAACCTCTCTTCGACCCAAGAAATGAATTCACTTTTTAATAGTAATTCACTGAAAAACTGTCAAGGGTTAACGACCTGGGCCACAAGGCCCCCCTTTTATCTTGTATGTAGAGAGAGGGAAGGGTTGCTAACAAAAGAAGAAAAAAATAACTAAAAAAAAGGCCTTGGGGGCTATTCAGATCTTACAGAGAAAATCTGAGCAGAAATTCTGGTTTAGACCCCAGTTGGGATCATGATGAAAGTCACCATCTCTCCCTCCAGGGACCAGCGTTGGAGCAAGCCTATGGCCAAGCCTGAGGAGCCCAAACCTTCTTATGGGCTTGATCCACTCAATCTCCTGCTGTCCCCGAATAGCAGCAGGGACTTTAACTGCCTGTAGCACATTGTATCAGGAAAACGGGAACCTAGCTCTGGTCAGAAAGGAGACTTGTTTGCCTGGGAAAAGTTTCGGTAGTGATGGACCCATATCCCACTGCAAAGCCTCCCAGGAAAGCAAAAAAAAAAAAATCCTTTGGAAATCTTCCAGGGATAACATCTCTGCATTGCTCAACAGAGGAAAACACAGCCACCAGCTATGGTTCGATCACATCAGCGAACTTCCCCTTGCTATTTACCCTGGGCACCTACTTCTCCCACGCGAACGTAAACCACATCTCACTTTCATAGTGAGAAACAAAGATATGAGAAAAAAAAACAGGACAACAGAGCTACTGAAAAAGGCAATCAATAGCAACATCAGACCTCCTGCTGCCTGCTCTCCGTGCCTCCAGCATCTCCCTTGTTGCTCCTTTTCCCTGTATTGATTCACAAGCGTACGGATGGACAGAGAGAGGCAGATTCAACTCACCGCAGCGAAGGTAATCCAGGTACATAGCTTTGCTCGGGTCAATAATCCATCCCAGGTCGAGTGCTCACAGCAGAGAGCAAAAGCCAGGCAGAGAAACGTCCCTGGTTTGTGTTTCTCAGCCCTACAAATAAAAGATGGAACAGTTCTGCTCACTGGCTGCCTACACAGGGGGATGGTCCCCCACCTCCCTTCCTAAAGCTTTACATCTCTCCCCTTCTCGCAGCTTTCCCCCCTATGTGCTTCTGTGCTCAACCACCTCTAAAAAAACAAACGGGCTCTTCTGCTTAGGGTAGCCACCTGGAATGGGATTAAGAGGAGCAGAAAGGAGCTTACAGCTGGGCACCATCTGTAGTGACGATAATTAACTAATGAAGTTTTAAGGGTTTGGGTTTTTTTTTCCTCATGCAGGTCTGATGACTGAGAAATTTGCATCACTGCGTGCATCATGGTCTCTGCTGCTTGACCCAGTGCCTCCTTCTCCTCTGTATCCGTGTGTTTGAGTCACGAGCTTGAACACAGGGGAAAAGCTGGCTCCTGGTGGCTTTCTTGCCTTTTTTTTTTGGTCACAAAGCCCATGTTTTAAGTTCCCAGCCTGTGATATGCAGCAAATAAATCAAATTAAATTATTTCAAAGGTCCCTCCCAACCTGCAGAAAACCTCACAGATGGAAAAAAGCAAAACTTGGAATCCAGGACAAAGTTTCATGTGTTCCATCAGGGGATCTTAAAGGGCACCTGTAAATGACAAGGAACAACAAAAATCACAACCCTAGAGAGGTGAGGGGAAATGTTGTTCCTTGTTCACCAGTGGGAAAAGAGGCATCTTCAAATGTTAGTATTTTTCCCACAGTCAGGCCAGGTGCAGACCCCAAATGTCATAATGCTTCATTCAATACCTTCACCCCAAACCTGATGATGGCGCACGGCTGGGTGTCACCCCAGCCTTGTGCTGGGACACAGCAGGGGTGGAACCTACCTGGTGGAATATAGGTGTCCACACCACAGACCCTGAGAGACAGCAGCCTACGCTCCCCGCTCAGCACGCTCCTCGGGGCACAGATGCTCCCATGCTATCGCTGATGTCAAAAACAGGTCAGATGATTCACCCTCAATTGTGCCTCCTTCTCTCCAAGGAATAAAAGACGTATGAGGTGTTAGCTCAGATACCAACCTTGAGTTGAACGAGGTGGGTGCTTGCTCTCAGGCTGCCCAGTCACATAGTGCACGTGAGGAGAAGCACTTTCCAAAAACTTTCTGTGTCCTGGAGTGGAAACAATTAGCTAACTGCAGTACTGAGCAACCATCATCCGATAATTGCTGCTATTCTTTCGGTGGTGATTGGAAATCCTGATTGCAAATATGGCTTCTGGTGGGTTTTACCAACAAAAACTTTGGTGATGCCCATCTCTTTCTCCTAAGTGTGAAACACTCTTTTAACAAGGTCGGACACCTTCTCACCCCACCTTAGCTGTAGATCAGCTTCAGCCCAACAGTGTGAGACCCAGCAAATCTCAAAGAGGGGTTCAATGCTCTCTTACAACCGACCCTAAAGACACCCTGTGGATGCCTGTGAAATAAGTCTTATTTGTGCTGAAGTAAGAAATAGCACTGTCCCCCTTGGAAGTTCCTGGGTTTTTTTTTTCTTTTCGGGAGGGAAAAATTAAGGACTAAAAATGCAGATTTTGGAAGATTATGGAAGACAGACACCTCTGGGCTCTCTGCTTTAGGAGGAGCTGAACCATTTTCCAGGCTCTGTTGACCATGTCTCATCTAGGAGGAACACCACATTCAAAAAAACCCTAAACCTTAAAAAAAAAAACAAAAAAACACATACCATATAAGCATAAAGAGCTCCACATACAAGCTTACACATTGAATCCCATGCTTTACCCACCTGAGCTGTGGCTGTAAATAAATAGTCCCAGTAACTACCACCTACCTTCAGATGCTTCTGTTTCTTCTACAGGAAGGGAGGCAGGGAGACACGTCAGCCAGCTCTGAGGTACCTGTGCGGGTGACCACTGATGACAGACCAGAGGTTGCTCACAATGTATTATTCAACAGATGTAACCAGAGCAGAATCTAACTCTGCACAATTTGCCCAAAATAATACCCCAAAAAACACAGGAATAGTGATATAAAAAGATTTTTCCTTTTGTGTGTTGTACTCCCGCTTCCTTCCTCACCCTGTCCCATCCAGAACTCAAACCACATCTGCAGAGATGCTCAATCTATTGCTGGAAAGAGGTTCTCTCTCCAGACATGTGTGCGGGCTCCACATGTTGCAGGCTGGAACTTCAGGCAGGTGTCATGTTAAATCTCTCGAGGGATTGATTGCTGTTTATCATGGGAACGAGGGGAATCTCTCCAGCTTGTGCAACGGCTTCGTAAGTCAAAGCTGCGCACGATCAGCTTGACCTTACGCTGCATAAGTTGCTTGAGGTTTTTTTTTCTGAAAGAAGATTACACGTTCAGTTGCTCAGAGTGGGATTTCCAGCACTTTTCTCTTCCGAAATTGTCTTAATAATTAATTGTTTATTATCATTAATTGCATTTTGGCAACTTCAAGGCATTAATGAAAATAAACTCACCCACAGAGGTGGCTGAGGATTTTTTTTGTTAAATGCTAAGGGAGAATTCAGGGGGGCATTTTGGGAAACACATTAGGTTTGAGAAAACTCCTGCTGGGAACATTTCTCAAATTCAGGGCTGAACTCTAGTCAAATCTATAGGGGAGAGAAAACACCCTGGGTGGATAGCTGTTAACCCAGGTTCAAGCCTTTTTAATAAATTAAGAATCACACGGTAGGTCCCAGTGTTCTGGGACCACAGTGGTTGTCCTGACCCTGTCTCCCCTCCTATAAGGTATTGAGCCCAAGAAATGTGATGCTCACCTGCATTGAGAGTGAAAGAAAGGTAGATAAACCAGCACGTGACACAGCATCAGGACATGCAATGAACCCAGGGGTCCCCTCTTCTAATCCCCCTCCTCCAGCAATAAACACCCACAATGAGAAATGCAGCAGGAGACGAGAGAAATTTGCTGACTGAGAGACAGGGAAGACCTAAGCTCTTCGACTCCCATGCGTTTGGCTATTATTAGCACCTGTTTCTAATCCATTATTTAAAGGTTTTACGCTTAACAGCTGAAATTGCCCAGGGTGTTGGGTCTCACTCAGAAAAGTGGAGTACAGTACGATCGTGGTTATTTTGGGCCAATCGTTTCTTCTGTGTTCATAAAGGAATGCAAGCCAGCACCTCGTTTCCAGGAGGTGCTCAGCATCCTCCTAGGTTGTCCTCTGCTGTGTAGGGTCTCACTTTCTATACATAGCGTTATCTTATATATAGTGAAAGGATTTTCATCCCAGCCTCACGGAGGTATTCATCAAGGGCTAACTGTGGTGCCCAGCCTGTACAGCAGAAGAAAACGATCATAGACCTCCCTTTTTGTCTCGGTTATCAGTTATTACTCTCTACTAAAATAATTCCCAGAGGTAATAATGCTCCTTGCAGTCCCCATGTGATGATGATATGTCAATATTGTATCATTTTGTAATTTAATATTTTTTTTTACTGTACTTAAGGACTGCTTTGCTCAGATGATCCCAGCTTCTAGGAGGCTGAGTGCTATCAAGACTATATGAAGACCTCTGCAGAGTCAAGAAACTTAGGAAATACAGCTGCAGGCAGACCTCCGTCCTAGCTACAGCAGATCCCTCTTTTGCATTGAGAGTAAATTTATTTCTTTGCCAAATGTCCACTCCTCCACCAAACACACATCCTGCTTCTACATTGCAGGGTGACTTGAAAAAACCTTTTGTTCACTCCCATGTTTTATAAAAATAGAAACACCTGAAACCCAAACAAACTAGGAAAGCCAGTTCTGTCCTGAAATGCAGCTGTATAAGTGCCTTAAACTATCGGGGTCAGCACGAGTGAAGGTGAAGTTTCTCAGCTGCCCTCCACTCATCCAAAAAGACTAAACCCATTAAGGCGGGCGGCAAGAACGCCAGAACCACAGGTCTCAAAATGCTGGTCACCTTGGAGGTGTTCAACTGGGAGGATGGTGAGATTACATCACTTTGGTCCGTTACAGAGATAAGAGATGGCTGTGGGATGCTCAAGCGTCACCTCACCATGGGTCCCTCTCTAAGACCAACCTCAGTCTCGTGGTGGGGCCATGACCACAGGGGGAGGTCTCAGCAGGACCCTCCATCCTCAGCAGCTCTTCTGGGTGAACCAAAAGGAGAGCTGGAGCTTGGCCA
>WKFP01014827.1:562727-583925 GCA_011057875.1 Pterocles orientalis | reverse complement strand
TTTCCTCTTGTCCCATCACTTGTTACTTTAGAGCAGAGCCCAGCACCCACCTCACTGCACCCTCCTTTCAGGCAGTTGTAGAGAGTGATGAGGTCTCCTCTCAGCCTCCTCTTCTCCAGACTGAACCCCCCCAGTTCCCTCAGCCGCTCCTCGTCAGACCTGTGCTCCAGACCCTTCCCCAGCTCGGCTGCCCTTCTCTGGACCTGCTCCAGCCCCTCAATGTCCTTCTTGTGGTGAGGGGCCCAAAACTGACCCCAGGATTCAAGGTGCGGCCTCACCAGTGCCGAGTCCAGGGGCACAATCCCTGCCCTAGTCCTGCTGGCCACACTATTGCTGATGCAGGCCAGGATGCCGTTGGCCTTCTTGGCCACCTGGGCACACTGCTGGCTCCTGTTCAGCCGGCTGTCGTCCAGCACCCCCAGGTCCCTCTCTGCTGGGCAACTTTCCAGCCACTCACCCCGGAGCCTGTAGCGTTGCAGGGGGTTGTTGTGACCAAAGTGCAGGACCCAGCACTTGGCTTTATTGAACCTCATACAACTGGCCTCAGCCCATGGGTCCAGCCTGTCCAGATCCCTCTGCAAAGCCTCCTGACCCTCAAGGAGATCAACACACCCGCTCAGTTTGGTGTCATCAGCAAACTGACTGAGGGAGCACTCCATCCCCTCATCCAGGTCATTGATGAAGATGTCAAACAGGACAGTCTCCAAAACCGATCCCTGGGGAACACCCCTGGTGACCGGCCACCAGATACAATCTAACGGACTGAAATTCACATAGATGTAAGGATACAGGGTTTTGAAATCTTAACGGGATGTCCTGAAACTTGTACTTAGCAGTATCACGCATTTATGATTTAAAATAACCTCCTTGAGTCCAGATCAAATCAATTGGAGCCCATAAAGCTCCCGCAGACGTAGGTCCGATGCTGGTAACAGACTTTTCCACGGCTTCTACTTTCCAGGATACATTTTTGTTGCTTGCAGGTAATTACAAGCCCAAAAGTCAGCATATATATCGCTGTTCGCAAAATTGCAATTGCAAATCACGTCGCTTGGCACGTAGCAGCCTTTGCGCCGACAAGTTAATTTCAAGGCTCCGACTATACCTGTGAAGAATGGGAGTAACTCAGGAGAAACCAGCATCTGCGTGAGGCTCCCAAAGCGAAAAGGAAAATTTTATTCTGTGTCACCAGTGACCTGGGATTACTAAAAGTGAAAAGATTTTAATATCTACGCTCTGTGTGCATCATCCTCGATTTGGAAGTGAAAACAGAGGGGCGACTCTCATTTTGCTTAGTTTCTAGGTAATTTCCCTTGGAGGGAGATCATTTTGTGCTGCGATGTGTGAATACAATGGACAAATACATAACAAAAGACCCTGCTGTTTAAAAATCTTCTTTTCACAGAAATGAAACCAAGTGATTGTGCTTACATTCTGCTCATTTCACCATTTGGGTAATGACGGAATTCTTTTTTTCTTATACTTTCTAAAAAAGACCTTCTTGCCAAACCAGAGTTTGGTTAAAACTGGACTCACAACCCACTAAAAAACAAAAGGAAAAATAATTTATTACTTTGGAACATGTTCCTGTCGTTTCAATCATCCGTTTCACTAGACAATATCTGGTCAGAAGAGCTTTTTGTCGAGTAATACAACGTCGGCTGACCACTAACACACACAGGGCAGAACATCTATGTTAATTAATTGCTTGTTTCAAATCTTAGTCTATTTTTTTTTTCCCCCTGCAACCCACATGCTATTTCTCTTTCAGCTTGAGGCACATAAAAATCCAACATTTCCTCGGATAAAGTGAAATTCCTGCTTCTTCTTGTACAAATTTGTAGCTGGTACTTCAATTGGAGCCAGATTTAAATCTCAGGAATACTGTGCTTAACTGTAGGAACACCACAAATTTAAAGATTTATTCCAGGTTTTATTCTTTCTGTAACTAATCCTGGAATCTGGCCAAAGACTCCTCAGAATTAACACACAGAAACTCATGGAAGATTAATACAGAGAATAAACAAACAAGCCCAGCAGTATTTGGAGAAGGAAACCCTATTCTTTGACTCGCACCTTTTTAAACTGAAATCCCAGAGAGACTGGAAAGTTTAGCTGCTTAAGAGTTAAAAAAAAAATAATTGGAAAGAGTCAAGCTTTTGCCTTCTGCTAACAAACAAAAAATCTAAACCTGGGATGGAATTAGAAAGGCTGCTCTGAAGGGCACCTCAAAAAACTTATGATGCTTAATGGGAAATGAAAAATCATTTTGCTGTCATCTGCCATTGAGATGATTTTTTTTCAACCCAAGCATGGAGCTTTCTCACAACTCTACAGCAACCTCATGGTATGTACGTAAGCGGTATTTCGTTTAAGGAAGCCAGGGAACAAACCCAGCAGCATCACACTGGCTCATATTTGTACAGCACTGAAAAGCAAATGCTAAAAGGGTTAAAAACTCCTGGCATGCCAGCAGTGAAACCCAGAGAAAGGCGTCTTGTTCTCCTTTACTGTAAGTAAAACTACAGTAATTTTGCTGCAATGAATGAGCATGTCCTGAGGGCAGGAAAGGTGCACTGCAAACCGAGATCTCTCGAAAAGGAAGAGTTCAGCTGCAAGGAAAACATCCGAAGCCATGTGGACGCTGTGCTGCAGCCTAAGTTTCTCCCACTGGACAATAAAGGCAGCTTAAGGAAATTTTTTTCATATTAACATCTGCATCTTGACAATGTTTTTCAAACCACATTAAGCAACTCAACTGAGCTAAGACAATGTAAAAAAAAAAAAAGTACCCGTTTTATTCAGCAGAGCAGGGCAATGGGATGTTTCAGATTTACACTGATGAAACACAGCCAGACCCAAAGTCAAACCAACAACGAATGGATTTGAATTCTGGGCAACTCCTCTGGATTATGCCATGATAACTGGCCGGCTTGCAGGGTTGTGCTGGCGATTTGCTGTGGCCAAAGCAGGATCAGAACCAGACCCGAGGATGGTGAATGCTTCTTGCCATTCCACCACTTCCAAGCTCACCCATCTCTTCTGACAGCACTTGGCTGAGCAAGATTGAGATGCCAAAATCCATCCTGAATGTTTAAGCTACTACCGGGGGTAGTGCTGAGTTCCAGAATTACTTATTTCCAGGTTTACAAACAGAAACAAGCTCTGATTTGGTTATAAATCTAAATTGCAGATTTTCAATGTATAAATGGCGATACTAATGCTTTTTAAAATCTGTTTGGTCTGCTAATTTCACAGAAAACTTTGCTCCATCCAAGACAACTTTTTGAATTCCAGATGCGTCCCTGAAGGTACCGTGAATGTTGCCTGGGCACCAAAGATGCAGATTTGGTTAATAAAGGCACAGCTCCTTCAGCTTTATTGCAAAGTTACAATTGCTTGACAGCAGTTAACTACTGGCTGGGAAACGAAGGGAGATTTTTTTTATTCCATTCTTTAGTGCTGACACTCAGGCACAAATCTTTAATTAGACTAAGTATTTTGTGAAGAAACAACAACCATTTTATATGTAAAAGGAGATCAATGAAAAAAAAGACAAGACTATAAAAATCGATGGAAAATACATACAGCTTTGCCAAACTCCTGCTTCCAGAAGCAGAGCTGGGCTATCACAAGTGAAGACAACAGTGGCTTTCACAACAAAGGTGACTTGTTCCAGGGTCTGCTGTGTTGAAACACAGCCACCAAGGTGAACCGTCTGCCAGGCTGGAAGAGGCAAAGCCTGACTTTGGTATCACGTCTTGCTTTGCAAACCTTGGCCCAACCCACGGAGACCTTTTGGACATGGCACTGGAGCTCATGTTGGCCTGTCACCGTGTTCTCCCTTGCGAGAGCTGTATGTAAACACAGTCCCTGTTTCAGCTGGAGGTAGAGCAGACTGGATTTCACTGGGAAGCCTGGCTGGTGTGTTTACACAGACTTCTCCTCTAAAATAGTCAAGTCCAAATCACTTCAGAGTCCCAGCTTGTGTTTTAAACGGTTACATGTGTTTGCAGTGCTTCTTTTTCTTTCTCTGTGCTCCTTCGATACACTCATCGGCCTCCTCTTGTTGCTTTTTGTGTTTCTTCTTATGGCGTTTCTTTTGCTTTGCTTCAGAGTCCTCTATGCTGAGATTCTCCCCATCAGATATTCCCGTATACATTTCTCCATTGCCCATATTTTCATCACAACTAATGCTTTCCCCTTCGTGCTGCTCTTTATGTTTCCTTTTCTTTTTCTTCGAGTGACACTCATTTAATGGAGCATCCAATTCGTTTCCATTCAAGCTACCTACCTTAGATTGTTTCACTTTTGGTTTCTCGCAATGCTCCGTACTCTCTGCCTCATCTCTCTTCTGCTTCTTCTTTTTCTTTTTGACTTTGGTTTTCAGGTCTTCTGAAGGCTCCAAAGCTTCATCAGCTGTTGGGCAGGAATCATCTACTTTCGTTTCTTTTTCATTCTGGGATCCCTTCAGTTTTGCCATACGCTTGGCAAAATATTCCTGTACAGTGAGAACACTCTTCACTGTATTGTAACCGTCTGCAGGCTCCGATATCCAGCGGTTTCTCTGCTCCTCCTCCTGAGACTCAGCATCAGTAACATCCTCCTGTGGGTGAACAAAGAGGAGCAGGAGTGAGAGTCAGCAATAATGACTTTGAACATAAGGTTATTTTTTTACACACTAATAAAAAAATTAAAAGTAATAAAAATTAAAACCTAATAATTTTTTTTAATAGTGCTTTGAAAATTAGTTGTAAAAGTATAGACTTGGGGCAGAAGTGAGAGGCAGCCCTTAATGCAAAAAATAGTGTAGGCTTAGGGAGAAGAGGTGGCAGTAGAGCAGGTGGTAAGAATTTTGAATTTCTTACTCTTTACCTACTCCTGTGCAGCTCATGCAGATTATGTATAATACTATCATACTCGGTGTATTACACTCGCTTTGCAAAGGCACATGTCTCTACAAGATACATGAAAAATAATGCAGCACGATCTATTAGCCTGTGGCAGAAAGGAAATCCCATGCCTGGAACACCTCTACAGCAAAGCGCAAGAACTTCTGATATACAAAGCAATCCAGCATTGCTCTTCCATCTTATCTGATGTTTAGAAATGTTTGTTTCGTAGCCGGTTTACTGTCATTGTGTCCTAGATGTTGTTATTTAAACACACTCCATTTGATCATCTGTTATCAGATGGCAAAACCAACATCACAGGTTAGATCGTACAAGGCTTCTGCATGCACAAAATAAAGAGCTGCCGAACTCTAGCTGTAGATGAAGATCTATAAAAAGAGTCTAGTACCTAGAAAGCAAATATAAAACAAAAAGTATAGCTCTGGAGCTGTGTGCTATGTATGGCACAAAGAGAATTAACTCTGAAAAAGCAGCAAATGCAACAAGGTGAAAATACATAACTTGCTGAACTAACTGTGACTTGCAAAATAAACACCACCAAAAGGCAGCTGAAATTCAGCCTGGTTTACACCCAAAAATAACCCTTTGTGGCACAGCTTTCTGCTTGGCAAAAGTCACAAATGACTTCTGGGCACGTCCCAGATTTTCCATTGCTTTTTTTTAAAGCCTCGTATGAACGGCAGGTAACCAAGCACACCCCCCTCGATGGGAAAAGCTGAGCAGGTGAGAATTGCGTAGAATCCTTCCCAACACCGGGTCTACAACGCGCTTCTTGAATGGGCGGTAATCCACGGCTGATACAGTGAGACGGGGTGGGTACAGCAGAGACACTTCGCTGTTATTTCCATTCCTAAATGCATGGATAGAGAACAGCATCCACTCTACCCATGCATCTTGTACGTGAACTATAAAATACGACGAAATCAGAGCAGTCATATGTCCCGCCCAGTTTCACCAGTATAAACTGATACATGCTGGTGAAGGCCAGCAGCAAACTGGGAAATATAAACCCACTTATCTCAACGCTTTATAATTATTGCACGATGGTGTAGATAAGTGATCTGTCTCTCTCCAGGGCACCATTAAACTTGCTGGCTGAGGTGGGGTTTGGAAGGAAGGTTTTGCAGGTCTGACTCCTTATGCCTCCGTAACCTTTGCTCACATGAGCAGGAATGCAAAAATTTGTGTCATTAGTGATGCATCACGAGTAGCGATTTCCTTATACATCTGCTTTCAAGAGAGCCATTCCAGTGGAACGAAAGTAACGCTACACTTGAGATTCCAGTAATGTTTATGTGGGCACTTCTAAAAATCAGGTGCTTTTCTTGCAGGAATACCTTGTAGGGTAAGTTTAGGAAGTAACTGGAACTACTCGACTTCTGGAAAAGAAATCTGCAAAGAGATGTTGAACATGGGGTGAAAAAAGCATATATCTACACTCTTCTATACATACAGGTTACGTTTGAAAAGGGAGCTACAGTAAAAGTTTTGACACGACAGAATCCACAGAATAAATGGATGGAGCTAAGTTTCTCTTTTTAATAAGATATAGCTCCCAACCCAAGCACGCAGCGTTAGCGCGGATCAAAAATCGATGCCCTGCTAAAGCAAGAGTTAAACAGGTCACTTGATTTTCCTCTTCCTTTTCCCCACAGCAGGATTTTGACACCTTGTATTGCAAAATGACAAACAGTCTCCCAGGTTTTCTGCTGCAGATGCCAACTAGAACAGTTTCCCTCCCCACCCCAATATGTAAAACGTACTCACGACCAGAACACCGATTACCCCCTGGCCAACCAGGAAAAGATTTTCTCATTCCCTTGGTGACTTCAAGTCCTGACAACTTAATTACTGTAATTGAAGGCAAATACTACTTGAACTCTACACATTTATTTTATAAAATACATTAGGCATAAAAAAAAAAGTTCCTTTGGTTAAGCTGAGGAGTTCAGAAGGTACGCATGATCCCAGAAAATAAGAACCTTGCTCAGAAACTCCTTTATTGATAAGAATTTTAATAACCACGGGCCACTGAACACAGAATTAACAGGGCATGGAGACAAGCAAAGAGGTGCCAACCCTAGAAAACCTCTCAGTTTAGGAAAAGCTTATGTGAAACCATAAATCACCAGGAAAGGCTGTTAAATGCCAGAACGTTCCCCCTCCCGTGATGTACCTGTCCCAGTAGCCATGGGAACACTGCTGAACTCTAAACACGAGTTTTCTTTAACCTCTCAACAGACTCACAGTTTATGCAATTCCTCCCCTGCTTGCCCCAACACACACATGTAAACATTTCAAGGAAAAATAAAAGATAGGTACTTAAATGTGTACTGTGCTGCTGCCACTTCTGAAAAGCAATTTATTGCACAAGAGAAAAGACAGAAACCCTCTTGCTCTACAGAACTGATGATCACATAAAAGGAAAAGAGCAATCGTGCTGGAAGTGGAGATATGTTTGTCCATGCCGTGATTTCCAAAATTGCTGATGAAACCAGGCTGAGAAGAACGAAGTTAAAAGGAGCTGGGAATACTGACCTCTAGGGAACTGGTAGGATGGTCCCAAGCGAGAGGAAAGGACACCTCGAAACACAGTGTTAAATGTGGAACGATGCAGAGGAAATAATAGGAAAATTCAAGGAGAGGCTGGGAGGTTCACAGGAAAAGATGAAGGTCAATTATAGGTGGAAGTCCCCTGTAAATATCATCTGTTAGTGTCATTAGTTAAATGTATGGAAAATAATTTGAAGCACATAAAGCACTCGGAGTACCATCGGGTTTTTTTTCTGCCTGCTTTCTTCACGTGAGACACACAATGCTGATTTAATCTCAAAGTTAGTACACTAAACCCATCGAGTGAAATCCTGGTTCCCTCGATTCCTGTAGGATCAGGATTGCATCTCTAAGGCATCATCCTCTCAGAGACCTTTCAACCACAGTTATTCACTGAAGAAAGAATTAGGGTGTTATGGTCAATTATATAAACAGTTCACACCACATCGTGAAAGGAGTTTTGCAACAGTAGGACACCTCAAATGAGTACTTAGACAAATCAAATGAGTTTGAAACCCAAATACCTCTGGAGATTTAAGACATTAGGTTGAAGAATTAAAATCCCAAAAGAAAAACTGCATCTGTGTGTAACCCTGGGAGGAAAAGAGAGACACAGCCAACCAGCAAAGTCAGAGGTGCCAGTACATAAAAACCAGAAGCAGCTTGGGTTAATTCAGTGAAGTTTCTCTTCCCTTTACAGATTGTGTTTCTTTCTTAGCACTTAAAGCTTAGACCAGGGGAATCCAAAGATCTACTATACAGTCTCAGACCTGCCACAGACAAACTACAATAAGTAATTTCCCACGCCTTTGCTTGCTTATTCGCCAACAAGAGGGTACTAACTCACAAGCAATTTGATTAGCTCAGATTCACAAAAATGACACAAAAATACAGAAGAGGTGGGCATAAAGGCAGAATAAACCTAAACAACAATTTCAGTGGATTCTCACTGAAATTACAGAAAATGGGCTAGATGAACTAAGTAGTGGCTAAACCTCTCGCCCGAGTTCCAAGGCAATCAGACGATCATTCACAGCTTTAAAATGCAACAACCCCTTGCTGCAGCCTGGCTGAACCCCAGCGATTAGCTGCTGTCTCGTTGAGAAAGCATAACAATAAGATTAATGTAATCCAGTTCTGTTGCTGCTGCTTCAGCTCCTCGCTGCAGAGGTGCAGTGGTACGACCCCCACGCCGTCCACAAGGCAAGAACGGAGGGCATCCCTGTATCTTTCCGACCCAGGTCTAGCTGTGATGGAGAGAAGCACGGCAGATTATTCATGAAAAGTCACTCTGGAGCTCTGCAGACATTAAGGATGTCAGAGGGTTGCTTAAGGAGATGACAACTTAAAGTTAAGTATAAGCATAAACATTTGGATTGGGATCAAACAGGCAAGAGAGTGAACAAAGACTCGGAGCGTGAGGAGTTTAAGCAGGATTAAAATAAATACATGCATAAATACAGCCACGTACCATCCCTTCCAGAGTCAATTCTGGCATAAGAACGGGTACTCAGGAGGCTCTAATGTTTTCAATTTACCTGATTAAGATTGGTACACAGCAGACAGCATCTTAAGAAGAGCTGATGAGAGCAGACTTCTAATCCAGAGAAAAGGAGACAATTTTCCCTGGGCTTACGAGGAAGAGGGCAAGCAGGTGTAAATTACCAACACGAAACTTTGCTGGTAGGACAAATCTATCGGTATGGATGTGAAGCCTCAACAACCACTGGGAGTCTCAACAGCTAAAAGGAACTCGGACAACTATCAGGAAAGTGTTAAGTAGAGTTAATCCTTACTTGGGATGGAAGATGGAAGATCTGGACTCTAGAAGCATGTTCCAGTGCTGTAAGGCTTTAAAAAGTCTACCGAGATATAATTCAACCTCCTGGTAATAAAAGAGGATTTTAATGAAAGAGATGAAAAGCAGGGACACTAAACCTGGAAAGAAGAAATGGTAAAAATTCAGGTCATCCATAATTTCCTTCTGGTGTTGACCCTGGTATTCTAATCACTGGGATACCTTAAATAACCACAGCGAGTTCTAATTTTACTGCAATTTATACCGAGTGCCAGTATAGCAAAGGAATCCACTTATGGGAAACGGAATGAAAACCCTGAATGCCTAATACCTGGCTGGGCTGTGTGACACGATAGTACTTTTTAAAAGGACAAATTCCAATTACTAGACGGAAGCACTTTTCTGTTTGACTCCATTAAAATAAATTCTGCGCTAGAATACATTGAAAAATCAGCCGCTGCCTTGCAGTTGGGTATTAACTGTTGTATTCACGTGAACTATCAGCTCTGCCTCTTACACAGTAAGGACAAGGACAGAGGTTAGGAAATAACTAATGGAAAGGGAACAAGGGAAAGCCTTTAAAAAAAAATCCAACCATTTTCTCCGTGGAATGATGAAGATCCATTTTTGCTACACTTGCCCCCATCTGCAACTACGAAGGAAAGAGCAGTCAGACTGATCCTCTTGCAATTAAAGAAGAAATTTAATAGAAATTTTATAGTAGTAAATCTCTGTCTAGAATAATTTTGGGGTTATTCCCAGAATCATTGATTGGAAGTGACCTCTGGAAGTCTTTTATCCAGCCTCCAGCCTGGAGCAGGACTTACCACCACCAACAGACCAGTTTCGGTTTTTGTAGCGGAGTCATGGAAACCTCCAAGGACAGAGGTTCCACAATCTTTCCGGATACCTGTTCCGATGTGGCACCATATCGTAGTGAGGAGGTTTTATTACCACCTAACAGCAGCCGCTTCATTCTACTGTATAAATCTATAGGTGCCTGGTTTTCAAGTATATTTACATTGTATCTGTTGACTCATTCTTTTATTTTAGTTTTAAATTCCATGGTGATGTATTTCTATTAAAACTGCATTCAAATTCTCCCAGGCTGTCTTGTACACCTATTTTATTTGCCAAAAGCTCATAATGTACCCCAGAAAGTGGCCAATTTTAGCATTTCTATTTATTCTTCTAATTCACGCATTACCATCGCTACAATAGAAAGCCACCTCTTGCTGAATGTCACCTCTAGGTATCCAAAATGCCATTTGCTTATCATGTAAACAATACATTTTTACTGTCGTACGATGTACTGGATCCCAGCCTGCTTCCATCAATGAAACAGGAGCCATAAAATAAGCTGTAATACTCAGCCGGGTTTTGCCTTCAGCCTGAAAAAAAACAGCGTAACAGGAAGCAACAGGGTTGCAAAAGTGCAAGGGATTAAATTTTGGCCAGAGACTTGATTACAACGATAGTCCTGGGGATTCATTCCAGCTGTCATTATCAGATCCTGGTCAGTCCTATGGTACTCACAGTTACAATAGGAGCAGCTACAACACCTGTATTTCTAATGTCAGCCTGGGAACCCTGACACTGGGTCGCACAGAGCACATAAACTTCCTCCTACTGTTCTTACACTTTTCAGGAAAAAAAAAAAAACCAAAACCCACATTCATTTAAGTTTCAGCAAACAAAAGTAGTGAGTAAAACCCATGAGCAGAAGGCAGCAGAAGGGAGAATACACACAGTGAGATAACGCAGGAGAGGTGCAGAAGACCGAAGGTACATAGCGAAAGAGTTAAAAAATCAGCATGCTGCAGAGAAGAAAAATCCTTTTCATATCTTGAGACACTTAGATATCCTTGTGACATCTCATTTCACTCTAGCTACACTGCTGAGGCCAGCAAAACCTCTTTTCCTTTGCATTTCCTTGCAAATTACATCTGTGCGTTAGATTGAATATAAACAAAACTAAAGGAAGAGATTTCCCCTAGGATCTCTCTATTGGCACGATACAGAGATCCAAACACAGTGACTTCATCTTCCCAGAAGCATCTAAATCAGTTCTAACCGTTCTGTTCTCACCTTGAATAACAGAGGAAGTATGGTCAGGCAAAGCGAGCACAGGACTGGGAAGGTCACGTTTCTCAAGTTCTCTTCCCAGCTGGTGGGAAACCCTGGACAAGATGTTATTCCCTCTGGTTCTGGCATATGCTGTTAAAGCAAAAAACATGCCTTCTCCACTACAGCAAGCTTGCAGAAGAGCTAAGAGCTTCATTAAGTGTCTGTAAAGTGCTTTGAGATCCTTCAAAGAGGTATCAGAGACGTGCGAGGCACCAACGAGTACGGAAATAACGTAGCTGTTCCGCTCACGGGGCTATGATACTAAACAGTCATCGGACACATCACAATTTTTGTCTGTTTGGTGATATATCCCTATAGAATCAAAACATTAAGAGATTCTCAAAGATAGTATTTTAAAGGAGTGGGCAGGACTACAGCCCAATCAGTGCAACCTGGTCTTTTCAGTCTGTACTCATCCTCTGAACGTCAACATCTTTGAATGGCCAGGACAGTCATCCCAGTCATTCCAGTAGGTTCACGTGGCAGTAGTACTGGAAGGCACACTCAGAAGCAACCCGAGTCTTCTTCACAGAGTAGTTTACTACTGTTATGTCATGTTTCACTATCTGTAATGTGTGTGGACCAGGCAGCTGCTGTGAATCCTTTGTCATCAGGCTTCAGAAGACCAAACTCTTCTGGATTCTGGAGTTCAGGATTCCCTCCTATACCCCACAAACACAGAAGAAACTGAATGGACTACAGGAAAAATAACAAGTGGGCTTGGCCAGTCAAATTGTGAATACAAGCAAAGGTATTGACAAGGGCTCTGAAGATTTAAGATGTCCAGACAAGTCACCGGGAAAAAGGATGCAATAAAAATCATTGAAGTACCCAGAGGAAAGAGAGGAGTTCTGGTCAGGATTCTGGGAGCAACGCAGCCAGCATCACAGCTTGGCTTCTGGCAGAGGAAACTACACGTACTTTGAAATCTGAAAATAACACCTATGTAAAACTTCACTTCTATCTCTTCTCTAATAATAAATGCAGAAAAGCATATCTGTGTATTTAAAAGCTTCTAGGAGCGTTTGAAGCAGATAATTTAAATGGCTAAGCCTTCACTCCTTTCCCCTTCCCCTTAGAAAATGTTTCTCAAAAGGAAAATACACACTTGAAACTTTTCCGCTTCTTTGCTCTTAGAGGGTAATATGCTAGAGAGCTGGTCCACGTATCCAAATCAGATCAGCCCTCTGCAAGGGTACAGACATTTCCTGTTTTTCAGCACAAGCAGCGGCCGAGGAGCTGCTGAGAAATATCTTCTTGTGTCACTTATTTGTGAAGTGTGCCTTCATCGTGACTTGGTTCCTTTTCTCTAAGCAGGTGTGAAGAAGTAATTGCAGCACAGGAAAATGAATCAGAACATTTCAATTTAGAGCAGCATAAATACCAGCAGAGCCCTCCTGCCTGAAGGTGTGCAGCTGAAAAGACAGATGCAGAAAAACAAGACAAACAGCAAGAACGAGAGCTGAATTCTGAAACACAACTGCACGGATGTGCATCCACATCTTTTTCTTCTCTTCCATCTATAAGGGTCTGAAAAAAAAGAGCTTGTCCAAGGAAAGATTTTTATTTTTTGAGGAATATCACTCATGCAGTGTACCTACAGTTCACATGGATCTAATTCTTGTTTTCACAGAGTACAGCCCTGCAGCTATAACCGAACCAGGTACAATCTCCCTGCAGCCTCCCTTCATAAATCTCTGCATTTTTATTCTTCATGGCTGCCTTTAGTTGTGGTGCAACAAGTCAGCTCCTTGGATGAATTCAAATTAGTGCCCACCCTCCCCGCCACAAACCAACCCAACCCTTCTACGCTTTGCTTCATAACGTTACTCCGTCCTCAAACCCAGACCTAAGTGTTTAACTAAGGATACTGCCCGTGTCCTACCTCACCCTCTCTCTCCGATATGTGTAACATCCTGCCCTTGTTCTGTCCATCATTTTATTGTAAGCTCTCTGGGGAAGTAATTAGCCCACATGTGAGCACTATATAACATAATTAACAAATAATAACCACCGAGAAATGTAGGCCAAAAAAGCAAAGTTATCAGAGCAACATTTCTGCAGAGACTTGTATTGTTCTGTACTCACTTGCAGCGTTAGCTTCCAAGTTCCTGGAGGCACATATCGTACCCCAAGCAGCAGAAAAAGCAAAGGTGAACGCTGTGCTTGAAAGAAGACCTAAGAGGTTCTGACTTTATTTGGATTTACATGCTTTGCTGTTTTTCCACATTCATTAATATTACCAGTAGTAAGTATTTACACAGAGCACTGCAGTTATTAAATTTCTGAATTTGAGGTGAAAGGCTTGTAATTTGGTTCTAAGTTAACTTTGGCAACAAGAGTATCAAAGGAAGGAAAGACAGGATGACTGTACCCTTGAGCAAGATGCAACACAAACTTTGTAAGTGACATCATTTAGCACGGAAAAACTGCCGGAGGAGGCAAGGACAGGACCTCCGTCCTTGGGTATTCATCCCCACGCTCCACAACAGCTAGCAGGGAATGGCAGCAATTGGTGCTGTCTTAACAAAGAAAGTGTAGAAAATCCCTCTTACTTCAGCAGGAAACAAAATATTTCCTATTCCTGAGGCTTCCTGCTGTAGGACAGGTATTTCAGCCTCTTGTACACTTGCTAGAAAGTGTAAAGAGTCCCGAGTATCCCTTCAACGCTGGCTCTATCCCCTTGGTATTGAAAAATAACTCTGACTGTTAAGGTGCCAAAGCAATTAGATAAAGGTTTCTAACAAGCCCAAAGTAGACTTGCCACTTCATGAGGACCTGGGGAGCTAAGGAAGCATAAAGGAAGGAGAAGAAAAGGAGAAAGGATCAGTTTGGAGTGGTTATTGGGATGAAGATGGACGGCACTTGGGATATACAGAAGAGGAATGATGTTCAGGAAAGAAGAAAGTATGTGACTACATCTCCACGCTTCTCATCCTTGAGTATTTTAGCAATGGTAACTTTATTCTGAAATATTGATTTTAGATCCAGCAATAGCTGATCTTGTCTTGAAACACCAAATTAAGGTGGTTCCTACTGAGAACACAGAATCACAGAATGGTTTGAGTTGGAAGGGACCTTAGAGATCATAGAGTTCCAACCCCCTGCCATGGGCAGGGACACCTCCCACCAGCCCAGGTTGCCCAAAGCCTCACCCAGCCTGGCCTTGAACACCTCCAGGGATGGGGCATCCACAGCTTCCCTGGGCAACATGACAGCAAACAGAACATTTCAGACACAAGGCTGATGGAAAACTTGTCATCAAGCAGTTGGCACTACTCTATGGCTACTCCCTGGAGATTACAAGTGCCAGCATGACCTATGCCGCCTGGTAGCCTGAGCAAGACAGAACACGCATGCCGTGACCCGGATCAAAGATGCTGGCTTTTCATGGTCAGTTAGTGATATCTGCCATCCTTGGCAGAATTTTGGCTCTATCAACCTGCAAAACAACTCATCCGGTTTAACCTACGCGAGCAATCCATTTGAAAAGAGAACAGCTTAGATCAGCACGTACAGTATCGACATTACCAAGGCCTGCCTCAACGCCAAAAAAAATCTTAACTATCCAAGTGAAGAAGACAGATCTCGTGCTTCCAAACTGATAGACAGCCATACATCGAGACAGTTTGTACCCTCACAGTCAGGGTCTTATCTCAGCTTTTCTTCTCATAGACAACCCAGCTCTGATCTCCCAAGCATTAAAGGTGAAAATATTTAGTTTATTTGTGTTTCACATCCGTATCTATCCAGACTGCTCTTGGGTTTACATTAGTTTCCTCCCCTGGGAGTAAAGCGTCTCACTCTCCACCTTCAAACCTCTCCTCAGACTTCGTTTCCTTTGGCTTGCTTTCCATGGCTGACCTTTGTGTTTCTGCTCTGCTTTTCTCGCCTCCCTCCAACTTCTGCACCTTGCAAACCACAGCCTTCATTTCACAGCATCCTTTCTGCTTCCCTTCCTCCTTACCTTTTCCTTTTTTTTTTTGTTTCTATAATTTTGACCCGAGTTTTAAAGACACGCATGTCTTTCATTATGCTAAGTATTACCTTTAATGGTACTGCATAAAGATTTAGCAGTAATATAAAAAACAACAAAGAAAATCCCTGTGCCTGTAATTCCAACATAGATTTCCTAGGATTTTATTATTAACACTTTATTTATTGCCCTAAGGGGAGTGAAGTGCTCTCTGGTTGCCCAGTGAACCACACAAAACACATAACCTGTGCCTCAAGGGACTTGCGGGTTAAAGCTACAAGTGGGTACAAAACAATACAAATAATTGCCAGGTAGGCAATCCCGCAGGCAGCACGCCTCTTCCAAGCCGGAACGTCTCCTGGCACAGGAGCTTTGCAAAAGGAGTGGGAATGGGATGCTTATCACAGCTTAACAGCAAACCGCTCCAGGAACGAGCAACAAAATGAAGACTCAGGAGTAAATGTCAGATTAAAGGAAAGACCAATTTGTTCCCGGTGTTTCATTTGCTCCTAATGCTCTGCCGTCTCCAGGTAAGCAAAGGCAAACAGCATATGCTGCAGCGGTCGTCTCCCTAAGCCACGTTGTGGAAAGCTGTTGAGAGGAAAGTGGAGCTGGTTGGGGTCTCAAATCCTCAGTGGAAGGCTTGGAGTGGTTCACCTCAATGTCCTGAGTGTACTGAAGCAGAGAGAAACCAGATGCCAGACAGCACAGAAATTCTTTATGTTGAGCACTGAAAGGATGCAGAGAAAAGAGGAAAAAAAGACCCTCTCCCAACAGACCTGAGCGGCTGAGCGCTTAGCAAGGGCACAGAAGCTTTAGAAGATCTTGTTAACTCCCAAGTACACTCTAAGAATCCACCCTTAAAAACTTGCTTTCTAACTTTTGCTTTGCCTCCTTTCAGTCAAATCTTCCTACTACCCTGCTCTCCTTCCATCACGCGAGCCCTCTGCTAATCCCTTCTGCTCGCTGCCAGCGCTGGGGGGTCCCTCCATCCCGAGCAGAGCTCCACCACCAAGTCAGCCAGTCCCAAACCTCAGCAGTGACTCAGCAATGCCAGCTCAGTTTTAGTTCTTCCCTTCATCACCCCACACTTAATGCCATAAGAAAAGCAGAGGGGTGGAGCCACAGAGTTTTTAAAGAAGTTATTCCAAGCACAGGTGAAGGTCATGGCTACTCCAAGACCTGAGCTACTTTGTTTTGTTTTTTTTTTTTTTCATTTAAAAAAGGATAAGCTGGAGTAATTCTAAGCAAAGCAACTTGGCTTCCTGTGGCTTTGCATCTTGTGGCTGGGTGACCCCATATCTAATGAAGTGCAAGTTCTGATAGAAGCTGTTCCTGTGGTTACAGCATTCGTAACGGCTTTCCTCTGTGTGGATTCTCTGATGTCTAATAATACAGTTAAGCCCAGCTGGGAAAACAATGTGTCTTTCCTTTTTATGAGACCATTTATTTTTACAAAGAGTAGGAACTTCATATTTGTCAGGCTCCTGTCTGCCTATGTAATGTGGTTAAAATCAGTAAGAGAGCACAGAGTAGACAAATAGAATAATCCTATATGCTTAGCTGACCTGGAAACTAGGCTAAAAATGAAGTAGTACTTCAAGTAGTTGCGATGATAGCAAAATAAATTTAGTGTTGATAAAGTAATGCACTTGGGTGAAAGAGAATCAAACATTAAATAGTATAAAAATTAGGAAGTCAGGACACATTTCAGAAGTCCATCCAGCCTGCTAGTGATAGTTCTGGGTGTCTAAAATGTGGCAGACATTAGTAGTTAGACAACTTTACACATACCGCACAGATAAAGATTAAAAAGAAAATCCATGTCACGCTGATTCAAGTCCAAAGTCCCCACCAGTAAAGTGCGCCAGCACTGCTTACCATCGTGCACATTCATACCGCCTTCAAACCGGTTTCTCAGACATATCTCCTCCATGAGAACACAACTGGTGCTAAAAGGTGGGTGTTGACTGAAGGTGGAAGTGAAGCTCAGGGAGAAAGAGGAAAACAAGAATGACAGCATAAACCACCAGTGAAGACGATTTAGAGTAACCGGCTGCTTTTGTGCTGAAGCAGACGAGAAGCAGTCACGGAGTGTGTTCCACCACCTCTGCTGCCGAGGAAATCACCTCTGGAAAAGGGGCAATAACACACAAATGGAAGCAGTGAGCGTAAGGTGTGGATAGCAACCATTAACGAGACTTTTTGCAGCAATCAACACCTCTTGAAGAAGAAAAAAGAATCCATGCTAAGTCATAGGTGGTAAGAAGCCAACACATCACTAAAGACGAGGAATTGTTCAATGATTATTCTGGATATGAGCGTTGCAAATGCAGGCACTAAGATCCATGTTATAACCTGTTATCAACCGCAGCATGTTGAAGGGATTAAAAGCTAGCGTCGCAGCACCATTCCTCTTAAAATCCTGAGCCAGGCCAGGGTCTTCCCATTTCTCAGCTTAAATATCCATAGATTGCAACATCAGACCAACTTTGTTTGTTCTTAATGAAAAAGGTGATTCATCCTTTCAAGGAGCTACAATGTAAAAATGTTGATTAAAGCGCAAACTGCCCCCGAAATTTAAAGCAGAAGGAAAATGAAAACAAAGTGAAGTGTAAAAGAGGATGGGAGTCGAGGGGAAAACCAAAGCAGAAAATACACCAGGAGGTAGAGATTTTGTCAAAGCGATTGGTTCATTAGGCAGAAAATGTGACTGTGCATTAACACTGTACAGTTCTGCTTTTTGTTAGTGAGTTCTTCAGGGCAGACACCTTTATCTTTATACTTGTAAAACACCAATTAGTAACTTGGGCAGACTACAAACAAATCAACATTAAAACAAAGCAGAGAAATAAAACCATTTGTATACACTGTTACGCCTGGAGTCACCAGGACAGATTCAACTCTCTGGGGAGAGACCCTAGTGTCTCTTCTCTAACAGTCCTGCCCGCGTGTGCTGCATGTGTGCAGTAGTTGAAAAGCACCTACTTTGATTTATCTCTTTGCTTTGGTTCAGGAGTTCACCATAAGATGCTGCTCTGGGAATTCTTGTTATATTTTTCCTATAGGTGTATTCAAGCTAGCTTTAAATCAGTAATAGTGCAGGAGAAGAGTCCTCTGCAAGCTGCAAAGCCCACCCAGGACCCTGTTAAACATCACACAAGCTTTCCCAACATGAAACTGAGGGTACCCATTAGCATCCCCTGAAGGGTGACGGGCACATTTGGGAGTCTGAAGACCGCTGGAATGGTCCTGGAGTGATGTATAGAGCAGAAGGAGCCAGGTCTGGGTCAGTCTTGTCCATCGGGTGGAACTGGGAAGGGTCCCTGGCACAAACTATCTCCCAAGTGTGAAGGGATTCTCTCTTGGTGAGACTGAAGCAGAGCTTGGGAAGGAAGTTATTTATGTGGATGACCAGCCATGAGGACCCAGGAGGGAAGAGTCCCAAACAGTGGGGGAGGCAGTGGCCCAGGGTGCCCAGAGAAGCTGTGGATGCCCCATCCCTGGAGGGGTTCAAGGCCAGGCTGGATGAGGCTCTGAGCAACCTGGGCTGGTGGGAGGTGTCCCTGCCCATGGCAGGGGGGTGGAACTCGATCTTGAAGGTCCTTTCCAACCCAAACCATCCTGTGATTCTAGGTTTCCATATTAGCAAAGGCACACACAGTAACTCAAGAGCTCATAACCCAAAGCCACAGCAAGCCTCCCTTTCAACCTGCCTTTCCCAACACAGCATCTTCCTCCACTTCCCACACACAGTTTCTGAACTGGAAAAGCCATTTGATATTGTTTAACTCCCTAAAATATGTTTAGAGGAAAGACCAGACACAGCCAAACTCTGTTGGTTTAGGGTCACGGTAACGGTGAAGATGCCATACTACAGATCCAGAGTCTGAGCCTTCCCCTGGTTCACACGGAGGGCTGGCCAGGTTGTACTTGCTGTAAGTAGAAAGATCATAATTTAAACTCCTGATTGAAAAAACCTGAAAATATGCCAGTAACAACTCTGTCTGGCATGCCAGAAGCTATTAAAACCCTAAGTAAGGCTACAATGAATGAATGAATGCATGATTTTGGGGTTTATAATTCCTTGAGCAACCTTAATGTCAAAGGTGGGGAAAGAACAGCAGTCTTAGCTCCGTGTTCTATCCCTGTGCTAAAGAAATAATGATCTTAAATATTAGTGAGGGAGATACACTTTCAAGAGCTGGAAAATCCTTCCCATGTTGAGTCAAGCACAGAACAGAGTTTGTGGAGTTCATGTAAGAGAGGAACCCATTTATTTTTGTTTTTTTTTTAAACACATCTGTCAAGGCTCATGTGAAGAGTTGATCCCTCTTAGACAAAAGGCGATGGATTTGATGAGCCCTCAAGGTCCTTTCCAAACTTACCTCCTATGAAAAGAAACCTAATGTACAGAAACACAGAAGAGAGGAACGAATAACTTCATCCTACGAGGGAAAAATGGTCCCAGATCAGCTTGCATCTTCTGAGAAGCTCTGGTGGGCAGCAGCTTGGTAACAGAAAAGGGTGACATTTAGAGATCTTATGAAAGAGTTAATTATCCAAACAGGGAATATCTGATTTTTTTGAAAGAATCTGGCCACCAGAGCTACTTCCCTGCAACAGTTACAAGCAGCTGCTGCCAATGTTAACATCAGGAGGCAGATACTGACAGGTTTTTTTTGCCCAGTCAGATGCTGCTATTGACACTCATTTAGACAAGCCAGTACAAACACGCACAAAAGGACATTTTCTATAGCAACGGCTTCTCAAGTAACCAAGGAATTTACCAACAGTCATGAAATCTCTGGCAGGCGGGTAGAAGGCGGTGGGGTTCGCTTCCCAAATGTCCTGGGGCACGGAAAAGCTGATGCGACTCACGTAACAACAGTTCCTACCACGCCGCTGAAGCCTGGGTAGTTGGGAGAGATGAGTGACAGTCTCCCCGAGGTGTGCAATACGCAACAGGAATTACTGAAACTCCGTAACGTGTCCTTTCAGATGGTGGCCAAGTGATGTGGAGGGTGGGTGATAAATTACAGTTGCAGGTTGGGCTCCTCGTGAGAGGACCAATATTTTCGCTGAACCAACAGCTGCTTGAATTTTTCTTTAGACTGGAAAGCAAATGGTAAGTTTCCTTACACACAAGTTATTGACCAGTTACTAAAACTCAAAGTGATACTCCTCGAATGGGAAAGCATCAAAATGCTTTACTGGTGTTAGAGCTAAATAGGACCAAACCATTGTGAATACGGGAAATTTGAAAATAAATACGAGTAACAAAGGTACAAGTAATGAAGGGTGTGTAGAATTACCACTCAAATTTCTGGCTCTGCATTTTATACCCCAGTTCATAGCACACCGTCTAACCAGATGCTGTAACTCTGGGCTAGTGCAGAAGGTAAAATTGGTTCAGAGAGACGAAGCCAATCTAATTTTGCAAAGTCTAGAGGAAGAGTGAGCTGCACACAAGGTGCGGTACGTTCTCTCGCAGGCTGGGATCTCCACACCCAGTGCTCAGACCAGTTTTCCCATCCTGAAGGACAGGGGATGTGGGTATAGACTGGGAGCTGAACTCCCAGCTCAGGCCGCTCTGCTTCTCAGAAGACCAGTATCAGCATTTCTGTATTTAGATTTTAAATCTGCAACTGTCAAAAATTCATGCCTTTAGTCCATCACCAGTTTGAAGGCAGAAGAAAAACCTTCAGCTGAACAAATTTAATCTGGTCTCAGATTCGCAGCACTCTAGGAAAAGATTTTGCAACTTTCACCAGCAGTTGTGCTTTTGTCTTGAAAGCAGAGCTGAAAATAATGGGAATCCTGGAGAGCTG
>WKFP01014827.1:536833-547871 GCA_011057875.1 Pterocles orientalis | reverse complement strand
CGTATTTACAGAAAACACTATTTGAATGGAAAGCTCTCATGCTCCATTTTCTCACCTGCACCGTTCACAAGGTGACATATATAAGCAGCATCCCTGATGGCAGGGATTAATAGAGCAACTTCAGAGACTGAGTCTCTAGCCAGGTATTTATATCACCTCCCATTGTGAGCGAGCTGACTGTACTTCTGTAAGAAACTGTAACCCAAAAAAGGCACAAGTGGCAATGCATCAAAAAATGAAATCAAATAGGAAAATGATCCCAAATGTGTCTGGTTTGTACGCAGACAGTTAGATAGGGAATCTTCTAAATGAAAGGTGATTTGACCAGTGTATTTCCCTGAGGCATAATCTGCTTCTCTAATAAAACTAACTTCTCACCGTGCAGACATGAATAATGCAGATTTCTTTAATCCAGGAATATATGTAAAGATGAAAAAAACATTCCTACGTACAACAAATGAACACCAAAGCAGCAGGGCTGACATCAACAACTCTCTTCTTTAATAGTTCTGAGTTATTCTTGCCAGAGAATAACTAAAAAACCAAAAAGCCTAAAATCTTTCCGCTCTAGGTGTGCAAACCTGAGTTTCAAAACCTGAATTACAGAGGGACAATTTGCAGACCTCAACACTAAACAATCACAGAAGTCTATGGGCAACTGGAGGGATTAGGATTACTGTAACTCAGATCCACAGGAATATTTAGGTGTCCTCTGTGCTTTTGCATACTGATAGCATTTTAGCTATATAGTGAGCAGGACAGACTTCAGAGATGAATCAGAGGTTTGCAGTGAAGGAAGTAGCTCCAAGGACCACATCTCATCTGGAACAAGATGCATAGAACCAAACGAACAAGAGTCTTGTAATTAAATTAGCTTGAACGCTGACTTGAGAAATCAATTCTACTTTGGCCTCGGCCATTGATAAGATGTCATGTCCTTAATTTCTGCTTCTCTTTTTGTAAATATGTGTCAAAAGCCTCAATATGAAAACAAATCTTAAGTCAAGAGTAGCGGTACTGTGGATACATTCAACTCTGTGATGCAGACCCCCTCCAGAATTGGCTCATCCTACTTCAGGATATAACAAACTGTCCTAAAGTACCTGATCTCTTCCCCAGACCACAGAGGAAATGCTGAAAAGAACAGATGTAGACACTACTGTAGCAAACAATGTAGAAACCCAGCAAGAATATTTGTAATTCTGTCTTCTGAGCAGCATTTGAACTGTATGTAGCAAATAAAGACCAAGACCACACCCTAAACGAAAACAAAACACTGAATAGTTCTTTATAATGTGAGTGCTATTTCCAGAGAAATGAACAGTACCTAATTATGCAATTAACAATTATGATTGTCTAAATAATCTTATTGTAGGACTGGAGCGAGTCAAGTTACATGATCAATCTCAGATTCAGCATTTCTACTTTTTCAGTACTTACACAAACTAGTATTTGAACTAAGTTCGGTGCAATATATTCTGTACTTAGAAATTATACTAAATACTGCAGAAAAATGAGGAAATAAACATTAAACTCCTAACTGTAAAAGAAGTGCATTATAAAAAAGCCTTCAGGAGATGCAGCCTGATGCACTTCAACCCACACAGGCTACGGGCACAGCCAACTCTCAGCCAGCAGCCAGCCCAAGCTCTGTCTGTGAGAACATGCAATCCCAACCTTAACCGAGTACAAGCATGAAATTCGGTTGACAGCTTAAACCCTCCTTGTGTGACATTCACACGTGTCCTACATAGGGGGAAAGAAACCCAAAAACTGATGGATTTTTTTTTTAATTCAAAGACTGTCAAGATAGCCCAATGAAATACACGTGAACTTTTTAGAAAGATGTTGGAGAAACTGTTCTGTCAAAACTTTCGTCATGAAAACCCACGAGCAACACCCTGTTCTCCAAACAAATAATTTTAAAATACAGTGCTTATCAGACCAGGCAGTAACTGTGAAGCTTCAGAATTGTGAAAATTTAGAATTTTGAGTAAAACCAAAACTCAAGTGTACACTTTACTAAAAACTAATTGGGAAAAAAATTACATTGGACTGTTTGGCTCCCTCCACAGTGAAGCTTACTTCAAATCCACAGAAGCTAAGTGTGCTCCGTAAAATATCACTACAAACAGTGCAGCCTGCACTGAAATTTAGAAAGCTGCTCTGTATGTTAAAGCACTAATGGTTTTTACAAGGAAATATTTCACTGTTTGCCTTATGAACGGATTCTTTTTGTCAAATGCCCCTTCAACAATCTTCAGAAGACAATGAAATTTTCAGTCTTATGGTTTCCACTTCAGAATGGACAAAACCCAACTTGGTTTTATTTTTTTTTTTCCCAAATAAATCTAGCTATTCCTCCAGGCGACGACATTACCTCTGAACCATCCAGACAGGCACTGAAATCCATGTTGCAGGGCTTGCAAAACAGAAAGTCGCTTCCTACTCAGACGGTTCAAACCTGTCTGTAGCCTGTCAGACTCCTTGGAGCAACTGGATGCTCCAAGAGCTTTGGCAATACACATTCCCATTTTCACTGGGGTTAGCCAGAACAAGATTAGACCACATTCCTGTTAGCCGACCCTGGCCGTGGCAATCTACGCTTGTGTAACCTCAGGTACAAAGGCAGAAGTTTATCTCCACGTCCAGCTCGCTTTGCAAAACCACCTGCAGGGAAAAGAGCAGGTCAGCGAACACATCTCCAGCCCACTGAAGAGAGAGTTCAAGGTCACCGGCTTAATACTCAGTAGCTTTTCTTAGTATCACACAAACATTTTAGAGATGATTTCCACTATCGAACATCCAGGGAAACTCTATATGGAAGCTTCTGGGAGACCAGGTCTTTCTTGCAATAAGATCCTGGCGATGGAATCCATCCGTCCAGGCAAATGCAACCGGCTGCAGTTGCAAGAAAATCACTTGGACCTTCAAACATCATCAGGTACAGCAGGTAAAGCAGGAGAATAAGTTATTCCTTTTCATTCAATGAGAAAGAAGAATTAAAACGATATTAAAATGCTTTAAGAGTGTTCAAGAATGGTTTTAACAAGAATTAGGGGGGAGCCCTCCAACAAGAGAACAGGCACATAGAGGTATCAGTAATCTCGTCAACAGAAAGTGAACCAAAAATATTAGAATAAGGCATCGATGCCTTTAAATGTGCCTTTTTGCTTATGTATTGGAAAGATGATTGAACAGCTTGGGTCCTTCCCGGCTGGTTACAGGGTGAGGGTATTCAGGTCTATCCATCACAAACTTTTCTCTCCAGCAATTTCAAAAAATAACGTGGAAAGGATACTCTGGTTCCAGTTAAAGCTAGAACTACCATCTTTCAAAACAATCACATCAGAGAGGCTTTTCTTGGTTTAAAAGCCACAATCTCATGTTATGAGCTCTGAATCAGTCTCATTCTCTCAAACACTTGCCGTTCAGGACAGCCTTGGGAATCCCAAGCAATCACACCAGCAAGCCTCAGTTTCCCTGAGCAGAGAGAACTATCACATCCATTACAGGGATATTAAAGAGTTAATCAGGCAGTGTTTTGTGCATCACAGCTTCACTGTTTCACCAAGTCCCCGGTAACACCTAATGAACAAATCTCTGATGAGCAGTTTCTTAGAGAGCTCAGCATTGGTGCTCCATGGAAATCTTTTAACACGCCGGCCGTGATGCCCCTGCTGCCCCACGGTGTGGGTATATCGTGATTTTCCTTGCTAGCTTTAAGCTGTCATTCATGCCCCTCCCCAAGAAAAGTTTATTTACTAAGACTTTGGAGCATTTGGTACAAAGCAAAAAAAACCCAGCAAGCTACATCAAAGCCTCCCTATTATCACTCCCTAGTGAACTGTGAAAATATAAATTCAAAGCTGACAAGCTAGTTAGACTCTTAACAAAAATCCGAGTGCAATTAACTTTAACCATGCAACTCCGCTACTGTACTTCTGGCACCAACTTTGAGAAGTGGCCCAAATTCTTCTGAGGAACAGAAAGACCATTTATCTACTATATTTATTCAGGGCAAACCTCCTCCTTCGTGTCAAGTAGGGAATGTAGCGCTGCTGACTGTGACTGGCAGTGATAAAGGAGCTGGTATGATTTTCAAATGAGTAGCATGTCCCGCTTTCCTAAATGTTAGAGAAAAGTGAATAATATGCCCTCCTAAATAAGAACCAGGTACGATTCAAAGATGCACACTGGGGAAAAGATGCCTATAAATTCCTAGACATATAAAGCTACTGCATTAAGAGGTTTTCTGCCTTAAAATACCTTAAAATATTTTTATTTGCAAGAGTCGATTAAAGAAAGTGATCCAGAAAGAGAGAAGAATCACTTGTCTATGGTGAAGTTAGGAAATTGAATTAATTTACAGAATAAATTGTATATGTGTGGTACCTTCCAAAGTTCCTTGAAGTCCCATATACATTCTGTGCGCTGAAGCATTTTCATAGCACCAAATCTGTAAGAAACTGTCACAAATGTAATGCCCTGCCTAAGCATCCATATGGAAAGGACAATAATATAAAGCTTCTATATATTTATAATATATCTATATAAAGCAAGAGCTTTGTACCCAAACCTCAAAGTATCTCAAATATTTATATTTAGTGAAAGCTTGAAATCTATAAGCCAAAATCATCATATTCAACAGAAACAGGTGACCCTCAAATGCACGGGTCATACCTTAAGTGGACTAAATGGCCCTTCACTGGTGCTTTTCTCTTCCCCTGCTTCTTACACGTTACATCACTGTATTTAACCTCCCAGCGAGGATTAATCTCCCTCTACTTTAGGCATCTAGCTTAACTCTGAAACAATTGGAGAATACTGTCTTGACTCCATCATTATCAGCAAATCTCCACAGCAACAAGATATCCTGAAGGACAAAACAAGAAAGCTAAGTGGGTACCTCTTGCATGACACCCTGAAGATGATTGTGTGTCAGAGCCCTGAAGTGGTATTAAACCCCATGACTCTCCCTCGAGAGCAATCTCATGT
This sequence comes from Pterocles orientalis, assembly GCA_011057875.1. Classification (NCBI taxonomy): domain Eukaryota; kingdom Metazoa; phylum Chordata; class Aves; order Pterocliformes; family Pteroclidae; genus Pterocles; species Pterocles orientalis. Next base: position 542,873 of record WKFP01014827.1, on the reverse strand, counting down.
TTTCTTTCAAGGACTCCAAACCCAGAAAGAGAGAGAACTGTCCTACCAGCCTGACAATACAGGTTGCAGAAAAATTGGTTACTAATGACGACAAAGGAATTTTGCAGCTTTCATTTTGAAACTTTTAACAACAAAAGAAAAACTGCTTGGAAAAACAAGTACAAAAATACAGATGTCACGGCAAAATTCTAATATTTTGTTGCCTGATATCAACTAGAAATAATTTTTCCTAGTTACCAACCTTGCAAGCTTCCTCTGAGCGTGCTACAAGTTCCCACCCTTTCAGCCATCCTTGCCATGTTCCCATGCTCTTTCTCTCAAGAATATCACCTGTATTTTTTGACTTTGCCCCACAATGGGCTGGGCTCAGTGCTAGTGACAGGTGACTGCTGGCAAACCTTGCTGCAGCAGCTGAAGGTGTCAGCAAACCCAGCTCTGCACGTCTCTTTGGTTACTGCCATCCCTAGAGAGCAAAATGAGCACCGAAGAACATCTGCCTGTAAATCTGGTGCAAAGCCACATTGCTGATATGTTAAACTACAAAGTTACACGATATACCACTGGCTGAGGCATATGTAGGCTGCTTTTCTTCAGCTGACTGCAGGAGGGCAAGCTGCTGGGAACAGAAACATCCCCATAAATTTACCCAAGATGAGGTCAAGAGCATTTTGTTCCATTGATACTTACAGGAAAGAAGACGCTTCAAAACTAAATGAACTTTAATTCTTGAGCAGTATCTGCAATAGTGCTGCAAGGCTTTAGATATTATCAAGCCTGTGGAGGTGCTAGACTTTGAGGTACAGAAGGCATCTGGGACCAGACAGGCTCTACAAACCACACTGTGAGTTCTGCCATCCAGGGACAGCTCTGCGGGTGAAAGCAGAGAGAGGGGCAGCATCACCACGGCACTGGAAGATTCCCAAAAAGCCAGCAGAAGCCAGGACTGGGCACGAAGCCCTTTATTGTTATCAGTGTTTTTGTAAAGTCAGTTGCCAGGAGTGACAAACCTCTGTTTTCTAGTAGCAAGTGTTAAAATCAGAACACCCAGACTTTTGTTGCAGAAGAGCAAGGGCTATACCGATGGGCGTCTCTTGGAGACACCCATTTCCCTACGACAATGGAGGAAAAAGGAACAGACCAGATTTTGTGCCTTTGGATGTGATCCACTGCAGTTGCTACACACAGCATTCCTTTGCCATTCCGTAACTGAGAAACACTCAGCTTATTAAAAAAAAAAAAAAACCAAACCAAACCAACCCTGCAGTGCTGTGGTTGGTAAGCTCTGGTCAGAGGAGGTCTGCTGTAATGAATGGATGTCAGAGAATCAGCAGCACAAATGATACATTAAGTACTAGCTGTCAAAACAAGGGCTGCTACTTCACTTGACCAGAAGCAACCGTTTATACGAACACTCCTGCAGGTAGATACTTCTTTCACTTCTTGCCTGACCTCAGCTTTCCAAGATTCACCAATCTGCAAGGTTACATACCCTCACCCTCTGTCGTGCAAGTAACGTGATGCTCTGGAGCACACTCCCTCCTCCCATCCTGATTTTATGTAAACAGCCTTGCTTTTGCAGGGATGTCAGCAAAACCAGAGACAGTCACGCTTCAGGAATCTCTGAAAGTTTAATTAAAGTTCCAATGTCCTAAAACCACAATATAGCTTTTCTAGGCACCGTGGCTGTAAAGTTCAAAAGGTAAAGAGGTAAGCACACACCGTACGCTCCAAACAGCTCTTCTAGTTCTCTAGAAATCACCCTCAGGAGGAACCGAACATTTACGATAGACTTTGCACTTAAACATTCTCACTTATCATCCAAAGATTTCAATGCGCTTCATGAAGAACGACACACTTCACACAAATTAGGCTAATAACCACCTACATAGGGTACGTGAATCATCCCCGGATTTAGCGATTGTGAAATCGGGATGCAGAGAAGTAACTCAATCCAAGGCTGCACAGCACGGGAGTAGGACAGTGGTGAAAGCGAAGCCAAGAGCCCTGATCACGGGCTGGTTGTGCCTCACCTGAGCCACATTCCTGGGATCCACCGCGGGGTGATGTCCTCTGCAGACTAATCACATGCTCAAATCCATCTTGGCATATCAATGCCAAGGGGCTGGGAGAGAGGAGTTTTAAAAGCCGTGATTAATAGAAGGCTTAACAAGGCAGAAGTTAAAATAGGGACATTCGGCCTTCTAACTTCTTAGCGTGCAAGTTACAACAAAAACTTCCTCTTCCAGTCGCTTGCTGACGTGCAAGGTTACACAATTCTCTCTCATCACCTCGAAGTTTGGCCCGGTGTTCTCTCTGCTTTTAAGATGAAATGTTAGCACAGTCACAGATATTAAAGAGGCTGAAATTAGGTCACTTTGGCCAACGCTGAATCGCTCCCCACAGAACATTCATTCTTCAATTCAGGAGGGGAAAAAAAAAAAAAAAAGTGATTTTAGGTAGAAGCAAAGTTGAGAACTGGATAACCCGACAGTCATGTGTTTCATTATCTCACTGCCCCAGATTCACGCTGAGTGGCACCAAAAGATTTATATAAGCAGACTATTACGGTGGTCTTCGTGAAACAATTTGAGTTTTGAACTGATGCCATTACTGGACAGATTGAGAACATAGAAAAGGAAGATATTTAGAAAATTTAATAACCCACTGGGCTAAATGGGTTGGTTACTAACTGATTAAGGACCCAATACCGGGACAAGCTGAGCCAGGCAAGTAAATAAAGATAATTTGAGAATTGTTGGAGGAAAACAGCTTTTTCTTGAACGTGACAGCAGTGGTATACAGAGTTAGTAGCCCCCAACATGCTGTGCATCAAAAAGTTGTCTTTGCAGCTTTCTAGGACACTTTTCACACCAAATTTCTTAATACATGAGTAGTTAAAGAGAAATTCCACGTCTTCTGCTATCCAGAGGACTTTACAGTTATTTTACTGAATAAGAGCTAAACCTAGGAAGTGTTTCAGGTACCTTGGGGTGTTTAGTACAGACTAAGGTGCTTTTTGAACACATTGAAGAGTTAAAGGTAGATGAGAGGTGGGGAGGATCAACAAAAAACTCCTGCTTAATTACTTGCACTGTTCCCCTTTTTCTCCTAGAAATACATGAACCATATTCATATTAATAAGACATCAAACGAATATATATACACAAAGGGCTACCTGAGCTAATAAATAATCAAAATTGGATTATTTTTTTTTCTCATCTAAGATTTTGACTCCTTTCTGAGATATAGTGGTCTAAGAATAATAACAAAAAAGCACCTGTAAGCTTGCACTTGACTGCAACAAGACGTTTGTACTAACTCCTGTAACTGCAAATATTCATCGCAAAACATACAAGTGGACTGTTTTAAACAAATTTTTTTTTAGAAATTTTCCAAAGAAAATTCATCGTATTTTATGTGAACTACAAAGCATTTCCTAATTAGCATTAGCTTTTGACTAACTCACTGTACTACGGTAACTTTCTTCTACTTTCAAGCTTACTGAAATTTCTTTGTAAAAAAAGTATTGAGAATAAATAATTTTCTTTCAAGTATTGAAGTACTGACTGACATTTAAATTCTTCAATATTCCGGAAAATAGGATTTTAGGGCAGACAATATTTTTGATCTCCTCTTGTTAAAAAAAACCCAAACAAACCAACCTGTAAGATACAGGTGACACAGGATCTAGTTAGCCTGAGCTGGGTTCCATTCTGCTGCTGTCAACAACATGTCCCAGTGCTTGGAAAAAATCAGCACACGGTGAACACAGAGCAGATTTCAAAAAAAACCCGAACAACTAAACAACAGCAAAACAGAAATAATATAAAATCATTAAAATATCAGAACTCTTCAACCCTGCAGGTAGCCACACTTCTCACTTTCTGCCCCTTCTACTACCCATGGTCCAATCAACCCTGGTTTTGTCCTTTTAAAAGAATTTTTTAAAGGGCCATTGAACAAAGTATTAGTGTTTAACTTCAGCTAACTAGTGCTTAACTCACAGTGTAAGCTGGTCACCAAAACAGTCTTGGTGATTCCAGATCCCGAAGGGCCAGGAGCATTTTCTACCAACAGGCTAACACTTATCTCCACAGAACTTTCTGGAGGTCCATCACTGCCTGTGCAACAATCTTCCCCAGAAACTAATTATCATAAACAGCATCATCGTCTGCTCCAAAGCCAGAGCACACTTCAACTTGTCTTCGCTAATACCCACCGGGTTCGTATTACTGAGATGGTGCCAAATCAAAACACTTGAATGCACAACCAATTTCCCCCAAGGTGAGAAAGAACAAACTACGCACAACAGACAGACGTCACATCCCTTAATCCAGAGCAGGGAAGAGTTCAGACACTGGTACGTGCCTGGAAATTTTAGAATCTGTACAGTACAGGACCCAAACACTTTCTAACTCAGCAAAACTCAGGTTTGCTCGAGCTCCTCTCCATTGCCTTTTCCGTTGCTTACTTGAGCTGTTAGATCCTTGCCTCCTTGCTCTCTCCTCTCAACAACAGACAATCTGGCTCAGCAATCAAAATCGGACAATATTCATCCTTAACACCCAATCTGAGGTCCTTCCTCAAAAGCATTCCGTGATGGAGAAGAGCAAGCCATCATCATCAAGATACTGGCAAATGACAAAGCGTTTTCTAGATGATGCTAAAGCAAACAGAGCATGGAAGGTACCTACTATCCCACTGCACGATGACCTTCTCCACCATACTCTGCCTCTTTTCTTAACTGAGCGAAAAAAAGCAATTATTAGCAGATGATCAAATTAGTGACATGAATCAGCAGGTCATATTTTCATATATATATGGCAACAACACAATTATTCAAAAGAAACACACTGGGCTTGATGATAGTTTGCAGAGTGAGGCTGAAGATACAGGGAAAACCACAGACAACGGATTTCTTGATCCGATTACTTTGAGAAAACTGAAATGAGCCCAAATTACCTTCAAATTGCCAAACTTTTCGAACAGGTCAGGCAGCTGAGGTCAGGTCAGAGAGAGGAGGTTACCCTGATGGGGAAGTTTACCATTAAGTCACACTCCACCACTAGGTTATTTCTCCTGATTGGAGAGGGGGGGAAAAAGCAAAGAACGAACAATTCAGTAGAGAAGCTGAAATACTGGATTGAAAGTGGAAAAGCTTGTTTCTTTGATTTTAAGTACTTTCTCAGGCTGAATCATTGATTTTACTCCAACTCCTGGTTTGCTTAACCCACCTGAACCAACTAGCAGTTTCATAATCAGTTTGATGAGCCAAAATTAGAAGACAGCCTTGGAGAAAGGTTAGACACCCTTAAATAACTAAAAGTCAGCAAAAATAAGACTTCACTATGAACACCCAGTCCTTCTGCAGGCTGAGTGGATCCGCCAGTCTTTTTAGAGGGTAATAAAACATATTCTATTCCCCGATTCCTGAGAGAGAACACATGCTGCAACATTCCTTCCCACAAGAGTATAATTCCCACGAGATACCAATCCCAAACGCCGTCTCGCGCCACCCCTATTCCTCGCGCACAGAAGAATAAGCTCCTTTGTGCGAAGGACCATCATCTTGGCTCTGTGCTATACGAGCAGAAGGAAAAAGCACGCAGCATACTCCTGCACCAGGACACCAGGGCAGGTAGCAGCTTGTAAGATCAACTCGTTGTCAAGAATTTGCCCACCTGGCTTTAAAATCAACAGGAAGCCACCTGCTCAGTTCACACTTCCATCTACAAATCCTGTTATGATAGGATCAAAAAAAATGTACTTTTCCTTGTTTTGAACTACCACACTGGAATTTATTATTTTTTTTAAAAAAGAAAGCTCTTTGATCAGACAAATATTTTTAAAAGGAACAACAAAACAAAGACATCCTATAAAAGCGCAAGCCTATGACAAGGGCTGTTTGGGAGGAAGGGTTTACACATGACAAAAATAAGGTTAACTTTGTTCTCCAGTACCCGTGTTCTTAGGTACTGGCATGATACTTTCCTACAGTCTACACAGAGTTAAAAAAAAAAAAAAAAAAAAAAAAAAAAAA
>WKFP01014827.1:522766-536670 GCA_011057875.1 Pterocles orientalis | reverse complement strand
CTGTCCTAATTTATCTAATAAAGCATCTGATAGATGTAAGAGGGCTTTCCTCTTCCTGCATTCAGGTTTAATCTGATCACTGATCCACCTGATCTCTGAGCAGGGGTTATCGGAGATTGCAGAGGATAGTGCGGTGCAGATGCCCAAGTTATCACCTTTGCCTCCCCCTCCCATCCCCTGCCCACACACAGATCATTCAGAATATTCACTGTTCCTTTATTCAGCTGAGGGTTCATTCCGAAACCGTTTTATTCAACAATATCAGCCTAAAGCCATCCAAAATTGTCCAAAATAAAGAGAAGCAGCTTTAAGTAAGTTGCTAAAGAGGGTATTTCAAAACCAAGATTTCACTTGCCAAATTTAGACCCAGAAGGCAACAGATCACCTTGACACGTGGGGTTTTTTTTTCCTAATCTTGGCTAGAGCTTATGAAACAACCAAACTCCTCTTACCTTTTGCAAACTTCATGTAATGGACACGTTTCTTGGAAGATTTGGATTTTTCTTCAAGACTGAATGTCTTCTTCTGATTATTCACTGAGGACTCTAAAAAAAAAAAAAGTTCCAACTCTATTAGAGGCACTCTAACCACCAAAGCCAAACATCAGTGTATTTCACTTTCTCTCTCAAAACCAAGTCTCAACAACTTATCACAATATATTACTGAAGGAAGTAAGGTAAGTTTTGCCTGAGACATGTTAATGCTTGATTTTTTTTGCCCCATCCCTTTCCCTTCCCATTTCCATTCTAACGTAATCTGAAAAGGCAGATACAGGTACTCCAGGTCAAAGGCAAAGTCTAATTTAACACCATTTCTACAGTAAGAAAAGAATAATAGGTCAGTGTTTATTGTGCTGTTTGTTACAAAATATCTCCAGTGCCAGAGTCTGAGAACGATGTAAGAAGTAGTACAAAATAAAATTCTCAATCTAACTGGGTAGAAAGAAAAAGGGAATAAAACCAAATATCGCACAGACACGCTTCCCACTTCTAACACTACCCTAAGTGCCTTTATCTGGACATAGTCTGATACATCCAAGTAAGGAAATTAAACGGTGGCAGAGCTTTTCTGTCCCTGAGGCCAGCTAGAACAAATTGCCACATCCATACTATTTTATTTTCCTAGCTTCCAGAAGAGGGGCTGCATCTCAACTGTCCCCTGGGAATGGTCTCTGGGGTTGGCTACATCCCAAATTCACTCAGGAGTTGTTTGTGAGTCTGTGCAGGTCAAAACCATGTGAAGGATTAGTCTAACTATTTAACAGCAGAGATAACAAGTTCCTGAGCTGTGGCGGGTTATTTTACTGGTACAGATGTACTCTTCACATCCACAGAGCTTGTTAATTTACAAGAAATTCTCAGAAGGAGGTAACCTGCTATCTGGTTAAAAACTACTTGATTAGTCCTGTCCTGAAAAGAAACAGATTCTCTGCTCTGTAACTTTAGCAAAGGTTACTCTGGTGAGGTGGTTTTTCTTCCTCCCAGTGGCAACTGGGATGGTTAGGGAAATCAACCCATACCCTGAGGGCCAAGTTAAGTCACTTTTTTCATCTGATCCCACCCTTGAAAGCTCTGCAGACCAAGTTTTTGACTTTGGCATTACAGCACTTCACTGTTTGATAGGTAGTGACACCTGCCGAGAGAGTCACTGACCTAAAAAATGAAACCCTCAGCCTGCAGTGGGAGAGCCGACTACCAGAGAGCAGCCCGAGATCTACTCTGCCTCTTACACACTAAGCCCTAATGAGAAGAGGAAGGAGTAACAGACCCCATTTTAGACACTGAGTTTGTAGTCAACTTGAAAATCCTCAATAAAAAAGTTTATGGGAAAAGCAAGCATCACACCTAAAGTATCCTGACCATCTCCAATCCACTGGTACGGAAGGGAACATTACACAGCAAAGGATTTCCGCAGGGCTCTGCTTTATTCTTGCAGCGAAAGGAGCAGCAGCACCGCCTTGTGCCTTCAAGGAGGAATTTCACTACGGAAACGTGCCGGCACTTGCAGTGGGCAGGTAGGGACATCCCTGCGTCCTCTAGTGACTGGTAAATCCTCTGACAAACTGAGCAAGCACTGCAGGAATATTAATGTGCTTTCTAAAGCAATTTAGTCACAGCAATAAAGCCACGTGTTATTTCTACAGCAAATCTGATAAAGATGAATATTTCAAAGCATATTACAGACATGGTCAGCATGTTGTTGCCCCATTTTGGGAACAGGAAAGGGACACAGTCTTCATCACTTAGAACCTCAGCAAATGAGCCAGGAATCAAAACTCCTCATTAGGTGCTCAGCTAGGAAAAAAAAAAAAAAAAAAAAAAAAAAAGAGAAAAAGCACAATTAGGATTTATTTTGTGCATCCAGTGCACCCATTTAAGGAGCTATGCCAAACATCATTGTTCTATGGTTCCTTCCACGGTTACACTGCTTTAACCCTATTTATACACTCCACACATAAGAGAGGGTCTGGATCACATTTTTGTACAATTTCATTTAAAGCTAGATTTCCCCCTTTTTGGTTTTTTTTTTAACTCTCAGTGAAGAATCCCGCCAGACAACCATCTTTTCAGGATAAGGTGTTATACAGCACACAGACAAACTGGAGCACAGAGAAGCCAAAAACCAGTACTAACTGAATCAGATAAGATGAAGTTTTTTACCAACACAGATCTGCATCTCACTTCATATATTTTCCCCAGTTATTTCATTAGAGCCATTTACAAATATCAGCTTTGTTCTTGCACTGCCTGAGGACAGGATACAACCCACTGAACAGTCTCTGTATATTTAAATGACAAAAAGCTATCAGTCCTTCTGATTAAAGACCCACTCAATCTCAATACAAAGCCATAAAAATTATTTTCCCCCCCTCTTTCTTTAAATCCAAAGGGATTTTTTTGCAATTCAGAAAACAGAACTACAATTGTAACAAAGTTCTGTTTGGGCTTCTCCTCTTGAAAACCTTCACAACCTAAAAACTCCCACAATGGAAAAAAAAAAAAAAAAAAAAAAAAAAAGAAAAAAAAAGCAAGGGCAGCAAAAATACACCTCCAAAAATGCAGTGCAGCTTTCACACAAAGTGGAGTTAAAAAATGACTAAGTTTTCTTGATATATGAATTTGTGGGTAAAACCATTTATCAATGACCTGTTTACCTGTGCAGCAGAGTCCCTCAAGCCGAGGGCCATGTCATTCCCCTTTGACTGATTAATTAGCCAATCAAGGGATATTTTTCACTGTGAGGCATGATGGTTTATTCCAGCTAATGCGTGGTCTCTAATGGTAACACATTAAAGCCAACTCGGCTCTTTAAGCCTATCGAAGTGACCAAAAGGGAAGGAGAGAAGATAAATCAAAAGAGCTTCCCTCAGGTTTGTTTGTGTTCCTAACAACCCCCCCAAGGAACTAACGCTAAAGGCAAGACTCTTCTCCCAAGGAAGAAAAAAGAAAAAGGACCATTTTTTTCCAAATCGGGAGATGTCTCTTCCTCTGCCTTCCTCTCCCTGATATCTCAACAGCAATAATTTATCCTCAGTTGATTAACAAGGTGCTTATAGAATAGGCAACAAAACATCAATACTTTGCTCTTCCTCCTTTTATCAAAAGCACTCCTAGGATATCACACTGGGTAAGCAATTTTTACTGGTGTTCCTGCAACAATCTGCATGGAGAAGTATTAAAAATATGGCCCAAATTAACACCTTGAGCCTAATTAATTGGTTTTGGGACTTGCGATATACAGTGTTACAACTTACCAGCTCAGAGCGACAGGATTTTAGATCTACTTGATGCTAGCCTATGCTGCCAGAAGATTTGCTCCACCTGCACCACCCGCGTACACTGAAGATGCATTCAGCCCTGCAGCTGCAGAGTCATGCTCTCCTTGTGATTTCGTGTCACCAACCTGGACTGCCTGCTCCTCAAGCATGGGCAAAGGCTGCTGGTGGAATCCGGTTTTGAAGGAGTTTGTTTTTTTTCTTCTTTTTTTTTTTAAGGAAATGATTCCTCTGGCTGTTAAGAGTCCATAGTATGCAGCAGAGCAAAACTGGAGAGGACAAAGAAGTAACGGCAGTGTTACAGAAGCAGAAAAAAGCCTTTGCTAATGGTAATTTTAATATATTTAATTCAAAAGGTCAGAAAGAAAAAACAAAAGAGGTGAGCACACACACCTCATGGTATCATCTAATACTGATGCTGCAGAACACGGTGAGCTCCCATCGAAGATGAGGGGAACTAAGCCACTGTAAACTGGGTATTACCATTTCCTACATCACGAGTCTAAAAACCTGGAGTGACCTAATCACACTGCTCAAAGCAGCAGTGAACTAGAGCCTACAGAACCTTTCTAATCAGGAGGTTCCTAGGGATACAAAATGCATAAAAGCACCATTATATTGTCTTGCAGACTCTGCCAGTAGGTCACCAGCCTCTTCCCACTAACCAACATTAAAAAGAAACTTAAAAAAATGCAGCCTTCACAAGAACTGAATAGGTCAAGAGGAGTAATCACATGCTCACAAGAACATAGTCTGCATTGAAACAGAATACATTCAGAACATAACTTCTTGGATAAGATGCACCTCACTCTTAGATGTCCTCTATGATCAGCGAGGAAAGAGGCACGTTATCTCTCAGAAGGGTTCAGCTTCACACATCTTTACCATCTTTGGAGACAGCGAATGCATCTGTTTGGGTGCTTCTGCCTCATCACCATGAAGTCTGGAGAAGATGCCTCGATTTTCATAGAATTATAGAATGGTTTGGGTTGGAAAGGACCTTAAAGACCATCCACTTCCAACCCCCTGCTATGGGCAGGGACACCTCCCACCAGCCCAGGTGGCTCAAACCCTCATCCAGCCTGGCCTTGAACCCCTCCAGGGATGGGGCATCCACAGCTTCTCTGGGCAACTTGGGCCACTGCCTCACCACCCTCCACAGTGAAAAATTTCTTCCTAATATCTAATATAAATCTCCCCTCTTTCAGCTTATACACATTACCCCTTGTCCTCTCACTACCCCCCATGATAAAGAGTCCCTCCCCATCTCTCCTGTAGCCCCCTTTCAGCACTGGAAGGCTGCTATTGGATCTCCCCGGAGCCTTCTCTTCTCCAGGCTGAACAACCCAACTCTCTCAGCCTGTCCTCATAGGGGAGGTGCTCCAGCCCTCTGACCAATTTCATGGCTCTCTTCCAGGTCTTTTTTATGTTGGGGGTCTTTTTATTTTCTATGAATAAAGTCCGGTGGGGTTAAATCCCACCTTTTGTTACCTATGTTTTAATTTCCTTTGATTCTTCATAAAGCATTATATTCATTCTTCTCAATGACACACAACAAAATACATATTTCTGTGCTGAAATGGTCAAGTCATATATAGGAATAAGCACTATGCTAGTCTAAATTTAACCTCAAATCTGACAAACTCTGTAGCCTGGGAATAATTATAATACCTAGGCAAAAGATACTCTAAAAATGCAATTATTCTCTCTGACAATAAATGTATAAAAAAAAAGAGAAAGAAATATGTTAAAGACACCACCTCAGTGTTTTCCTACTGTCTTCCTTTGGAACACCCTGACAGCAATTACATTTTTACTCTGATTTTTAAGGAAGCAAGGTTTCCACAACTGCTCTCCCCAGACATTTGCGTACGTCATACACTCCTTTCTCTCCATCAGTTTTTTAAATCCAACCTAGCAGAAACTCAGATATTTCAAAGATAACAAGACTCTAAAATATTTCATGACAACAGGCAGCTGGACACTGAAGGCCAACAGATCGGCACGCACACGGAGGGGGATTTTTAGCATGAGCTCATCTCCTTTAGTCAGACAGAATCCAAGCACAACATAGCCACAGGAAACCAAGCTTCAATACTGGAGCTGCTCACAGGATGACTTGTTGGGAGATATTTCACTTAAACCAATTCATCTTTGCCCATTCCAATGGATCTCAAAGTGTTAAATTCATTTTTTTTTTGCTTGGCGTCACTTACTAAGGAGCTGGGATTTCCCTCAGGAGACTCTTCCACTGCCCCGCTGACATCACTACGAGGAAGCCTGCTGAAGAGTAAGCTCGTGTCTTCCTTTTTCTAATTGAAGTCCTCACCCCCAGTACCATTCTTGGCTTTTGCCTACCCTGATTACTATCCCTTCCCTTCCTCTGCTCCTCCCTCCTCCCCATGACCCCCAGATATTTATAGGCAGAGAGGTCATCTTTTTCTGCCTCGCTTCTGAGATGAACGGATCCAGTTCCTCCACTCTCTCCTTCTAGGACATGCCCTCTAACCCCTTCGCCCATTTTACTAAATCCTTTTGGACTCTCTCCAGGTTTTTGATGTCCTTTTTCTGCTCTGCTTCTCGGTCCCAAATACCTCATATGTTAACTGCGGTCTCCAAAGCAGAACGATAAGTTAATTTTTAACTTATTTTTCTCTTCTACAGGATTTTGTTCCTCAATATTGCTGAAAAAAGAAACAGCAAATTAATTTATATGCTGCTGCAACAGAGACTTTTGTCACAGGTAAAAAAAACCCAACAGACTAAACTTGCGACTTGCCTAAAAGTCAAAAATCGTGAAACTCACAGACATCAATATCACAATTGGTATTTTGCAGAGAGAAAGTTGAGGTGTAGGGAATTATATCAGTTTACCCATAGCTTCAGCGAGCCCATGGCAGAGCCAGACTTTAATGGATTTTCAGTTATGTCCCTTAAGATTAGCCAACATGCTTTTCTGATAAGTGCTGGGAAATGTAAGTCAGTCGAGGAAGTTCTGCAAAATGTGTCAGAAGACAATTTCCTGATTTAAAAAAAAAAAAAAACCAACAAAAAAACACGTGAAAAAGCAACAGGGTGGATAGTTACATTTCTAATGACTAACAAGGAAAAAATCACCATGAGCTCGAGGCTTTGGGGCTACTTGGATTAGGTGGTTTAAGGGAACTTACACAGGTTTACGTTCAAGTTACAAAAGTTTGGAGGAAGCAGATTACTCATCAAACAGCCTGAGACATGGAAGTGAGATGGATGCAAAACATTTCAGTTTTCTACACATCTCAAACAGAATTATTACACATGCTCCAGCAAATCAGAATTACTGTCCCAGCCCCCAAAGCGAAATCAGTGCCAGAATCATGTTGTTCAGCAACCAAGTTGGGACTGTCTGTAACTCATTCCCAAATCCTCAGTCTCACTCAGGAGCATTTTCTCCAGTGATAAGGCTCCATCAGGAAACACAGCTGGATGGAGGAAGGAAATTCTGAGAAGCAAAAAAAATAGTGGGGGTTCCAGGAAGTTCAACCAGATAGGAACTAATGGAATTTGTTTTTCTGTCTCCCCAGCTCCCAGTGTTCCTAAGCAAGTGAGAAAATCAGAGGGAAAGTGGGGGGCAAAAAAAAAAAAAAGTCTGGCAGATCTTACCCTGCAAAACAGGTCCTCACTGGAGGTCCCCAGAGAGCATCATAATTACAATTCAATATTTTCGATCACTTACTGTCCCTGGGAAAAACTGCAGCCGTTTTCAATTTAGGTCCACTCTGAAGCCCAGCCATTGTTTTCTTCCCCCCGTTTTTCTGACTTGTATTTTTTTTTTTTTAAAACAAAGGTCCTTGTGTAGTTTGCTAAGGAGGTTTTAGTTGGACACATGATTTATCAAAAATAATTTTTCTAAAGTATTGTTATGTTTAACATTCAGGAGAAATAAAGTCTGCAAGTGCCTATGATTAATAACACATAGCCCAGAATCATCAAAACAAAGCTTCAACTAGTATCTCGGTCTTATTACTTCTAGAGAAACTCCTTTCGACCCTCAGGGGCAAACAGCATTTCCTTCCATATCCTTTGCAATTCCACTCTTTTGCAATCTTTACAATCCTCTAGCCAACTCCCTCTTCCTTTGATAAGGTAGATAATCCCAATTTCAACATCCCCACTGACTGCAGCAGTGTCAGTGTGAAAGAAGAGAAAATCCCCATTCGCCAGACCAGTCCTAGGCTACCCAGACAGTTAAAAAGCCAGTCTGAGATCAGTTAAGGCAGCTCAGATTAAGCTAGCACAAAACATCTTCTGCCAAAGACTACTCCACAGGTCAAGATCATAAAATTACTAGACCCTACTAGAAAAGACTGAAAATGATTAATTGGAACAATGTCTCTGTGACATATCTGATTTATTGAGACACCATTTATCACAGCAGCGGTTCAGAGGCGACACATTTTTGACAAACACTTCAGAAGAGCCGGGATTATCTTGCTGGTTCAGAGACCACGTCACTTAGCCTTGAGCCCTTCCACTGGTTTCCATTCGACTATAAGCACAGATGGAGTTCCCTGGCTTTTGTTTCTTTCCCCCATCCCACTTTTCCTAAGCTTTAAGAACAGCTTGGTACAACACCAACCAACCAGCCAGCCAGAGTCCTGCAGTGCTGATGACCATCAATATAATACCACTGCCAGGATCTACTGCACGTTAGGACATTTGTAGACATAAAAAAAGCTCAAAGCCACTGGGTAAAACATCTCTTAGGAGTAAGAGAAACTCTATAACTCACTCAGACAAAAAATGTGGCCATAATGCCACCAATGGCCTCCATCCATAAATCTTCCCATAACTTTCACTGTCTCTGATGCCTTCAGAACTCCAATGACCACCCAACTGAGTCCATTTACAGCATTTTGTTATTCCAAAATACTCCCATCTTACACTCTTTAAGTCATCTGTTTCATCCATCTGCTGAACTTTCTCACAGGCTTAAATTGGAGGCTTTAAGGGAAGGAGATAGTTAAGTTGGATTAGGTCCTGAGCACCTTGCCATAGCTGATCGTGCTTTCAGCAGGGCAGTTCATCTGGGGACTTCCAGAGGTCTCCTCCAATCTCAGGAATTCTGTGATTCTATGAAAAGCAGTTCCTGCACCTTCCCATGAAGTTATACCCAAGATGGTTCTGATCTTGGACTGAAACAACTAGAAATACAGGAAACAGGATTATGTCAAAAGATGACAACTCCACTGCAAGCTGTGGATGGGTTAGCCAGTCCAAATCAAATTTTTACTGAATTCTTCTCAACCTGTACCTCTGAAAAAAAAGAGGAGGAACCTAATTTCTCAGAAAAAGCTTCAAAGATAGGACTTGAAGCTACAGGTTCAACACATTACAGGTACTTCCTTGTATCATCTCAGTTGCTACTACAGCCAGGAACCTGCAAACAGATTGGGAACCTGCAAATACAGAAGCTGTCCTCATCTACTTTGAGCAGGGACAACATAGAACTGTTCCTAACAGTTGTTGGAGCTGCAGTTAAAAGGGATTGCAGCCTACCACAGCCTGAAGGCATACCCCAGGGCTCTGATGGACACCAGGACTCTTCCTACATTATCTCTGCACAGGAACAGATATGAAGAGCTCACTTCCAGAAGAATGCCAGCACTTTCCTGCTCCTGTAGTTTGCTCTCTGCCACATCGGGGAAATGCCCAGAGCCGGGGGATTTCAAAACAGAAGGCAAACACACCCAGAGCACAGTACTGCAAATCCTCACAGGGCAGTTCCATTTATGCCACCTTAAGGACCAAGCTCTGGAACGTGATGGAAAGGGAGCATGAGAGTTCGTGGGTGCAATGAAATGAAATTGCTCAGAGCTGAAGGGCCTGAGCAATGCATTTTGTTCTGTTTAAACTCCACAGATCTGTGATCCATGAAAAGGGGGGTGGGGGGAAGGGAGAGGAAAAAAAAAAAGCAATTGTGCTGCCTCTGGCTTTCTATCCTTGTGGCTGCTCAGCAGCAGACAGTAGCCAGAAGACGACAATGCAGCTCCAAATTACATTACCTCCTGCCTGTATCTGCATGTGGAAATCTGGGTGCTTAACAGGGAACAGTCTGTGACTTTTTGCCAGAACCTTGAACCATCAGCTTAGTGTTCAGTGAGGGGAAAAAGGAAATCTGCACAGTAGCCATCAGCCAACCGCTGCATTTGTCAAGAAATTAGCAAAAGCATGCACAAACAAACATACCCTTCACACAACCAGCCATAAATGTGCATGATCTGCAGCATCCATCAACAAAAGAACAAATGCTCTGCAGGATTAAGTCCCAGAAGAAGCAACAGCACTTTCCAAACTTATCTTTAGTTTCAAAAGACATGCAGAGAAAATACAACCAACTATTTGGGACAACTCACAGGTGGGCAAAATCTACTCCCTTAACCACAGCACTGTTGATTTATCCCAGTTTATCTTGGTTCATATTGATCCAACAGCAAGGGAGCTAAGAAGTAGATCCATGGCATATTCAGGTGATCAGAAGTGTTAATCAAAGAGGCTCGGACCTCTCAACAGCTCTCATGGACGTGAAGTCCCCAAATGCCTATTTCAAGACAGTAGTAAGTTCAGATGGGTTCTGTTGTGGCTGATGGCCTCGTCCCAAGCTCTTACCTTTCCAGCCAAACCATGTGACTCATAACAAAGGTTCATACTGTTTTTCCACAGTGGCAGACAAGACAGGACAGTTCTTAATTTGTTTAAATTCCTTCTAACCTCCCGGTTTAATTAACTGTAAAACTGTATTTTTGTAGGTTAGAGAAAAGTACTCCAGACAACAGACTTGACATTTTCCCCTGTCCTACCCACAACTCTAAAACAGAAACTACAATACCATACGACATAACGGCAAGACCAAATCCTTTAAACTGTCCAACACACCCCACTGAAGTATTCTTTATTTTACAGCAAGAGGTTTTTTGCCAGTGGAGAATCCCCAGTGGAATCCCCATTTGTTTTCCACCAGCTCCCTTGTCATTCCGCCTAGCACTTACATAGCTACAAACCTTGTATTACTGTCACTACTACCCAGGATCTCTGAGCACATTCTTCCCTCTGTTCCTCTCCTCCCAAAGTTCACAGTGGCCTACAGTGAAGTTACAGAACAAATTTTCAAAAGTACCGCACAACGAGCAAGGTGTCAAACACATATGGGGTATTTCAGATATTTCCTTTCAATTTCAGGCCACATCTTTCCCTCTAGACAAGAGACTCCACAGACCGCCAAATTGACAGGGCAATTCTTGCAACGTAGTCACTTGTGTTTTTCCAGATGTTATTTTTTTCCAAAGAATTTTTCTGGATACATTAGTCAAGTCTGTTATTCTATATACTGATATAACAGGTCTACTCCCTGCAAGTGCAAAATGCCAATGAATACACAAATAAAAAAAATGCTAGTACAAACCTTGATCTCCTTACACGAAGACGGAGAAAAGTCTTCTCATCAAATATTTATCAGTATTCAAGCCATCTTTGAATCCTTTGCTCAAAGATGGGCAAGTCTTTGCAGCTGCTCAGCCTTTGCCAATTCTTGTCAAAATAAGGGCAGTTTGAAATTGAAAATTCAAAATTGAATTGAAAAACTGAAAATTGAAATTGGCCAGTTGCTACTCAATGTCAAATTTTATTTTGGATAATTATAGATAGTTCAGATCAAGCAAATATTTATCTACTTTGCAATGTATATTGTCTAACATGTGTAAACTTAGGATACTGAAGTTTCCTACATCCAAAGAAGTTACATCATAATAATTCACCAAAAAAATGTATTAAATTCACTCTTTTTCCTAACGGTTCAGAGCACAGCCCTCCACCTGCAGCCTTCACATAGGAACAACAGTAATTTCACAGGCAGAAGACTCCCTGCTTTTGATGGGCATGCAGTAACCTCATCAGCAGAAACATGTTTAAATATGGTTTTGTTAAAAGGGATAATAAACAAGGAAACAAGAGAAAGGTGAAGCCTCTTGGTTACCTGCGTCTTCATACTCTTCTGTCGCTTCCCAAATATGCAGGACAGGTCATCTTCACTGCGCGAAGAGAGATCTTTACCTGGAAGAGGTAAGGGGAGGAAAAAAAAAAACAAACCCACAACTTTCACATCTGGTGATGAAAGGTACATTTCAATAACACAAACTGTGACCCACTGAGGTAGAGAAATTGTTTTTGGAGGTGAGCAAAACTCAGGAGAATGTTAAAACCACTAAATGAAGGCTGACCACGACTCCCACATACAGTAGGAAATGTGTGTATAGGGGGAAAGGCTGGCGAGGAGACAACCACAGCCTGCTGGTGCATGCCCACAGGGAAATACAGAACAGCAGCTTGTTTTCCCCCACCTGACGCTGCAATTGTCACAGCAAGATGAGGGAAAGTGGGCTGCACTATGCTAAAGTGAAAGAAGAGTTGTAACCTCCTACACACAAGAAAAGGTCAAGGAGAAACTACACAACTTTGGATTCTCATGAGAATTCCCCACCTCTGACAGAGTTAGGGAGTTGGAGCTCCTCCATACAGTTTAAAAAAAAAAAAAAGAAAATCCATCTTTACTCAGTGGGGACTTTTCTTTGATTCATTAAATTCCTTCTGAAAAGCAAAACCTCCATCTCTGCAACACACTGGATTACTCCAACTTAAAACAATTTCAAGGGTGAGGCAAAGATTTCCCTGAATTCCAGTAGGACCACTATTCCCACGTGGCTGTTGTGTGGCTAGCTGAATATCGGACACAGAGCAGGGAGGGGGAAGAAAAAGGGTGTGGTGATATTCTGGGATACCAGCAAAAGTTTAGCTGATTCCACAGTGCAGAAGCATTTATATTGAGTTGTTCACAGCTTGTTTCAGGAAATTATTTTTAAAAAAGTCAACACAAGTTAAAGAAACAAAATTAGCCCAGACAGGCCAACTTATTTAGGAGTCTGATGGGGTCTTATTCCACTTGATTATCTGATTGCAAAATCACCGATCTCAAAAGGAAGCTAAACACTTGTAATGGACAAAAAAATTTTTGCATTCTCTAATAGAAAACCAACTCAGCTGACAGTCCAGATCTTTTGCAGCATCACAATGGAACACCTAATAGAAAAGCAATGGAAAACACTGTGTTAATCTCAAATTGGTGTGCTGCTAAGGCTATGTGTGGTGCCTATGTTCCTCCAGCAGCAAGGCTACAAAATAGCATCAGAAACGGAAACTGAGTTTTCTATCGTTGCTGCTCCCTTCTCCCGCTTTTGTGTGAGCTCGTCTTGTTTAGTCTAAAAGGAAGCAGGATTCGAACAACAAGGGCCATAACAACATTAGCTTTTCTCAAATAACTTTTCCTCTTTCTCTGAAAAAGGACAATTTCCCTGTTTTAGAACCACCGAGGGTACAATCAAACAGGGGCCTGCCTTATAAAAACACTGCAGCCAAACAAACAAGCGACATCGTTAATATGAAAGTCTTGCTCCATATTTTACACACTCAAAAGACACTTCTCTATATTTAGTAAAAGGTTAAATCCAAATCAAAATAAATCCTCTTTGCTACTACCTCAAACAGGCCACGGCCTCTGTACTTGCAAGCCCTGAATCAATTTAATTGTTTAATGTCGCAATGCGGCAGGGTCACGTTAACATGTTCGACTTCTAGGACAAATTATTTTATCAAAAATCCCCAACCCCAATATCACCATTTGGCCTCCATTCAGATGTCTATTACCTGTTTTAGCAGAGGCATAGCTCATCAGAAAACAGAGCAACAGTCAAGAGCCAAAGCCAGGGATGGCTGAAATAATGTCATCACTCTCAGAAAGCAAGAAATAACTCAAGTCCTTGAGTTCTTGATATCGTTTTTTGTGGCCACCAACCACTGTCCTAATTTATCTAATAAAGCATCTGATAGATGTAAGAGGGCTTTCCTCTTCCTGCATTCAGGTTTAATCTGATCACTGATCCACCTGATCTCTGAGCAGGGGTTATCGGAGATTGCAGAGGATAGTGCGGTGCAGATGCCCAAGTTATCACCTTTGCCTCCCCCTCCCATCCCCTGCCCACACACAGATCATTCAGAATATTCACTGTTCCTTTATTCAGCTGAGGGTTCATTCCGAAAC
>WKFP01014827.1:488413-514838 GCA_011057875.1 Pterocles orientalis | reverse complement strand
TTGGCCTTCTTGGCCACGAGGGCACAGTGCTGGCTCATGGTCATCCTGCTGGCCACCAGGACCCCCAGGTCCCTCTCCCCTACACTACTCTCCAACAGGTCAGTACCCAACTTATACTGGAACCTGATGTTGTTCTTGCCCAGATGCAAGACTCTACACTTGCTCTTGTTAAATTGCATTAAAGTTTTCCCCGCCCAAATCTCCAGCCTGTCTAGGTCTCGCTGGATGGAAGCACAGCCTTCTGGTGTGTCAGCCACTCCTCCCATATACCTTCTATATATATACACACATATACACCTCCCATATACCTCCTGTATACCTTAAGTGTGTACATACTTACATACCCGTGTGCGCTTGCAGCCCACAAAGCCAACTGTGTTTTGGGCTGCATTAAAAAAGGGGTGGCCAGCAGGGAGAGAGGGGTGACTGTCCCCCTCTACTCTGCTCCGTGAGACCCCATCTGCAGTCCTGTGTCCAGGCCTGGGGCCCCCAGCACAGGAAGGACGTGGAGCTCTTGGAGCAGGTCCAGAGGAGGCCACTAAGATGGTCAGAGGCTGGAGCACCTCTCCTATGCAGAAAAGTTGAGGGAACTGGGCTTGTTGAGCTTGGAGAAGAGAAGGCTCTGGGGAGACCTCATTGCAGCCTTCCAGTGCTTGAAGGGAGCCTGTAAACAGGAGGGGGAGCGACGGTTTACAGGGGTTGGTAGTGACAGGATGAGAGGGAATGGTTTTAAACTAAGAGAGGGGAGATTTAGGTTGGATATTAGGTGGAAATTTTTCACTCAGAGGGTGGTCAGGCAGTGGCCCAGGTTGCCCAGAGAAGCTGTGGATGCCCCATCCCTGGAGGGGTTCAAGGCCAGGCTGGATGAGGCTTTGAGCAACCTGGGCTGGTGGGAGGTGTCCCTGCCCATGGCAGGGGGTGGGACTGGATGGTCTCTAAGGTCCCTTCCAACTCAAACCATTCTGTGATTCTATGATACCTTGTCAGGTCACTAATCGGAGTATTAAATCCTACCAGGATCTGAACAGATTGCCCACAACATCATTGCTTTCTTCATCCATCCTTCCATTTGAAATGACAGCTAGATTACAGGTCCCCCAGTTCAGCTTCTCAAACTGCTTTGCTTCTGTACTTTTTGATTTAGATTACGTTTCCCGATTTGCTTACGAGAACACTGTGCAAGACGGCTTCTGAAGACAAAGAAAACAAAAGATAACCATGTCTTTTCTTCTGGGAGATCCGGTCTGTCAGTCAGCAAAGTTAGACTGAGATAATGGAGCTTGTTCTTGGCGAATCTATAAACTTACATATAGCTTGTTGATTTTTTTTAGCAGTTTATATTCAGTTCCTGTTAAACTGACTGCTCTGACTGCCCCGCTTCCTCCTGTAAAGAAGAGTGTCAAGTCAGTCCTTTCATAGTCTTCTGAGCCCACATCCAGCCATCAGAAGTGTTCACTGTGTGTGTTCTCACCGGACTTTTTTGCCAGTTCTCTGTGTACTTCAGGTCACATTCATCAGGCTTGACTGACATGAAAACAAATAAATTCAATCCTTCGCTACCTAGAAGAGATATCGTTTCCCTCGTTAATTGTGTTAGCCACTTGATTGCATCTAATCCTTTTAGTGAAGACTGAATGGATGAATCACCCCCAAGCTCCCTCTGCTGTGCAGTGGATCCTGCCTTTGCTCTTTCTCTTGTGCCTGCTGCACTATATAAAGCTTTGCAACTGCAGGTTGTATCGTTCAGTGCCTTGACTTTGTTCATTTTCTCTTACGCTCATACTATATGTCTGTGCTCTCCTTAAGATAGTCTTCCATCTACTTCTCTCCTGATTTGTAGCTGGGTGTTGTGCACTGATGCATTTATTTGGTCCTTTTGCATTTATTTGTTAAGGAATGACTTTAATTCATAAACCAGGCTCCTAATACACTGCCTGGTAATTCTCTGAGCTTACTGAAGTCTACCTGAAATTTGTTGATGATTTATGGCTCCTCTGCTCTCCTGCCTTGGGAAAAGGAACGATCATTTGCACCTGGAAATAACCAGGTATGGAGCAGCTTTCGAGCTACTTTCACTTGACATTTTCCTCCAGGAGGAAATGCCTGGAGATGAGAATCAACCCTAGAAGAGCCTTCTTTCCTTTTCTTTTGTCCTGTCCTGACAGAATTCATACACAGCACAGACCTGCTTGGACAGTCTAGGACAGAGTCCACCTCACCTCCCTTGGCTGTGTACAAAGCAATTGTAACCTGAATTCCTGTGCCCGTCTTTCTAAACCCAGAGGGAGTTTAGACACCCAGCGGATTCCCTGCATACCTCTGTCTGAATCCCATCAGCCCTGCTCTCTTCCTGTGGGTGAACAAGCCAGATGAAATGTCACATCACCACCAGCTCTGTGGTTCTGATAGGTCTCCAATCTGACACCCCATCTGCTTTCTCGTGGTCGCCGGTCACCCACCAGGATCCTCCTCCCCTTTCGTCACCACCCAGGGATTCTCAGCAGTGGCCACTCTTTGCTATTGTTTGGATCTGAAATATAAGGTGATGTATCCTCACCAGAATCATCCCTCTACCTGTGTTTCCTGCAGAAAGTACTTCTCCTGGCAGTAGTAGCCATTTCTAGGAGTTATCCCTCCGAGTTCTCTGTCACAACAAATAAATTGTAGTGTCATCCATGCATTAAGTGCTTGAAAGGTCACTTGTGTGAGCCATTTCACACCAGCCAAATTCTGCTTCCATTTTTGATTCTGGAGAGGTGTAAGTCTTCTAGCTGAGAACTAATTGTAATATTTGATCTCTCCAATAGGTAGCAGCATTACACACGTTTGAATCAGCTTCTCTGTGCTATGAAGACATCAAGGTGGAAGATTGTAAGTAATTTCTGTTAAAGGATGCCTCGAGGTTGAGATTTGTTTGTTGTTTGGTTTCGAGACTTAATATTGGACTGCATCAGAAGACTTCTGCTTCCAAAGCTGTGTTACTCCCCTGCTTGCAAAGACAGCTCAAAACACAAATGAGATCACACCTGCTTTAGTTATTGCTGACTGTGTTTGCATTACAGTAGGCTTGAGGTCAAGGTCGAAATTGTTCTACACAGATGCAGACACAGTTCCTGCAAATTAGTAGTTTAAGATGCTGATCCTAAGAACATTGAAGTACATGAACATGCACAAGGGCAATACGCACAAAAGGGGATTATTGTATTTCACAATTATATACCTAAGTAGAAGCTGGTGTCACAGGAAAGAAAAAAATATATGTATGCATAAATATGTATGTTTGTATATATATTTTCTTCCAAGAGAAAGAACAGCTGATACAGGTGATATAGCCCTCTAAGAATCTAGCCTGAAATCCTATTTCTAGTGTGCTTGGAGTGGTTGATAAAGATGCCTGGTGGGCATTATGCTCAGAGTTCTCCAGTGATTCCTCCCAAGGGTCTTACTTGAAAAGAAGTGTTTCCCGACAGCCAGCACAGCAAAGATCAGTTCGGGCTCAGAGATCTGAGCAGGTTATTTTCCTCCTGGCACATCATTATCGATCGTACGGTGGCTGCAGCCTGCGCTGTGCTGTCAGCATCAGCTCCAGAGTCCCCACAGGCTTTGGGGAATTCCTTTGATGCCACTTGAGGTTGAAGCGTCTGGGTCTTAGGGAGAGATCCAGCTGGGATGAACAGAGCCAAAAATACAGAGAAATCGAAATGGCAGATAAATGGAGGAGAGTTGCAAGCACGTCTGAGCCTGATACCCACCTTGCTGGCCCTATTTGACCCAGAGGAGACCCCTGGAAGGGAGGAGGGAGAAAAATTTCCCAGCAAACGAGCAACTCTTATGCCCTGCAGCAGGGCAGCCACGTGTACCAGCGATGGGCTGATGGCACAGAGAGCTCTACACCAGTCTCTTGCTACCTGAGGACAGTGGGGTGGGATCCGTGAACATGTTATAGTCTCCTTGGAGCTGATGGGGAGACAGGCACTCGCAGGTGGGGTTCAGGTCCCCCCTGCAAGAGATGTCTAGATCTGATTGTATTGCCGAGTTCAAATGGAGAAGAAACAGCATCAGTCAAAACCGTTTTTCTCTCTCTGTGCCCCATTCAAATGTCCCATCAACGAGGGAGGTGTGAGGAGGGAGAGGAGAGGCATCCAGGAAAAGAAAAAGGGAGAAGTGGGAAGAAAGGAGGAGAAAAGCAAGTAAAGAAATAGGATGTGAGTCCTGGCTGTGCAACAGGTCATTTGTGAGGCAAATCAGCCTCTGTTGTGTGATAATGGCCCGAGGCCAGGCTGGAAATGCTTATTGAGCGAGTCCTGGGAGAGGTGTGATGGAAGCACTAGGGACAAGGACTGCCTGGAGACCTTAAAATGAAAAGACAGGTTTGATTTAGGACAATGATTGGAGAGAACACACAGATTAGAGGTGAGCTCTGCTATAAAACTGTATGAGCGGAGCAGAGAAGCCGCCCATCAAGCGCCAGGCAGGGAGCAAGAGATTAACAATGTCTGACCCATGGAGCAAAAGATGTCAGAACGAGCGCCCGCAGCCAGGAGATGATGGGTTCAAAGAACAGCTACTGGGGCAGGCGAGGAGCAGAAACAGGCTCAGGGCAAGGGGGTGATGTTCCTGGAAGTGCTGCCAGCGAAGAGCTCAGCAGCAGCGTGCAGAGCCTGGCAGGGAACGCTGGAGGGAGCGTGGGCAAAGGAGGCAGCAGACCGAAATCCAGCTAATTTTCCTTCTATTCCATGAGCACAGTGTGGTTTTATTATTTTTGCTGTTGCTGTTGTTATTTCATCAGCCTGGGCTTGGTGGGATGTGAGGCTGAAGTCCTGCTGTAAGCAGTTTGTTATCCCGGGAAAGGAGGGAAGGAGCCGATGAAAAGGCAGCAGTGGGTTTGTAGAGGGGGAAACTGAGGCACAAGCTTGATGTGCAAGTCAAGGCGCTACCAGCTTGCATTTCCTGGGAAGATATTTTAAAATATAAAGGAGTTCTAAAGAGTTGGATGCTGCTGAGGAATTAGAGTCATATTGATGGGCACAGGGCGGAGTTTTTGAAAGAGCAGAGCTAAAACATAACAAATGAGATGAGAACCTGGAGTAAAATGCTGGTTCAAAAGGACCATCTTCTTTCTGGACCACATTAACAGGGATGTAAGAGGATAATTTTTCCTTGTCTTAGAGATGGAAAAGCCATAGCAGTAGTACCATGGCTGTATTTGACCACTGCAGTTAAGAAAATGAGGGATGAAGATACAGAGCGCAGAGGAGAGGAAGGGGAACAACCAGATGATTTGGTTGTTCAGTCTGCGGAAGAGCTTGGAGAAACTGGACTTGTCTGGTCCAGAAATGCAAAGCATGCTAGGGATGAGGGTGAGCAATTGGTTTTTTTGGCCACTGTCACCCAGACAAACAGAAATCAGCCTCATGTAGTGTGTTGGAGCATACACTGGGCACCAGAAGAACTGGGACTGGCTAAGGGGTGGTGGGGTTGTCTTTTCTGGTGGTCAAACTTGTCACGGATGGATTGTTTGAGCCAACCACAGAGTGGGGAGAGGAGCTAGGTAGCTTCCCAAAGGCTCCTCCAGTTCATCCAGTTCTCCATATCTATGAATCAATTTAGGAAGCCCGCTCAGCACACATCTTTCCTCAGGTCCAATGCAATGTCTTAACCACAAAACCAATCCTGTGCTATTTACTCTTCTGTAAAGTGCAGTTTACTCTTCTGCAAATTAAAGTGTCCCATTTAATCCTATAAAACACTCACTTGCTTTGTTCAAAATCAGATGGGAGAGGAGGAAAAAAAAAGGTTTTCCTGCAGATGCTCATTCAGATTTCAAAATTAATTCCCTTCCACCATTGTTGTGTTCAATTTCTGAGAAGCAACTAGACAGCACATTTCATTTCACAAGACATTTGTTGCCAGCCAGGTGCAAGTGTTATTTACCACACACATGAGATAAGAAGCAAATTATATTTTTGTAGATAGGAGAATAGCTCCTCTGGTCAGGAAACAAGAAGCAGAGCAGGTGAGCAGCACATAAGCAAGACCAATGGCTCCGTTCTACAGGACCCACCAAAAATATTCATGGTGAACCTGCTGAAATAAAAAAGCGTTCCTGCCCCAAACATCCAATAAGTTTGGATTTGCAAAGAGTTGCAAGGGAAGTTCATCGCTTTTCGTGAGGAGGAGAAAGTGCCAGGCACAGTGGAGCATGTTTGATATATTATTCATGAGAAATTATATGCTGAGGTCTAGTCAAAATCCAGCAGCAGCGAATGGGTCAGCAGTGAATAAAAGCAAATAGATCTGCAACAGTTTTTTTTAACCTGTTTTAATGCATCCAGTTTATAGCCCATTTTATTCATTAGTCCTGGTTGTCTGGGAAGTTCTCGTGGCAGGATCGAGGTTACTTCTGAAGGTTTCAGAACCGACATTGCTCACAGTCTCAGCAGGGTTCAGCTTTGTAAACAGAGCAAATTAGATTTAGGGCTTTTGAACAGAAATAAAGAGGGAAACCCACAAGGACATTGCTCACTTTCAAAGTGCAGCTGCACTTTCAAGGCTGACCCAGTACTGTCATTTCAGGGCGGTTTGAGCAACCACTGGAAAATAAAAGAGCACTAAAAATAGCCAACATGGGCTCATTAGCTCTTTAATTACACATTGCTTTTCTTTTCTCTCATCTACACTTGCAACTCTTTGTCCTGAGATCTCGCCACTGACATCGATTGGGGAATGCCAGGAGGTGCCTTGGGCTGGTGGACGGTCCAGGGGCATATGTGCCACAGAACTACTTCCAAACCTTCCTATCAAACCAAAGACTGGGCAAGTCTCCAGAAAATTCACACTGAAAACCTGGTCTAGGTGGAGGCAATTGCTACCTACCTTGTGCTGTAACGTGGCAGGAATCCACTCTGCAGGCAGATGAGGAACTGCACAACATGCAGTCAGGTTGTAGATTGAGGTGGAGTTGTCCTCTCCAGAAGTTGTTTGTTAGTAGCAAGACAGGGAAAAGTATAAGGAAAGTGTTAAAAGGGAACTTGTGAGATTGATGCAAGGGAACAGGGAGCCTATTTTGTCAGGAGGATGTCCTGGACTGGGTATTAGGAAGAAAGATAGCCATGGAAAGCAATTTCTTCACTTGTTTTATCCCAACCTGCTAGGTGAAAGACAATCTTTCCAGAATTTCTGCTCTGCTCTGGCCCTACTGTGGGTTACCCCCCCCTTGGCATTCTTCTTTTGGGATTTATTTCTGCCTCCCTTCCCACCCTCAAAGGTGTCCTGGCTGGAGTTTTCTTCCCCAAGGTCCCTTCACAGCTTCTCCCTCTGGCCCACGATCTCCGCAGCCTCATCCCTATATCCTACTCCTCTCCCTTCTCCTCCACATCCCAGCCCCAAAGACCACATTGCTGAAGTGTTTGCACAGTGCTTGTGAGCCAGACTTTCCATTGTATGCGGAGAAGTTGAGGGATCTCATCACTTTTGACACATCTGGGGAGCTGAGAGCATGGAGGGGCAAGAAGAGATCCTCTTTGCATCTCAGGGCTGGCTCCCCAAGCCCAAGAGAGTGGTTTGGTAGCTCCCAACCCTCCCTACAGCCCCAGGCTGCAGCACACAGGCCATCATCCCTCTAGTCCTGGGGTGAGAAAGGAATAGTCCATCTCCCTCCAGGGTCTTTCTGCCCTTGAAAGAACAGGTGAGACCACAGTGATGGCGGATGGAAAGGGAAAGGCCTTCACACAAACTTAGGACAACAGTGTGACAGTTTGTCATGGAGCCATCCCCAACACCAGTCCTCCTGTGCTGAAAATCCCATCTCCTTCCTGGTGGGAAGCAGAGGAAGGTGCCCCCCAACAGCCAGCGTTTGCTGCACTGAGCTACATCCACCCCAGAAGAAACATTTTCCCTGTGTGCCTTTCCTTAGAAGAAGTTGGCTTCTCCTGGAAAGTACCTTTTCTGCTGTGACCTATTTCCTCTGACTCTAAAGGACTCCACCCAGCTCTTCCCCTTTTTGGAAGAGCAATCTGTAAGACTCATTCTTGGTAAGTCACGATGAGGGTGGGCTCCAGGGCTTCCCCATCCTTCCAGTTGCCCCATCCTTCGGGGAGGAGAGGATGCAATGCAGAAAGTGCCTGTCCTTGACTGGTTCGCAGAGACTTATGAATTACTCGGCTCAAAGAGGATAAAGTTGAGTCAGAATAAAGAGAGCTGTCTGCAGCTGAGCGCCCACGCTCACCTGATTTTCTTCCGGATGCCCCTAAATAGCCCATGTGCTCCCTTCGCTGATGGCTCTTAGGTTGCACATTGAGGTTTCACAGCCCCCATCCCCTTTCTCTTCTTTCTCCATTCAATAAATCCCAAACCCGCCCTCCACACAAAGCTGGGCTGTGCCTGAATTTCAGATCCTGCCCAGAGCATCCAGGAAGCAGAAGGATGTTTGGTTTGAGCTACTGCTGTATACGAGACACCCCTCTTCCCACTGTGTATTCTTTGATATGCAATGGAAGAGGGGAGACTTAGATATTAGGAGGAATTTTTTCCTGTGCGGGTGGTGAGGCAGTGGCCCAGGGTGCCCAGAGAAGCTGTGGATGCCCCATCCCTGGAGGGGTTCAAGGGCAGGCTGGATGAGGCTTTGGGCAACCTGGGCTGGTGGGAGGTGTCCCTGCCCATGGCAGGGGTTAGAACCTGATGGTCTTTAAGGTCCCTTCCAACCCAAACCATTCTGTGATTCTATGGTTTTGGTTTCATAGGCTCCGTGTCCAGTGTAGAGTAGAAAGGAAAGAATAAAAAGACACAGCACACTGCAAACATGTTATTAAAATGAACTGTTTATATTATCTCAGTTGAGTCAATACATTATAATGTATTAAAATGGAAAGGTACAAAATTGAAATAAATACTTTCTGATTCATGTATAAATCTTTTGTCAAGATGACATTTTGTTTGTTTTTTTTTTTTCTTCAGTACATGTTTCAATAAAACATTTAAAATGACAAAGCATCGTTTAAAATATGGTTCATGGAAGAAAAGGTTGAAATCAAACAACTTTTGGCTTGTTTTGGCATGAGATCTTGACACAATCTGGGTTCCCCAAAACCACGTAAATGGTGGTAAAATATAAATGCTCAAACTTATTTAAAAAAATAAACAGGCTTTACAAAACCCTCTGATCCTTGACTTAGCCACTTTTCTGTATAGTCTGCACTTACGATATATACATTCATTATTGTCCAAGGGAAGACAGCCAATGACGTTCATTTAAAGAGCTTGGTGGAGAGGCCTGACAAACATTATGCAGCTGACTACAATTAACAACGGTTTCGAAAAAATTTTCCTGACAGCGCAAAAAAACAAACGGCTCGGAAAAATCAAAGCGTACAAACGGGACAGGGAAGAGGCAAGTGCACAAGCCCAGATCTGAT
This sequence comes from Pterocles orientalis, assembly GCA_011057875.1. NCBI lineage: Eukaryota > Metazoa > Chordata > Aves > Pterocliformes > Pteroclidae > Pterocles > Pterocles orientalis. Next base: position 505,425 of record WKFP01014827.1, on the reverse strand, counting down.
GTAAAAGCTCGAGGCGTTTCGGCCAGGTCTAACAAAACCAGCTTTTGCCAGGATAAGCCAGCTGGTCAGCTTTTCCCGCAAAGATCTGCCAGCACACGCCTAACGTAGACTTGCAGATCACCCCTTTTGCTGACACAGGTTATTTCAGGTTCCCCTGCAGGGGTATTCGTGATCCTGGGAAAATCACCCCTTGGCACACGGGGACCTTCTGCACTCCTTTCTCGTTCGTGTTGAAGGCGCTAAGCTGGTGTTAAGCCTGGCCTGGGAGAGGGGGGTGATGTCTAGACGAGAAATTGCAGAGCGGGAAGGGAGGAGGGGGGAGTGTGAATGTGGGTTTGGGACCTTGGAGAAGAGGCAGTGGGGAATTCACTCCTAGGCAGCGTTTTTTTTATCAGGATCATGGAGCAGGCTTGTTTGTGTGCTTTAGTCTCAACAGTGTGCTTATTTCTTTGTCGCCGTAGCCGTGGGCTGTGATGGTCCCTCTAACCTCTACCGTGTGCTTATCGTTCTGGGGTAATGGACAGGGTGCTGCTTGGGGCAGGACATGAGAGCATGGACTTCCCTGGAAGATGATGACTTTTTCCAAATTTCAGTATTGCAGGAACTTTTCAAGTTTCGCCCAAAAGGGGAAAAGAAACATGATTCCAGTACTAAAGAAACTCTTCCTGCCAACCTCTAGATAAAACTTCTCGATGCCTGGTCCTACGGGTTGTATTGCTGCCGGCAAGTTAAACTGCATAAAACGAAGAGTTGGTTTTCTTTGTTGGGTTGTTTTTAAGGCAGTAGAAGATTTTATCGCCTTGGAAAGGATGTACAGCCCCATCCCGGCTCGGTGGAAGGGCAGGCAGGACTTGAGGCGGTGCTGGGATGTTCTGGGTGCTCTGCAGGCTCATGGGGACTAATTCCTCTTGGGTTCCTGGTTGTTTCTCATCCTGCAAGGGAGGATCTCGTGGTACAAGATGTTTGCAATGCTCTGAACAGTGCAGGGCTCCCATATCAAAGGAAATCCCATTGCAAAGAGAGACCTGGAAGGTTTGTGAAGGGTATTGTTTGGAAAAATTGTTTTCTCTTCTCTCCAAAAATGCCAGTGCATCACAGTTGAAACTTCTTGGAAAATGCCAACTTCAGACTGTTCCCTGTTGAAAAATACCATGGCCATGGGGAAACGAAGGACATGATTTGAGGCTTTTGGATGTCGTCTTTGATATTTTCATTCTTTTTATTTTTCATTTCAGAACAGCTCTTCATTTCAAAATGCAGGGTAATTTATTAAAAAAAAATAAAAAAGGAGGATGCAAACAGGGAAAGATCAAAACGATCTCCCTCCAAGATATCCAAACTGTTTTTGTTGGCATATGCATTGTTTTGCATATTTTTGTTTCATGTTTGCTGTTAGCCTTGAGGTTTCCATGGGGTTGGAAAAACAAATTCACAAAATTCTTAAGGGATGGAACAGTTATTTCCTACCCAACTCCCCCATGCAAAAAACTTGATTCACCTTACCTAAAGCTCTCCCCTTCTCTGTTTTTGAGTTTGCGACTCAGTTTTCAAAGGCAAACAAAGCAGAAGTTCTCTGAGTGCTGCCTTCTGGTGTGGAAGATGCACTCGAAGCTGCCCCCAAAATTTCCATGTACCAGTGTGGGTGAGAAGAGATAATTCATCCTGGAGCTAACCAAATCCACATGGTGCACAAGAAAGGTCTTTTGTGGGCTCCTTTCTCTCCTTTTTACCATTTCATGTCCTAACGCAATCTTCTGTCAGCTTCCAAAAGCCTGTCTCAGTGCAGGTCCTTAGATTATTGACTTTCTTGAAGGAAGCAGAAATTCCTGCCCTTGGACAGAATGGTTTTCATTCTGTTAACCATCTATTCTGATTAAGATGAAGCTTGGGGCAAAATCTAATACTTCACTGACTATGGGGTAGGCTAGGAATGGGACAACATTTTCCTGTCCTCCAGTGCCAGCTGCTGGGATTCATGTCATAAATCTTCTCTGCTAGAGCCCAAATCCATGGACTGAAGTGTGCATGGTCAAGGAGAGTGCGGGGGGACAGCCTGGACTGCGTCACAGAAAGCACCACGTTCTCAAATGCAGCCAAAATGTGCACTTGCGTGATTCTCCAGTGAGATTTTGCAATCCAAAGACTGAGTGTTCATGGTGGCAAAGAGATGGATGGGGTGGTTGTTGGAAGATTGGGACAATAGGGCAAAAAAACCCCCTTTGTCCATGGTTGTGTTGGTAATTTCAGCCATCTCAGGAAGAAGAGCAGAGCTTCCCATATCTGATCTTCTCCATGCCCTGCCTTGCCTGAGGAGAGTCTTTGTAGGTGCCCCAAACCTTGGCACTGGATGAAAGCAATGAATAAAACTCCCAACAACCTTGACTTCTGCCAACTGATGTCTCAAGAAAGAGTTTGTTCAGGGAACGCCGATGAGCTAATCTATGAGTGGGGGACATTTCTACCCCACCTTCCAGACAAGGATGCCAGTAACAGAGCCTCACAACACCCCTGTGAGGTAGATGGTATTGTACCTGGGTGGGTAAACTGAGGCACAGATGGACAAAGTAGAGAGCAAGTGAGAGGAAAAGCTGAGGATCCAGGGATCCTTGGTGCCAGTCAGTTGCTCTAAGCAGCGTTTCCTCACTGAAGAAGAAGACGACATGTGGCTGTCTGCTGGAAAGTGGGACAGACACATCAATGAGCTCCTGGGACAACGTATCAACATTAGTTTTCCTGGTTGAAGTCCAGGGTTCAGCTTGTCAAAGAGCAAAAAAAGATACGGGGCATAGCACCAATGAAAGACAGAATCCAGAAGAGGTAAGAAACCAAGCTGGGAGGAGGATACAAACAAAAGCACAACCAAAAGATATCTCCAAAGGGACATCCATGGGCTCTCCACAGGAACACCCTCAACTGAACTTCAAAACTATGATGGAAATACCAAAGGGATTTGCTTCTGTAGATCCAGTGGCTCCAGTGAAACATCTACCTCCTCCTCCTCTCACAAGAAAGAAAGAGAGAAGAAGAGAAGGAAAGAGAGAAAGACAAAGAGAATGAGAGAGAGGGATGGGGGGAAGAGAAAGATAAATGAAGAAAGAGAAAGAAAAATAAAAGAAAGAAGGAAGGAAGGAAGGAAGGAAGGAAGGAAGGGAGGAAGGAAGAAAAAAGAAAAAGAAAAAGGAAGAAAGAAAAAAGGAAGAAAAGAAGGAAGGAGGGAAGGAGGGAAGGAAGAAGGAAGGAAGGAGAGAAGGAAGGAAAGGAGGGAGAAAGGGAGGGAGAAAGGGAGGGAGGGAGGAAGGGAAAGAAAAAACAAATGTAAAGCCACATAGTTTTCCCCATTTGCAATCCACCTTGCTGGGACAGAGGCAAAGGGGGTATTTTCCCTTCCAACATTCTGCAAAGTGGTGCTAGGCAGAGAAAACACAGGGCAGGCTGTCCCATGCAGAAGGTTTTGGGAGATAGCACCTAGCGCACAGTTTGCTACAATAAGTTGGTTATTCTTTATTGCGTTGGAAATAAAACAGTCATGTAAAGTCCTGCATAAATCCACAGCTCTGGCCTGCAAAGTCTCAGCCTCACCTTGGCTTTGCTGAATATTTTCAGGGCTTAGGGCTTGAGGTTTTTTTCTAAATTACATTTTGTTTGGTTTCAAGGATGGAAATTAAAGCTGGTGATGGGATTTGTTCTTCTTAGGGGCAGGAAAGGGAAAGTCTGTCTATACAAAGAGGTTCTTCCAATGGGTTGCTAAAGAAGGTGTGTTTAGAGGGTGAGCGAAGCAGTCTGCCCAGCTTATAAAATATTTTTAAAGATGGTTTTTATCTCACCCCAGAACATACTCCCATTGAGCAAATCAAAGCTTGGTAGGGAACTAGAAGATGAACATCTTGCTGGCAGCTGGCAGAGAGCTGTGCCATGCCCTTGGCCGGTGCATGTCCGAATAGCTCCAGTTATTTCTGTGGGACTCTGATAATTTACATCAGATGTATGGTTAATGGCTCAAATGAAAACATTTTCATGCTGGCCTTGAGAGAGGGGAAGAGGACCGACCATTGGAGACTGACCCTCTGCAGGATGCTGCTCTAAAAGCCAGGTGCCCCTTGATGTACGTGGGACCATGAAGAGGCAGACAGACCAAGGGCAAGGTGACACTACCTGAGCACACTTCCAGATTGCATCCTCAAGGAATAAGCTCTTTTCTAACAGAGCACAGCTCCTTTTCCCAGACACGTTGAAGACACATAAGGCCAGCTTTGTAGAAGCAACATGGTGACTATGAGGAAAGGCTCTTGGAAGGGATGGAGTACTGATGGCCTCCATCTGAGGATGCTCCACATATGACCTCAAGGGGTCTGAAATAATTAATCTCACAGCCTTTGAAAGCAAAACTTGATTTCAGCAGGAGCTTTTCTATATAAAGACTTAGGACCCAGGACTGACTGAATCCCTCTTAAAGATCCACAGAGCATCATGCCACGAAACCTCAACCAGGTGATCTCCTCCTCTCACCAGAGAGCCACTGTCTGGGCATTTCCACTGGTTTACTGGAGAAACTCTATTTGAACAAAGAAAGAATAAAGCTTACCATTGAGACGACCGCCACGAGCAGCTTTGCAGAGGTGCAGCCAATCCTGCAACAAATCACAGGATTTGTAGTCAGCATCAAGGCCACAAGCCGGCATCCATCAAGCTGTACGATTTGGCCACGGGACAGTGCGTATATCCGCATGCCAAGCAAGGATTCCTGCCAGTGCCTAATGTCAGGCTGTTTATTTCTGTCCAGATTAAAACCAGTTTGGAACATCAAGCAGCAAAATCAGAGTGTAATTGTGGTTTAAAAGAAGTGGTGGAGATCAGAGAAGATCGAAAGGGAGTTGGCCAACAGCTTTGTGTAAAGAAGGGAGGCAAGAAAAGAGAGAGAGATGGAGTTGTTCTGTTTCTGGAGCTGAGGAGTGGCAGATTTGTTCCCTATTCTGCTGTGCAAAAATAATATTTAAAAAAATTTTAGGAAAGAAAAAGATGGTGAAAGCAAACTGGAAAAGTTTAGGTTACTTGGGCGACCTTATGTGAAGACAGGAAAAAAGAGCAGAACTGCCCAGAAAGGAAAAATTAAATGAGTCAACCTGTCCTCTCTGGTCTTGGTGAGGACTTAGGTGGGATTTGTGCATGTTATACTTTTGCTAAGTTCCCCCGAAGGCGCAATCCACACCCCTTGCGCTAGACTTTGCATAGAGTTGTGGAGAACCGGCAGATGTTGGGCAAGTCCAGCCCAGAGGTGGCTGCAGGTCGCTAACAGTGCTTTGCCACTTGCAGGCTGCACGAGTCAGGTCGAGTTATGCTGGAAAAGTCCTCTGAGACCCTCTGGGATGAAGAACACCAAGACTTTGGATAGCTCTAAGTCTAGCTCTGCCTTATTTTTAGGAAAGGCCACTGGAGATTTTTCAGCCATTAAGAGACAAGAATGTGTCTGCATTGAGGGAGGTCAATCCTTGGGAGCCATTAATGGTCACCAAAGCCAGTGAGTTTTGATAGCGTCAGTGCAGTTGGACATGTCCCCATTCTGGTGGTTCAGCAGAAGCAAAACTTGGAAAAAAACAGTAAGAGGTGCGGTGGGGGCAGGAGAGGTGAAAATCAACCGTGACCACTGCCCGCATGGTCCCCACGTGGATGTTTGGTCTTAGCTCTCATCTCATGCATCGGCCAGACTCAGCTCTGCAGGGCTCGTGAACGCGGTGGGTTTGTGCTTTTGGACAGGAGCATGGAGCTTATTGCCAGTGCTGAAGGTTCCTTGTGTTTCTTCTCATGGTGGCAAGGGCTGGTTGGCCACACTCTGCTGCCGGTACCCCGTTATTTCAAGCAGCGTTGGATGGCTGCCAGTAAAAGCCAAATTCATCCATTCGAGAGCTGGGAGAAACCCCAGGGGATGCCTGCTGTGATCCTGATAAAACACATGCTGCCTAGAGGAAAAACCCACCCTTCGTTCATTAAGAAGGGACCAAATCCTGCCCTCCCTTGTCAGAGACTGCCAGGCTGGACGCCGATGTCCTGGTGTCCCACTGGAGCAAGCCACTCGGGTCCTCCATGTCCCGGTGGCACTCCATGTCCCATGCCTGGCCTCTAGCATCTCCCCGCCGACAAGTGAGATCCCAAAGGAAAAGTCAAACCTGGACTTCACAGCAAATCAAATGGAACGCAACTGAATCACAACTGTGATGCAAAAACATCATTTTGCCGGACGAAACGCAGTTTCCACAACCTGGTTTTAAGGAACAGTATTACATATAGAGAGATACACTATGCTAGATCTTGAGGAAAAAAAGAAAGAAATATGCTAAAGAAACTAAGACATACAGTATAGGGGATATTCTGATCAACAAACCAATCACCATTAGAATCAAAAAGTAAACCAGCCTTTCACTTAGGACCCTAACAACATTTCTCAATGCACTAAGTACATTTTAAACCATGCAAGTTTACACAAACATCTTAACTAGGTTTTTTTTTTTTTTACTTTTTAAAACACCAACATTATGCATTTCTTTGTTAATTATATTGGTTAAAGTTGCAGCCGTTCACTGCCAAATATCAGATACATCATATACATATTTTTATACAGAATCTGGACAACACAACATTACACAGCCTAAAGAGAGAAAAAAAGATTATTTGTTCCTTTGTTTGTTTGGTTTTTTTTTTTTCAGTTTTGTAAAAAATATGAAATGATGATCGGAAGGAGGGAGAAGGCGTGGGAAATCTTCTACCAAATTAAAGGGTTATATCAAAATAATTCCCAAATCACAGTACAACAAGGAAAAAAAAATGGTTCAAACTCAGCTCCACATTTAAGATTCTCTTAGCTAAGTAACAAGACTTTACACACAGAATGTATCAGTATTTAAAAATAGAAAGAATTGCAACACCATGCTGTCTGATTCCAAATACATCTTATTAAAAAAAATGTTTAAAAAGGGGAAGAAAAAAAATAAATCGATAAGTGATTGCAAAGTTATCTCGTTGGTTTGGATTTCCTACCTAGTCGCAATGCATTGCTGTGTGATGGAGCCGGACAGCCGACGTGGCCAGAACAACGCCAGAATAAAGAAATGACTTGGGGTGGGGTCGCTCGCTGGTTCTGTTGGTCGTACGATCGGGGGGCAGCTGGAACTCTGAACGGGATCTAAAACCATCCAAATGGTTTGGGGGGGTCTTTGCTTTTTCCTTCTACTCGGCTTGTTCGGGCACACGTCTCTGAACAAGAGCTGGGGGGGTGACCTACTCGGTTCCCATGGCCGTACCCTGCCCATCGACATGGAGCAATGCATGGGTTTGATTAGACAGAAAGGAAACAGAACCTGGAAATTAACCATGGAGGATGCTGTCGTTGACATGGTAAGTATACAAAAATGCTAAAATTTCAGATATAATCAAAGATACAAAATCAGTTCTGACAAGAGGTTTTTTTTTTGTTAGGTTTTTTTTGTTTTTTTTTTTTTTTTTTAATAGCAACCATTACAGTGCAAGGTTTTTAAAGTTATTATTACAGTAAAAGGTGTGTATCTGGTTTTACAGTAACTGTATCACTGATTTTTGTTATGTATAGTAGGTCCCTGATGTAAAGTGTATGCACCAGTTTGAGAGAAAACCCCGCACAATAACGGCTCTTTAGCTTTAAATACATTTTTTTTTTAAACAGATACAAAAGAACACATCAATTTCACAATTTCACAAGCACGTACTTTTGCCTCAATAAAAAGCATGAAAACTGTGTCGAAACCCCGACATTTAAAAGAAATGTAAAAACCGTTTAGGGATGCGACTTGTGTGTTTGAGTCACGGCATTCTGCCACCCCACTGAGCTCCTGGAGTTCCCAGGTGATGTTGTGTCGTCAAACTGCTGCTTCTCGCTCACCCACCAGTCTCTGGCTGGGCAAACTGGTGTGCAGCTTCCTGCTGCTGGAATTTGAGTTTGTGCATTCAACATGACCAATGATCCACCTTTTGCATGGATGAATTCCTGAAAGAAGGATCATTCATCCTGGCCCCACACTGCCACAGATATATTTGGAGGGGGCTCTTTCTTTTTTGAAATTATCAAGATGAGATGCAAACGACTGCAGCCCTGGCAATAACCCACCATGTGGAAGATGCTCAACTCCTACCCTTGGCTTTATAACCAGCTAGACTTTTATCTAAGCAAGAAAAATCAGAAAATAGTCGGGAAGATCTGAGGCTTGAAGGTTAAATCACAGCTCCAAGAGGTATCCAGCTTCATAACCACCTAAAATACAAGCTGACAGCAGAAATGTCCCTGTCCCTTGAAGGAATTTATTTAGTGCTTGATTCTGCAATTTCTACCTCCTCAAGTTGCCTTTACTCAGGTAAATCGGATGAGTTTCATCTGAGTTCAAGGCATTGAAAGTTAGACCCAAAAAAGGGGTGTGAGATGAATTCCTCTCCAAAGGCGATAGAGGAAGCAGATGCAAAGAGGTTAGACCTCTTAACTTCTAGAGAGTGAAAGTTCAGTGGGATTAATCCCTCTTTAAACTTCTCTCCCCACTTCAAAAGTCTAGACAAGTAAAGACACGGTGCTCAGGTGGGAAAGGCTGCGGAATTACTTGGAAGGAATATTTTATACTAAAAGAAAAAACCTCACATTTTCAAAACTGTGTCTGCAATCCTCAGCCAAACGTAGTCCCAGCAAGAGGCTAGAAGAGGTTGGATGAATGTTATGAGTTCAAGGGAGATAAAGACAAATGATTTTCCGAAGGTCTTCCATCTCTGCCTCCCTTTGGATTTTGTTCTGAACACTTGTGAGCTGTAAGGAACAGACGGAAGCTTGATGAACCAGCGGAAAAGCAAAGTATGGAGGTGTCTGCTGCCTCACTGCAAGAGGCATTTATTTAGCTCTGATCATTATTCTAAAGTAAAAAAAAAAAGACAAAAATAAATTCAACCCAATAAAATCTTTGTAAAAGCAACAGCCCCACTCCTCCCAAACTCTAAGCAACAGCAAGACAGTGAACCACAAGCCTATCCCCAAAAGGCTGAAAAGTCAGGATGTCCATGAAGACTTCTTTACTGTCCACCCAGAAAATACTCAGATACTTAAAGCACAAACTCCCAAGCTGAAAAAAAAGTGTTCAAAATCTGATAAGCCAAGTTCCTTAAAATCAGACTAGATAAAGCTTTGGGATGCAAGACTTTGGGCTAGTTGAGAGGGGTAGGCTTCGTTACTGTAGGAAACAACAAAGAACTCTACCGTCTACAGTGGTTTTGCCCCTTGGATGTTAACGTCTGAGCTTCTCGAATCGTGGATGGAAGAAGGGCAGCAGGATTGTTGTCTCATTGTTTCACAAAAGAATTTGCTGCATGGCTGTTGGAAACAGCCTGTGATCTCCACACTGTGTTAGAAAATGACCCTTGGCTCCTTCTGTAGTCGGTGGAAAGAAACAGGCATTTCCAGAGACCGATTCATCTCTCTACCTTCAGATTTCTCTGCAAGGAGAGGTGAGCATTATTCTCCAAGAATCAAAGAGAAAGCTGAGCAGCACTAACTTGAGTTTGGAGAGTTAACTTTTAGTTATCTAAGTCAGATAAAGTCAATCTTCCCAGCGATATTCATTCTGTCCAAGCTCTTAAAAACTTGTGGAGCTTTGGATTTTCTAAAGCATTGACACATTTCAGTGCTCTTCCATTCCATCCTGAATTTAGCAATCCATCCTGAATTTAGCAATCCATCTTGGAGTAACAGCTATCTTCATTCCTCCCTGTTCCTTCATTTCATGCCAAGACATCACAGCTTCTTTTCCACAGCACGTGTCAGAACAGTTCCTCTGATCCAAGTGCTCCTGTAGTTTGTTTTCCCAGTTGGGTCACCTATGTTCCGTCCCAGTTCAGTCGTTTTGGGAAGTGAATGCATTTTGTTCATTGGGTCATGCAAGGACACCGATTGCTGGAGCAGCTCACAGCGTCCAGATTCCAGCAAGGCATCCACACATAAATCTGCAGGATCTGTGCTTTATGGAACACGGGGAATGTCCCAGCTCTGGATCCTTGACATTATTCCACTAGAACCTCTGGAAGATGAGAACAAATGATGCTGTTTGTTCTGCCAGAAAAGGATGTCAGCTTTGTGTAAGAGATATGGGTACAGAGAAAGATCTCCTTTCAAATTGTAAGATAGCAGACATTGCAGTTCCAGCTTTTGAATTGTTTTTATATGTTGCAATAAAAATCTGGATAGAAGACCAAGACTGATAGTGATTCTAGAGCTTCAGCAGTTGGGGAAGAAGAAGAAAACTGGATTGTCTGAAAGCTCTACTGTACAAATGAGGTGTAAACTGGCCATTAATGTTCCAGTGAGAACATCCCTTCTGATGACGGGAATTGTATCCCAGAAGCACATGTTCCGTTCTAAAGACTGTAAAAGTGGCCTCCATTCCTTAATCTACTATCTACTCATATGGGGCATCCACACTGTAATGTCTAAACTCAGTTGAGATGAATCTCACCTTAGACTGCAAAAGGTTATTAATTTTTGGATCTTTTTGCTCTCTGTAAATAAGCCACGTACTAAAAGCTGAAGTTCTTGCTGCTTAGACAAATTTTCAAAGAACTAAGATGGCAGAGTATTCTCATAGTGTCCTTCTGAGTGCCTACGAAAGCAACCAACCTAAGACTCTACCGTGATAACAGAGCCTGGACCCAGCTAGGGGAAGAACGTCTGACTGCGCACTGGGCTGCTAAAGCTTGCGAGTTCAAAGGACGTATCTTCTGGAACTCCTCAAGCAGTTAAATAAACTATAGATGCAGCCTTGAGACATGAAAATAACTAGACTTTAATCATTGCTTAAACAGTTTTCCAGACTAAACCAAATGGGAATTGAGCAGGTACCTCAAATGGATCTCAGAGCAAGTAGGCTGGAATGGAGCTAACGGATGGAGCTGAAGAACTTCTGCCCAATGTCCCAATATCCCATCACAAAGGCTGAACCAACAGTGGGCTCCAAGGAACATCTCCATTGGCAATTTCAGCCAAATCGTTCGATGCAGGGGAAGTCATGACTGAAACGGTTGTGTCAGAGTCATGATGTTGTACATCAGCAACGCACAGATAACTGCACTGATGTTATCACCCGTCACCTGTATTCCTCACCGATACCAATCTCTCTTTCCTGCACTGGCTTGAAATTCTCCATTTTTAAAGAAGATACCAGTTGGTATAACTTTTAATACCAGATTCACTTCAGCTGTCTTTCTGCTCCATGTAAACCAGACACTTTTTTTCCTGAGAAAGGTTTGAGTCACCTCTATTTGGCTGATAGGGACCAAGGTTCCTTGTGCCATGATAAAAGGAGAGACAAATGCATTTTTCCCCAATAAAAACATTCCAGAAAAAAAGTAATAATGCAAAAGCATCTGATGCACTGCACACAGGACCTGACGGAGCGAGCAAACAGAAGCGATGCAGAGAGTCGTGCAGCCATCTGCTTCACCAGGTCTGTGAACTCTTCACCCAATCTCCGGTTGCCAAACCAAATACCTCCTCAGGGCTCGGTTGATGCAAATTCTTTCAGCGCTCTTGGCTGTGAGTTTTGAGAAAGCCCAAGGCTGAGTTCCTAGTGAGCACTGGAGCTGAAGAAGTATTTTGGGAAGCAGGCAAAGAATTATATTTTAAATCAATCTTGGAGAGGGGGCCAGGGAGGGGCAGCTGCTGAATTCTGCAGAAATATCTCGCTTGTCAGAGGGAAATGCACACAAACACAGCACAGTTTTAAAACTCATGCAGCACCGTGGAGCCTTGAATTATTTTTTTTTTCTTTAAAAAGCAAGTGTAACAAGGCCATATGCCATCCTTGAGGCTCTTTTGGCAGGATAACAAAGGGAAGGCATGGAGCAAAAAAAATTCTGGGCTCTTCCTGGAACATACTGATCCCCTCAGCTCCCACGGAAAGCAGGGATGGTATTTTTGGACTTAATAAGAAACCTTTGGCACCTTGTAAAGTCGAAGTCTCTCGCTTTGGTGTGTGCCCTGGGATAAGAACAGGGTGCAGGCCATAAGGATTAAAAGAGCCATGAAAGTTTTTTAATGCTAGAATGACAATAGGGAGACAAAAATCCATTGTAAAACATTTCCAAACACTTCCTAGTCACGTTTTGGTAGCTGGTGTAGTCTAAGGTAATACAAGAGGCACGGTTTAAAGGGGGAGGTATTTTAATAATAAAATATATTTTCCTAGTAAAAGATATAATCTCTCCCTCAAACCTTGTCTCTCTTATTAAGCAGGGACTCGGTGGCAGGTCTGGCCTGGTATTACCAGCTCTTGACTATCACACCATAGCTCGTCATGCCATTGAACTAGCAGTTGGCAAGGTTTATGTTGACTAGATCTGTAATAAATAAAACACTGCCAGGGCCCATTCTCTTCCCCGTGACAGTCTCCAAGGCAGGATGGCCACAACCAAAGTGCCTGTTAACTCCAGATCCCCTGATAAATCCCCAGGTAGGTGATTGTTTGGGTCAATTCTATCTGTCCCCTGCCAAAGATCTTGCTCTCAATTGAAAAATGTTGACAACTGAGCTCCAGCACCTGTAGCCAGGTCCTGCTCTGTTTAATCTATTGGTGTGGATGTAGACAAAGAACCCAACAGGAAGGGGAGGATAATCTGTGGCTCTTACCAAGTCTAGAGCTTTTACATCTTCCGAGCACATCCAAATGTTATTCAACCCCTCGCTCTGCATCTCAGTGGTACATAACGAGCCTACCAGACTAGGAGGTGAGACCCCAGGCAGGTCCACCAGCAAGGTCGTTTGGTTATTCATCTCAAAGACTGGAACTGGCTGGGCAGCAGAATGCTCACCTGGTGCCCAGGCAGATCTGTAAGAAATTCACTGCCAAGTGATGTCATCGGTGTTGAGCTAATGATCCAAAGAGGGTCTGGCACCAAGAAGAGATGAGCGTCCTCACAGCTAATGCCATTGTCACTTCAGAAAAGTAATTCGAGGTGCACGTTTGAGACTCAAGACAGCCTCAGAGATGGGAATGACCATAACAGGTAAAGCTTCACTGCCTCCTACCTCAGGCATTACGTCCTTAGCCCCCTTTGAGAAATGAGTCTGTATTTCAGAGAAGGATTTCAACGGGCTAACGTTGCAGCACTTCTATACATTTTAAGCGCTGGGATCTTTTGTAGGATGTTCTCATGGTGCGCTGCTCTCCCCTTCAGCATATGAGCCTGTGTATGTTCTGATGCCCAACCATAGAGACATTAAGGGACCTAGAATTCCTCAAACCATGGTTTCACCGTCACCCATAGGACACAAGTCTGCTTCTTAACAGCATGGACATCTCCCTCGCCTGCTGCCAACCATCTTGACTTGACCTGAACAGTTAGTGAGCCACCTCTGATTCCGTGCAGGACTCTGTGCCTCCAAACCTCAGGAGATAACCAAGAGAAAATAAAACAGTTCCCGCAGGTGAAAGCCTCTGTCAGTGCTCTGTTGCCTAGAGGAACTCAGGAGACCCCTGATCCAAATCACATGAGTCTTGGTTTCTGCAAGAGCTCCATCGCCAGAACCTGCTCAAACTCTTTACCCAAATCTTCTCTTTAGTAAGTGAGACAGCAGAAGACATTCCTGATGCTATTACATCCACTTCTTACAACCCATCTGTCATGCAACAGCCAACAGACAGACAACTCCCGCTCAAACTGCACACCCTTCTCACCAATGCATGCTGCTATCTATGCCATGATAAACGTTGAGTCAGCTCCACCGAAGCTCTCCCACACTTACAGACTTGGAGTTAGAAGAAAATTTTGCTCATGATACAGCTGCCAAAATAAATGGGACCTTTATAGAAATGAACGGTCTTACCACCCTGAAAAGAGCAGAGAGCACAGCAGTGAAGAACCACTCTTTCCTCCAGATAGATATTGCACACAATAGAAGAGACACGCAGAGCTTCTCACTACAGCAGAACTCATGCTACAGAAGGACATAAATCCTCAAAGTCAGCATTAGCAAATCGTCATGATACGACCACAGTAGCAAAGCAACAAGATGTGACAAGAAGATGCTTCCATGACCAAAACCAAAGGCATTAGCATCAGTGGAAACAATTGTGAGAATAAGGGAAGAAAATCTAGGCGCCTTTCAGACAAAAAAGATGAAAAAAAATACTTAAGACTTTCCCATTTCATCAAACAACAGGCCAGCCCTCTGAACATCTGAGGCCCTTCAGACATTTGCTTCATCCAGCACCTATGCCCCCAGCTGAGGAGCACAACAAGGATAAACCTGGCTCCTCGTTAGCATTTATCAGCTCAACCAAATCAGATCCACAAGCCATTTGCACGACCTAGTCCTTCACAAACCACATTTCACTGCAGATGGGATAAAAACGAAGCTGTCTCTGCCACTTACTGGATAGACTCAGTTAAAAGGAAACCTTTTGGACTTTACAGTAGGTCTCCAAGAGAATAACCACTAAGTTCAACCCTATTTTTTTAAAGCAAATAAAGAACAAGTAAGGCCAGGAATTCTGCACGATCTCTGAGCAGAAATGAAACAGCTGCATCTCTCCCTTTTGCCTAATGCAAAATGTTCAATGAACAGATGTAAAGGATTATATATTTCACGTCAAAATTTTGGGATTATCATGTTCCAATAGAACAAAGAATGAAATAACATAATGGAATCTCAATAAAATTATAACAGTTTAACGATAATTGTGCTTTTTGGTATCTCAAAATCCTCTACCTTCATAAAGTCACATTATTTCAAAATAAACCTTTCAAAAAGCTCAGTAGAATGACAAAATGTTCAAATTCAAACACACACTTTGGAAGCATACTTTTCATATAGATATTTTTCTCATTGTTACATTTTTTTTTTCAAATCAAATCCAACCTGTAATGCCATCTGCTATACAATTTCATGAACACATCTGTATTTCCTTCCATATAGACAAAATACTACACCATAAAAATAGAAATAGCTGGGAACAGGCCACAGAAATAATAAAACCAAACCAAAAACCAAGCCAGATTTGTACAGACACCAGATCAGAATGAGGAAAAAAAAAATGCTGTTTGTACTGAACACTTGTGCCAATTTTAGAGTGAAGACTGTGCAGAAGGGGTCTTGTGAAATGGACTCTAAATATGTGGTTTGCAGTCCTGTCCTGTGCTTTAGGTGAAACCCAGTAGCATTTTCTCCACTGAGATGTATTCAGATTTGGATTTCATTTCCTGCATCTTTCTTTTTTTTTTTCCCCGTATTTTTTTTTTTCCCTGATGGAAAAGCTGGATTTAAGTTCAGTAGTATTTTTTCTCCTTGCTTTAAAAAAAATATGTCATATTCCATTTATGTCCCATTCCTTCTAGTAACTACTTTTTCCTTTGCTTTGACAAAGCAGTAGGGGAAAATACTATTTTCCTCGCAGTCTGGTGGAAAGGAAATGGAGAGGATTCACCCCATTCTGCTCCTAGTAAAGCCAATGCGTGAGATCCACGGAAATATTTTCTAATCAAGCAGAGAGTCCCAGCATTTGGGGCTTGATGATATTTTTTTTTTCTAATTCTAGCCTATGGGAGCAGCATGGGGGTTGAAGAAGGATGGCACTAAGCGGACGTGGGCTTTGTCCCCTCATATTTCTGGCAGTAGGATCAGAAAGGTTTTACTGGGAATAAACCAATGAGAGGTCCTGTCCACCTCAACAATTCTCCCTGAGACTCCTCCTTGCACTGCTGGACTCAGCCAACATTTCTGTGCCAGATGTTTGTCATTACGGTATTGTTGGCTAGTCACTGGGGCCAAGGACATTCTCCTACCACATGAGCACAGAGGAAAGTCCTGCTCGCTCTACCAGGGGTCGCCACCTTCCTTACCCCTTCCATTGACAGTGCACAAGGTACCGGGTGGTTCAGAATAATGCACATGACCAAAAATTGAGTTGATATTTGTGCACTGACGATGGGAGTCCTTGAACTTGGTTTTAGCCCATAAAGCTGAGGGATCTAACATCTTCTCAGCATCATTCACAAAGATGGGGAGAGGCAGCCATCCCAAAGGAGAGGCATCCCACAAGTCTTGGAGAAGTGTCTTGGCATGGGGTGAACAGCCCTAGGGCACTTTTTTGTCTCTCTGCATTCCCTTAGGAAAGATCTGGGTTAGTGACTCTGGGTCAGGGACTGCCATTAGACACACAACTTTTCAATGGCTGGAGTTATGTTGATGAGTGTGGTCCCCACACTCACGGAAGTGCCGTATTTCCATTATTTCAACGAATAAATCCCCTCTTCACCCACATGTAAACAGATGAACATATTTTTCTTTCATCAGTCCCAACAGCCCCTCTTTTTTTGCTCCCTCTCTGCCTCCTGCCAAACTCAATGTTAAGATCATATAAACCAAAATGGCAAAGATCAGGACTGCAAATCATTTTCTTTCCATTCCACTGTTTGATTCCAGTTACAAACAGGCTGTATTTGGGAGAGGAATAAACCAATTAATGTTTTACAATTCTGGTGTCTATCTCACAAGTCAAAAATATCACGTAAATGGAAATAATAACCATTCACTCGTGAACACAATATCGATCCTAGTGTACAGGAAAATAGGATCCAGACAGGATTTTACAACCAAGAAGGGAACATTACAATAAAGATTATGACATTTTATGAATATTCGTGTTATAGCTTTGAGCTTTATTGCAAAGCAAAAAATATATATTTGTATATATATATATATATTTTTATCTACATATCACCTCTGACATTGTATACAACACTAAATCACCAGAAATCAAAGAAATCATAGTGAGGTAGATACAAAACAAAGGGATGTTGAAGAATCCAGCTGCTAAATTTGGCTTAACGTGACTGTTGTTAACATATGTATATCCAACACAGCAGTGAGCTTCGATTCACAGCTTCATCAATGGATCCTACTAACACTGATATTGATATTAGAGCCCATTTAGAAATAATGCCGTTTGGAAAGCTGGGGGGGG